>CAOLHI010001675.1:0-345710 GCA_948474755.1 Ctenosaura bakeri
TCTTGTGAAGAAAAAAACAGTATTTTTTCTGCACAGAAAAAGACTGCTTTCCGTGTGAAACAATCCTGTGTGAATTTTGTGTAGAATAAGTCCCAAACTGAAACGATTCTCATCAGTGCAGAATTCTGTAAAGAAATGGTTAGAAAAACATGTTAATCAAGTGTCATCAGGTTTGTCTGATATTTGATTAACATGTTTTTCCAACCATTTTTTTTCAAACTTGTGCATATTTTTCCCTATCCATACCTTTCTTTGCATGTGGCCACAAGAAGACTGGATAGCTGCATTGAGTAGCTACATTTGCAGTGTACTATGTGATTTATTCTTTGCCATCTGCTCCTAAGTGTTAGGAAGGAATACCTTAAATATCTCAATAGATCACATAGGTATCTTACTAATGACTATTGATGTTCCTAATCTTCTACACTTGTGTCTCATCCTTTTGTGAAAATGATACTATTGGCCCCTATTACATATAGACAGAGACCCTTTTCGCACGTTACCTGCTTGCGAAGGTGGGAGGTGCCGTTCGTGCAAGCAGCCTCTTGTGCCAGGCACTTGCATCACTCCTCCGTTCTCCCACAGCTGGCTTCCTGGTCACGCAACCGTCGCACTAGTGCCCCACCCCTTCCTTCTGCAGCACAGCCTGGGAGCTGTAGGCTGTGCTGGGAGAGAAAGCACGACCAGCCCGCTCATCTGACACACCGCACGGCAGGTAAGTGCGTGAGGGCCCCGGGAGCATTGCGCGACCACCAGTATTTTCAGCTCCCAGCCAAAAATAATAAAATGCGCATGCGTCCCGCTTTAGGCTCATGAGCATCACGTGAATGGGAGTGCATCATACAGACCAATGCTCCCATTCACGCGACACTCAAGGGGCCCTCTCGCAACAGAAACTGCGTGCGAAAAGGGCCAGAGAACAGCACTGTTCAGCTGTGTCCTATGTGGAAAATTAATTGTTAATATTCCCTTTAAAGCCTGCTGCATAAGAATGATATTGTTGAGAGACTGCTCCCCACTGTATCAGACGAAGATTGGACTACAGCCCAGATAGCCAGTGGCAGAACTGGAAGCACTGCTTCCCTCTCTTTCTTACTAAGAAAGAGATACAGGCACTATTCCTTCATTGTTTCTGAAGACAAGTAGAGCCAGCAGCATTCTGTTCACAGCAACCAGTACAGGAATGGCTGACTGCATGCTGCATATTTGCCCCTCCTAAATTAGAATTCTCTCTCCAATGAAATTTTCCTTTCCTTCAGCAGTACAGCAGTACCTTCAAATGTCCATTGAGCATTTAGAAATACAGTTTAGGCATCCAAGGAAAAGGGGCTGGCAAAGTTGCCAAAAAAATGCAAACATAGCCAGTCTAAGTCCGTTTCTGCACTACATTATTATAGTGCTATTATTCCACTTTCAACATCCCATGGAATCCTGAGGTTTGCAGTTTAGGGAAGTGCCTTTAGAATTCTCAGCCAGAGAGCTCTTTGCCCTCTGTAAACTAGATTGTAAAAGTCTAGTGCAGAAAGGCCCTAAGAGGTTAAGATGCGAACAAATTTTAGCGTCCCTCTCTGCAATATAAGAAATTTAGAGACTGGAGGAAACTTTCATTGGAGGGTGCAGAATTTGTATCAGGCAGCACAATCCTCATACCTCCCCCCAACAGGCATGTCCCTTCCCTACCCCATGCATACAAAAACATCCCTTCTTCAGATGGATCCAGAATTTGGAAAAGTTATTCTTAAACTATAAATCCTAGAATCTCAAGCCAGCATGGCCAATGGAAAATAAAATACCGTAAAGGGAGGCAGTGCAGGCGAAGAAGGAGCAGTGTGAACAGACTCTGAATCAATTGAGGTGAATTTCTCAGTGTTTTTGTGATGGCCCACCTCACAACAAAATCTCTGTTTCAATTCTGCCTTCTGATTCCTCAGGTTCAATTTTTATTATTAAGTATTTTCAAAACAAGAAATAAGTTTCTCCTTGCTTATGACCCTTATTCCTCAGTAACCCCATTGTGCCTGCAGTCCTGTCGGCACTCTTCACCTAAGTTTGCTATTATAGGTAGCAGTGATGATGCACTTTGAGAACAAGTGCTCTTCTTTTCAATTGTTTTCAACAGTGACTAGAATGGGATGAGAGAGCAGGTTTGTGGCTGCTGCTGAAAATAGCAGTTGTGAACTTTGTCCTCCCCTCTCCCACATAACATTTAGTGAAACAAAAATACATGATTGTGTTATGATCATATCCCTGGTCCACTTCATTAGCCAATGCTGGCTGTGCTGTGAAATCTCAGAGTGCACTGACTTCACATTGTGCACAGCCTAATGTATCACTAGGCTTTACTAGGGAGAGGTGGAGAATGAGGTATGGTGCTGCTGTGTTTGACCTACCATAGGTTTACATTCTGGCTGTGAGGTTGAACTAGTTCATCCAGCCCTTGTACCTTCTATATATTGCCTTTTGCCATGTGGCAGTGTCACAAAATTCACATCCATCCATGATTCCCTCTTCAGGCACCTACGACTGAAAATTTTGCCCTGGGCAACTTGCCGTCTATGCCAACCCATTGCTCTGTTTCTGACAGCCAACAACTTTTCATGTTTCAGGTTCTAAAAATCAATCACTGGCTTCCAATTAGTGCTAACATCCATTGCAAAGAAAAAGGGGTGGGGGTGGGGGGAAGAGAAAAAGTTAAAGCTCTCTGGCAGTTTTGATTTTCAGAAAGGTTGGCGACAGACTCTTAATATCTCCGAACACATATGGTCTCCTTATTCCACTGAGCACATTTTTAGGGCAAACTACTCATCCCGCTTCTGCTCTCTAGGCTCAAAATAGAAGCCTGAATTTTGGGGAGAATGAAAAGTACAAGAGTTGGCTTGGGAAAATGTATTCAATTAGAAACTTCAGCTGCCAGGAGTTTTTTATTTGGTGCATATGCTGCTTATGATCCCATATATATATATATATATACATACATACATACATACATACTAAAACATACATACATACATACACACACACACACACACATACATACATACACACACACACACACACACACACACAACATATATATATATATATATATATATGGACTTGTTTGAGTGAGCAGAAGGAAAAGGCTGAATTTTAAATTTGCACACAGTTTAAACTTTTATGGGTACTTCAAACAACCTGGATTAAAATTCCGTAGCCTCAGACGTGGCTCTCAACCACATGGTGAATGTTACCTTGACACCCACAGCTTATTAGAATTGATGTTATTGGTTGAAGGTTGTGGGTATTCCTACAAATCTGGGATTTGTAAAATGGAATGTCAAAAGGCTATCCAGAAGCCAAGAAATGGTGCCTCTTGGCCTTGAGATGAAGCTGAGACAATGGCACAGAACTCCGGAGCCCAGGGATAGAATCACAAAATAGCAGAGCTGGAAAAAAACTGCAAGGGCCCACTAGTCCTACCCCCTGCCATGCAGAAATAAAAACTAAAACACTATTGAAAGATGCCAATCCAACTTCTGGGCGTTTCTGCACTACACTGTTATAGTGCTATTATTCCACTTTCAACATCCTGGGGAATTCTGGGGTTGGTATTTTACCTGGCTGAGAATTCTAAATGCCCCTCCCTAAGCTGCAAAACCCAGGATAATTGGATGTTGAAAGTGGGATAAGAACACTATAACAGTGTAGTGCAGAAAGGTGCCCTGTTTAAAGCATTCAAAGATGTAGAATCCATCTCCCTGTGAGATAGTCTATTCCTTACAGTCAAGGTCTTCCTAATGTTTAGGTAGAATCTCTTTTCTTGTACACTGAATCCATTTGTTCATCTTCTAGTCTCAGTAGCAACAGAAAACAAACCAGATCCACCTTCTACATGGCATCCCTTCAGATATTTAAAGATAGCTATCATGTCAACTCTCCATCTTCTCTTCTCCAAGCTAAACATGCCCAGTTCCCTAAGCTGTTGCTCATAAGGTTTGGTTTCCAGATTTCTGTTCATCTTGGTCACCCTTCTCTGGACATGTTCCAGCTGGTTGAGATCCTTCTTGAACTGTGGTGGAACATGTGGCCTTCCAGAAGAAGATTTGGATCCAGGTTAATTATAGAATCATCTTCTTCCATATAATACACTTCGTACACTGAGATCCTCTAGAGGACATTTACTCCAGTCAGCCACAATTAGGCTGACAACTGTTGCATTTTCATTGGCCGCCCCCAGACTGTGGAATGACCTTCTGGGAGACTGGTCTCTTCCAGCAGGATGACCCAGATGATTTTAAAAATTTCAAAGCATGCATTGAATGTTTTTAATATGTTATTTTTTTAAAAATTATTATTTTATTTTGGAGGTTTGCTTCAGATATAAAAATTCATACATCTGTCTTAAAAGAAAGCCATACACAGTTCAAAATGTTTGCAACTTAAACTAGTTTTTCTTCAATTATTATTTTTAGTTCTCAGAAGTATGTTGAGCAATTATTTCCAAAATTTTGACAACTGGCTAGTTTGCTAGGATGACATTTCCACCTTTAATAGCCTCTGTAACCTCCATAAATATTCTTGCAGTGTTTATATGTCATGTTTCCAATAAACTATTCACTGTAAGAAGCTTCTACTATATTAAATCAAGACCTGTTTATAAATGTCTGGTAACGATCCTTTTCATCTTGCAAACCCTGCTGTAAGTAAGCCCAAGACATGGATTGGATTGCCTTGTGGAATCTGGTCCAAATCTACTTTTATCCCTGAACCTTATGAAGCCAGCTACAGGTTTAAAGGTCACCTATTAGGAACTTAGTCCTAACCCTTCACTCTGTAAGAATGTTTCACCCTATTTTTTGAATCCCTCCATGTTTCACTGAAGTAAACTCAACCTCCTTTCTGTGGTTACACAGTTCTGTGTTTTAATCTTGGCAAAAGATTATTTAATCTTGCAGTCCTGTTGCCTGCTTGTTCCTCTAAATCAGAGCTTTTCAAACTTTTCATGTTAGTGACACACTTTTTTTTAGACATGTATCATTTCACGACACAGTAATTCAGTTTTACTAGCAAACCAGAGATTAAACTAACCTCTGATAAGAGATATGGACATGTACATAAATTGTAATAAGGAAATGTATGAGGACACAACATGCCTCATGAAAACCTTTCCCTTATATTGTTAAAAAGATACGATTTATAAATACTAACATACATTTCCAAGATTGTTATAATTTATGAGTAACAATATGTAACTATGTGCAAGAATTAAAAAAACTGAATAAAACCAATAACTACTTACCATTTTAATAAGATGTATGAAGTTGATAGGATAAACACAGCTTTTGAATATTTTGTGGACTATTAGATAAAGACACTTACATTTCATCATCAAGCATGTTTAAGCTTCCACATTTCAATGTCTTTAAGTTTGTCCATGCAACACACCTACACACTGCAGCTGACACACTAGTGCGTCGTGACACACAGTTGGAAACTCTGCTCTAGACTATGGGGTTAGGCAATGTTCATTTTCCTTGGGCCACATGTCTATCAATGAAATGCAACAATGGTTGCCAATAGCACAGTGGACTTTTGTCATTCCAAATGTTGCAAGACAAATTTTAGAAGCCAGTCTCAATAAGGGTCCATTTTAAATTGCATAGAAGAGATCTTTAGAGTCCCTTTTAATTGGTATTATGTATCTAATCCATTGTTGTTCACCATCTCGATCTACAGGGAGAGATGGGTAAGAAATAAATAAGAAATAAGTGTAAATAAGAAATAAATGTGCTATTGGACTGCAGGTACCAGTGGATCTAGCCAGCACAGCCAATGGCACAAAATTCTGAGAACGACAGTCTAACATCTGGAGGACCCCTGCCGTACTGACTAAGGCCAATGATCATTACAGGTCAACAACTTACCGTTTATACATTCCTCACCCCTGATTTAGACTTCTCTACTGTATGCCAGGAGTTCAAAACCCATTTTAAACTCTCAAGGTAATGACTCAGGAGTTTCCTGGCTCACATTAAAAGACATCATGCCTGAACATCCTGTGATTTGGATAGTGAGCACTGTGCATTTCCACTGTGAGAAACTATACACTGTGAATTACAGAAGGTCCACAGCTGCTTTGTTGCCAAACATCTGCTTCACATGCAGCAAGTTACAAGTTCAGTCACTGAGGTTTCCATGTAAGGACGGGAAAGTTCCCTATATGAAAGCCTAAAGACTGACTGCCACATAGTGTGTGAAGTGTGAAGTCAGGTCTGATTTAGTATAAAACCACTTCCTGTGTTCTTAAAAGGTGGCACAGTCTGTTACCATGGTTCTGCTATGTCTGGTGAGAGCACTAGATATCTCTTGATATCAAATAATTTGGCCTCTATGTGACCTTTCTCTGCCACCCTACTCCACGTGTTTGCAAGGGCCACCGGAGGAGCATGTAATAGGCGCAGCTGTTAGTGGTTGTACATTCCAACCCTCATTTAGGCAGGCAACTTAATGCCTCTCCGATGCTTCAGGGATCATTCCTTCTTGCAAACCCGCCTTGCTCAGTGCGACTTTACACAAAGACGCACGGCCAAGTGCCGAGTCAATCCTTTATGTTGGGCCGTTTGCATACTGGCCATACTATTGTCATCAAGCACTAAGCCCATCATGTAAAACTTGACCTTTTCCAATGCTGTTGTCCCGCTCTAAATTTCCTTTATTCTCACCGAGCATGGCATGGTCTGTAGGTAAAATCCACCCTATAAAAAGTCCCTGATTGCAAGTCCTCCTCGGACTACTGGACTGCTCGGATTGCTTGTATTGCTTTAGACTTCCATCTAGCCTTGCTGTCGGTTTGTCCAGCGAGTTGTCCCCTCAGCGAGCCGCACTGAGCTTTCCACCCTGCAACCTCCACTTCTCTCCAGGACTACAAGAAAAGGTGTCGTATTACCCATTCCCCAAAACTTTCCTTTTCTATTTCTCAGTTAGTTAGTGTATGTCATGTCTTTCGTGTTGTTTGTTCCCAATAAAAATATTATTTGTTGCTTTAGAACTTGTATAACCGCTCTCTGACCTGATGCTGTAGACATAGGGTTAAAGATCCCAGCTAAAGTTACCCTGCCTCTCGCTAGCTTAAGAGAGTTCTCGAGTCCAATTTCCCCCATCTTGTGTTTTTATTTGGTAATTTGGGTGCCCCTCCCGGGACCCCCAACATACAGAGTAACAAGTCCTTTACTGAATACTCTGCAGAGTGTATCAGCAGTATACAGCTACAGCGGTTTGAGACTGCTTTAATGCTTATGGCTCCTTCCTATGGTCTCCTGGGATTTGTCATTTGGGAATGTACTTAGGATTCTCAGAACTTTCATATGGGAGAATGCAGTAGAGGTCCCCCCCCCAAGAAAATTTGATGTGCCTTAACAAACAGCTCCCATAATTCCACAGAACTGAATCATGGCAATCAAAGTGGTATAAAAATACACAGGGCAGATACACTGGCAAAGTGTGGTCAACAGACTCAAGAGTGTAACTATAGAGGGGCAAAATGGAAGCACTACCCCCAAACAAGGGTTGTGTACCCAGTCAATTTTTTCCATTCCATCCCCAAATTCCTAGCATTACAAGGAATGAAACACTAAAAATCACATATACCTAAAACTTTTATGTTTGTTATGTCTGCCTTCTTTTGCCAGCTTTGCCCCTTTATACTAAATTGCATTTCTAAAAGCTCAACTGATGCTTATTTTATGTTATGCTATTTTATTTATGTCCATCTTTCTCCTGGGATATAAGGCAAGAAATTGAAGGGTTGGGGATGAAGGAAAAAATTATTTAGGAGCAATGGCCTTATTCTCCCAATCACCACCCACCACCATTTAGCTATAGCCTTAGATTTCATGCTTAAATGTTTTCCCTTTATTAAAATATCCTTCTGCCAGTAAAAGTTCAGAGCATTTATTGTTGTGTGCCTTCAGTTCTGACTTATGGTGACCCTAAGGTGAATCCATTGTGGGGTTTTCTTGGTGTTTAGAGGGGGTTTACAATCTTCCATCTTCAATCTTGCAATCTTTTTTGGTGTTTAGAGGGGGTTTGCAAACCTTCCTCTGAGGGTGAGAGAGTGTGACTTGCCCAAAGACACCCAGAGGATTTCCATAGCCAAGCAGGGGACCGAACCCTGGTCTCCAGAGTTGTAATCCATGCTCAGACAACTACAACACACTAGCTCTCAGAACATTTCTATTAGCATCCAATCTTCTAGCACTCGCGATGATTCTATTAAACATTACAGTTCTGAAACTCTCTCTCTCTCTTCTCTTTCCTCCCTCCCCCCGTGTGTGTGTGTGTGTGTGCAAGACA
This sequence comes from Ctenosaura bakeri, assembly GCA_948474755.1. Classification (NCBI taxonomy): domain Eukaryota; kingdom Metazoa; phylum Chordata; class Lepidosauria; order Squamata; family Iguanidae; genus Ctenosaura; species Ctenosaura bakeri. Next base: position 8,332 of record CAOLHI010001675.1, read on the forward strand.
AAGAACTCAAATGCACTGCTTTCATGTCTGCTGCTCTTCTTAGAATGTTTGATCAAGCAACTCTGAATAAGCATAAAGACATAAGAATGTTCTGACTCCAGGTTTCAGGGTTCAAGCTACCAGAGCATACTTTTTGTTCCCACTTCTCCTCCTATCAAGTTTCAGCATCATAAAAGCAGCCGGGTTGTTCCCTCAGTTACTGAGCCTGTGAAGAGAAAAACGGAGGAATTTCGGGAAGCAAGAGAGCTCTCTAAGAGCCATTTGCCCCTTTGGCTTGATTCTGCCTGTGGCTCCAGAGAACTTTTAATAGAAATCTTCAGAACGCAATGGGCTACAGCTGTTTGCCTTGATAAATATATTTTATGCTACATGCCTCAGCTGCCATCTGTTTGCCGATATGAATGTTTCTTCTCTGCAGCAGTGGAAAAGAAGCTTTCAAAAGAAATAGCAAGATATGGGTTTGGTAACAGGTATAGGTTGGGCTTTTCTTTTAGGCAGAGAGAGGTGAAAAGCCAGACCCGTGATGTTCCTCTTCCAGTATACTACGGCAGAACTACATGTCAAACAAGTGTGAAAAAACAACAGAGGGATATGAAAGTGTGAGTTGCACGTACCATAGCCTTAGAAAGCAATACGAGTTGGATTCACAGTAACCTGATCTGAAGAGGAAAATTGAGTAGGAATGTAATTCTTCACTAACTTTGTTCTCAAAGGAAGTCACATTTCAAGCAATTTTAATTCCTGTCCCAGAAAAACAGCACAGGAGACAGCATTTTCCATGCCAAAACTAATCTGGGAGAAAATGCAGAAAATGCTGGGAGGGGGGAATTGTTCTGTGCAAAATTGGCATGTGATATTTTTGTGCCAAAAAAGCTCCTCCATTTTCTGTAGAAGAAACAACACTTTCTGCACCAGCAATGACATTTCTATGCAGAACTATTTTCTGGGGGGGGGGGAATGCTGTTTTCTACATAGAAAATGCTGTAATTGGGCATATATTCTAAACAAAATCTACATGTGATGTTTTTGTGCAACACACAGCATTTTCTGCACAATTTTTTTTCAAAAGAAATATTGTTCCATGGGCATAAAATGCTGTTTCCTGTACAGAAAAGTCTGTTTTCTGCACAAGAACACTGCAGAGTAAGCCCTGACCTGCAACGACTCTTGGACCATCCAGGATCCTTCTCAACAGGGTTTCTTGAAGTGCAAGGAATAGATTTTTCAGACTCTTTTCCAATATGTGTAAACATTCTTTTTGTCCCTAGGCCTGAAAGTCTACCAATTTAAAGTATCTATGAGCCCTTCTGCACTTTACTGTTATAGTGCTATTATTCCACTTTCAACATCCTATGCAATCCTGAGGTTTGCAGTTTAGGGACAGGCATTCAGAATTTTCACCCAGAGAGCTCTTTGGCCTCAGTTAACTACAAACCCCAGAATTCCACAGGATGTTGAAAGTGGAATAATAACACTCTAACAGTGTAGTGTGGAAAGGCCAGCCCATCTAACACTCAGATCACTCAAGCTCCTACTCTAGGCCCCTGAATAAGGTCTTAGATCACATCACAGATCCAGACCTTCTGGCCTCAACCCATAGCCCCTAGGAGCTAAGTAGCCCCAGTGGGAGAAACAGAGCCAGTGGAGGACTTGTTGCCAAGAAGGCCCAACTACTAAGCAGAAGGTATCTATACAAGAGAGGTGGGCACTGAGTCCATTTTGTATTCCAGAAATGAACAGAAAGTAAATGAACGGGCTGTACCATTATAAAAACTCTCAATTTCTGCTTGACCTTTGTTCAGATAACACCTCCCAAGTGATCTTTCTCTGGGGTAGCCTTACTTTCTGTCTGGCTTATGGTTCCAGTTCTTCTGTTTTGTCGTGATGGGATCCCTTCACTCTAGGAAGATTATGAGTGGTTTTGTGCGTTTTTATTTTTATTTTTTTTCAATCTGAGATTTTTTTAAGGACCAGTTTGTGCACCAAACTTGAGTTTTGTACGCAGAAAATGGTACACCCTTCAAAATATCCTGTTTTGTCTGGGGAGGGAGATTTGCTTTGTTGGGGGAAAGGTCAAGTTATTTGTACAGACATGTTTTAAAACATTAAAAAAGTCCCAAAATGTGAAGAATCTCATGCCAGCCCACCCTTTTCTGAGTTGGTTGTGTTAACACACACACACGTGTGTGTGTAAAGGATAAGAACATTTGCAGCTACTCTTTACCTCCCTGGGTTTTGCCCCAAGGCACTTTGCTGCAGTTCCAGCTTCACTCTCACTTCAGTCTTGGACAGGTCAGACCATAATACAGAAAACTGACCTTAAATGCATACAGTCACCATATTTGTGGATACTTTGTAACTGGCCACAGCATCAGGGAATAAAGAAATTGTGAGGTTGTAATGACTTTATGACTTATTTTTAAGCGTCCAGAGTTACCTGATTCTGTTGGGAAATGAATACTGAAACAGCTAGACCTCCGTGTGATTCAGCAACTTAACTCTCATAGCCAGTGGCTTGGTTTTCTAATGTGCAGATCCAAAAAGGAAGGCATCAGAGAGCTCCAACACACACACACAAACACACCACAAAACTGGCTCCCAGAGCATCTTTCTGATGCAGATAACAGAGTTTTACAGCAATGGAAAGTATCCTAAATTTTAGGCAGATATAAGCCAAATCCTTGGAGGAGTTAATAGTTTGGTTCACAGCATCTTCAGTGCTTGATTATTAGAACCGATCCAGATTCATTATCATTTCAAGCCTTTTCTTTTCTTTCTTTCTTTCTTTCTTTCTTTCTTTCTTTCTTTCTTTCTTTCTTTCTTTCTTTTTCTGGAAGAACTAGCCATGAGCCCCCTGTAGACCAGCTGGATAGCTCAAGTTGTCACTGAACACACACTGCAGCCAGTGCTACCTCTAGAATTCTGGAGACTCCTCAATAGGATGAATGAGTGGGCTCATATTTTCCCTGCTGTTACTACTGCCCATTCTGCTATTCTATATTTCTGGGCTTATTCAACATCATTATTCACTAAGTAAGGCCAAGACAAGTGCAAGTTTGCTTCTCCTTGTTCTTATCAGTGCTGTGCTTTCACACTTTAAGAGGGGAGGGAAATAAGCACAACAACAAGGAGGAGCAGAAACATCTGGAAGTAAGCTATGAACCATGCTAGAATATGGGTCTCAGTCTAATAAAGCTATCTCCATAATATCTTCCCTGATTATGGTACATTAAAATCTACCAGATTATTACAGAAACAAACTCAAGACTAATTTTAATATATCAATAGATCTACGAGAGGTTTTGGTCATGGCTAAATGTAGATTCATACTTTCAAATCTTTTTTTTTTTTTAGATTTCCCATTTAAAAGATGTGAATAAGTCATACAATATAGCAATAAATTTCCAAAACCTGGGGAATGTGAATATTTAAATAGTAAATCTATTAAAAAAAATATCAGTGAATGAAAATTCAGTAGACTGATCAACCTGAAATGTAGTTGTTGCTGGGATCTGATGGTGGATGTCTGAAAAGTGACGAAGCACAAAACTGTTTTTGATCATATATAGAATATTGATCATATATAGAATATTGATCATATATAGAATTATCAGGCATGGTCAGCTTTCACATCTGAATACTGACATTCAGCAGATTGTGAATGTATTAGATCATTGGAATGTATTAATAAAACATTTGCCCAGCAATCTGTGGTCATTGGAGTTGGGTCTTCAGACCTTTTGTTTATAGGCTGGGTAAAGAATTAATTAGTGTTTCTAACTGTTTTGAATGCTACACACTTTTTTTCTTAAAAAAAAGTGTAATATATCTTTAAGTATAGCATTTCAAAAGCAGCTTTCAAACTGTGCAGCAAAGTTATAATTAATCGTACTCTAAATTGCATATATTGATATTGGAGTATCATTAGTTTTAAAATGCAGTTATAAGATCCATAATGCTTTCACAGCAGAACTCTGTGGAACTGCAAGGGCAATCTAAGCTCCTAGACTGCTGGGGAAGAGTGCAGCTGTGTTCTCAGGTCATTTGGGGAACATTTCAGATTGTTGTGCAACCTGGTTGAATGCTTGTACAAGGAAGTCCTGGAGATCTTCATTTAAAAGTTCAATTACTTGAGTGTCTGACAAGCTAGGCATATAACATTCTGGCCAAAAAACACTGGCCAAAAGCATTCTGGACAAAATCCAAAGTTCCAGATTCAGGTGAAGTCCTGAGTAGAGGTGGAAAAGTTTAGGGGGGGGGATGAAAACTTTTTTCTTTTCTTTTTTAGTGTTAAGAAATGTTGATGAGAAGAATCTTGGACAGACAAGTATCTTTGCCCTGCTGGACTTATTCTGTGCAGAATTTGCAGGTGGTTGCTTTGTTCAGAATCACCCATGCACAAACTTGACGCAGACCATGTCTCCAGTTACAGCACTGACTAGACAGAAAGCAACATTTTGAGTACAGCAAATAAAATTTATGTGCTAAATAAATAAATAAAAAATCCCTGCATTGGGGGGAAGTTTCATGTGTAAGCAATACTGTAATTGGGGACTTATTCTGTACACAATTCACACAAGCTGATTTACATAGAGAATAGCATGTTCTGCACAGAAAATTACATTTCTGTGTAGGAATGTTTGCCAGAATTCTCTGTCACCATTTACTCAAAATAACTTTATATAGACTTAGCTAAATAGTACAGAAGCAAAGAAACTCTGTTAGTGAATTATGAAGATGTGTCTTGAGGCACTGGTAAGAGTGCTCAGTGTGCTGCACATTGGTGCATGATGGACATTGGTGTGCAATGCACATCAGTACATGATGCACTTTGCTGAGTGATGCACATTGGGAGTAATGCACATCAATGCATGATTAGTGCATCAGGCAGTCTGCTATGTAGTAACATAATAGCAGCCCTCCACTTGACATGGATGTTAAAAAACTGCCCAGTTCTAATTTCCACATGCGTAAGCCCACTTACAAAGACGTAAGACCCCTGTAGGCTTCCGCTCATAATCTTCTGCAGAGAAAATGCTGTTTTCTGTGCAAAACAACCATGTGCAAATTTTGCACAAAATTAATTCCAAATTATGAACAGGCTTCTAAAACTGCATGGTCCTCTGAAGAATATTGCTAAAAATTACTCATTGCTTCCTTCAAGGGGAAGCTTACTGAAGAACTGCATCTTTAGTTCTGAACAAATATTTTAAAAAGTCTTAGCCAGGGTTCAAGTATCCTGTTTCTGCCCTGAGAGGCATGATTTATATTTTTATGCCAATTAAATAAGTTCATTGCCAATCATATTATGCAGTGGGGGTGTAGGGCATGGTAACAAGACCCTCTAGTTAGTTTCATATGGGGTATACCCATTAAATCAGTAGGATTCACTTATATTGACTCACCATTCAACAATTGATTCAGTCGATTTATTCCAGTCAAAAATGGTCACCAAAATTCAGGTTGGTCCAACTTTGAAAGTAACTTCGAATTGTATAAGGTTGGGCTTCTATTCCTCACCTAGATTTTTTTTTTTTTAAAAAAAGGTAAAAGATATTGAAGTATTAAATAGCAGATTAGTTCAATAAGTCAATTTCACCATAAATAGTTAGTTCACTGTGAATACGTCAGTTGACACACACACAACTTCTCTTAGATATCGATTTGGAATTCAGAAAAGCCAACTGCCTAGCCCTAGTTCCCCCACCATTTCTCTTTGGCTAGATAATTGTAATTGGAAAAGAAGTAGTTGTCCTCTGTATGGTGCACTGATTCCTACCTCAGTTCTCTATAACCCCCGTGAACAGGCACTCTCTCTTTCTAAAAAATTTTGTTCTCCATCACCTGAGAGTCTTTACTCTACCTGTAACATGATTCTTGGGGGGGGAAAGGTTCTTGCAATAGCATTTGGCAGAGACCTACAGTAGAGAAAATAGCACCAAATTAACCTTGAATGTAGAAGTGGAAGGAGGAAAACAGCTTTAAAGAAATGAGGGGTGGGCAATTACCCTTAAATTAACATTAATGAGCGGAGGAAAGAAGGTGACCACAGGACAAAGCAAATTGCCCCTGATTGGCCTTTTGTGCAATGGGGCTACCTAGGGTTCTTTCCTATATGTGATTTGATTTTTAGAGGGAGGAAAAAAGGATTGGTTAACAGCAAATGAGGCTTGATTTTTCAGAACATCCACGTATGTGTGTGAATGTTCAGCTTGAACTAGACACATCTGCTGGTGCCGTATGCTAGAAGAGAAAGAATTTCACACAATGTGTAATACATATATGGAATTCTCTGCTGTGAAATACAGTGATGTCCAGTTTATTCAAATCAATGTTTCTCGAGCTCCCAGATGTGGGGGACTGGCAATTATTTCTTTTTTTCCAATGTGGTAGTGACCAGTACCTTTCTTACTTGGAAACTTGCCAGGGACTGGCAGCTGATGTCACAAGGACAGATACTAGTCCAGGGGCCACCACTTTACATAGCAGTTTAATTGAGCAGACTTTAATGGAGCATTAAATTAGTCAATAGAGGAAATAAGTCTCTTAACATTGGTTATTACTGACCCCTGATGGATACAGTCAATAGCGAGGAGCATCTGGCACCAATTGCTAAGAAGCAACAATGGGATATGGCTGCTTTCTTCCTGACTATTTGTGGGGTTGTTGGCAGCCCTGGATTAAATGAGCAATATGTGCCCCACAAACCACAAGTGCCTCCTCTCATATTGTGGGACCTGACCTCCCAATCTCAAATTTGCCACCATGCTGCAGAAATCTGGGCATGGGAGTGGCCAAAAAAAAATAATAATCAGCAATTCTCATTTAAAACAAGGTACAATAAACATGTGTACCATGTTTAAAATAGAACTGTGACTTTTTTTGTCATTGATAACATCCAGTTGTGCAGCAACAGATTAGGCAGTGTACAGACAGTCTAACCTTTGGTGAAGTTGGGAGACAGTGGGCAGAATCTTTAGCTATTCTCTGTCCTTTGTGTTCCATCCCAAACCTCCTTGCCCACAGACTCTGGGAAGGACTTCTGAAGCAGCAGTTCTTTACCAGAAGATGTAGAGGAAGGGAGGAAGCAGTTCAGAAAAGAAAGAAGCAACTGTTTTTTTATGAGGGGAAGAAAAATTATGTTGCTGTTACTCCAATAGAGAAACCCTATCCCGCGGTCTACAATTTGATATTAAATATGATTCTGTGTGCCTGAGAGGTCATCCAGATGAACACATAGGCAGTCATGGTCGAATGACCGAGAACCAGGTCAGGCCAGTAAAATCCCCAGTCACGTAGCCCCAGGAGACCTCAAGATGTGTAAACCCACAATAAACAAAGGGTCCTCAGCCCTGAGACACCAACTTGAGGGGATTAGCGTGTGTGCCCCAAGTTGAACAAATATCCTATCAAGCGAGGACCATTTACATGAAGTCATACCACAAACAAACACAGCCGAAGATCCTGAGACTTTGGTAACGCCTTGCAATCCCATCACACAAAGGAAATTACCATGGTGGAGCTTCGTTATCGCTCCAACACCCGTTGTTCTCCCTGGGAAAGGATTAATCATCCAGGTACTTTTTCCCCTACAAATAGTCCAGGTCTTTGAGCGTTTCTTCAGATTGCTCCCGGTCACCCCAGAAGACTATTGCTCCATCAGTCGAGTAATCCCCTCAGCCCTCTCCATGCTGAGCCCCACTTCCCCACTGCCTTCCCAGACCCAGGGCTTCAGGAAAAGATGCCGTATTACCCCAACTGTACCCCTTCAATACTCCCCTATCCAATTTCCTCTCTTTTGTTTCTTAATAGCTCTTGGGTGCATGTGTGTGATTGTGTTGGTGTGTGAGACTTTTATTCAATAAAATCATTTACTGGACATTTTCGTTTGGTTTTTGGCTTGGCCTGACCCCGTAAAAACTGAGACCGCGCTAGGTTGCCCTGCCTCTCGCAGTGCTACAGCTCATGCTCTGACTAATTTCTAGCCCCCATCATGTGCAGCACAGTGAGGTGTCCCCCAAGAGACCCCAGAAATGAGAGTAACAATGCCCTCTTATTTCTTCACCCCTCTGAGTCCAGACCAGCTGCATCTTCCTCTGCTAAATTATGTCTCCACATCAGATAGGAACAGCCACAGTGGTCCCTCCCAAGGCTTGACAGCTGGCAGGGTAGGAGAAGATTCAGATCTGTGCAGGTGGAGCTATGCCCGCTTGATGTAGGATCTCAGTTAGCATGGGCCATACCCCATATATTATCACACACAGAGAGAAACAAGGAAAACGTATGATCTGCTCCAAAAGGATTCTTTATATTTTTGAGAGTTTCATAGGAACATAATCTTAAAACTGAAGGCAAAATCATGGATAGAAATGTGAAGATCTCTGTCACTAAACTTTTCTGACATCTAGAATTTTTTCCAGTGTTTCTCCCAAGAAGACCTTTCAAGTTTACCTTTCAATTTCATTTAATGGTAAAATTCCATAATAATTCTCATTCCCTGGGCCAATTGACTTTGCCTGTTACATAGAGTGTCTCTTAGCCATCACTCCTCTGCATCGCACCTAGGCTAACAGCCTGTATTAAAGTTGTCAGTACATCCCTGAGAAGATTTTTTTTTCATCTTACTGAAATGCTAGTGTTTTGTTTCTTTTTTAAAAAATTCAATACATTTTCCCTAAGCAGAAAACTGGAAGCCTCTGAATATGTTTCGAGTTATACTTTATGTAGTAACTGCAGGTAGGTTTAAGTCTGTTTTCCTAATGTTAAAGATGTTTCATTTACTGCTCCCTCTTCTAGATATGTGAATCAGTGTTGCTGCTCCTGTGATATTTCTCCTCCTCAGATCTAACTATGTTGACATCATAAGACTGTTCTGCAAGCATTCCTCAACCATCTCAAGTGACCTCAGCTATTTTGAGTACATGTTGGAGAAGTCAGAGGTGATTTTCCTCACCATATTTTATGCAGTTTGTGTCCCCTTTCTCTCAAAAAAATCTTTTTTAAAATGTAGCAACTTTTTTTGGGGGGGGATGCCCCAAGAAACAGTTCATGCAAATTATATTCCAAGCTACCTAATTTTTGCAGCCAACAAAGCAGCAGTCACCGCTGATGTGCTGTTAGGTCTCTGTGCAGAATTTATCAGTGTAGGCAGACAAAAAAATGGGCAAATCCTGCCATTCAGAGGGAAATAAAAGTATCAAGTTTCACAAAGCAAAGAGAGAAAAATGTAATCAAGATTTATATTTATGGCTGCTATTTCCTTTGGCCTCCCCCTAACCTATTGCAGATGGGATTCTAGCAGAAAGAAATGTGGTCCCCCCCCCATCTTGTTCTCAGGCTCATTGCTTGGGAGGGCCCTTTCAGACTGTACAATTATAGCACTATTATGCAACTTTAACTGCTATGCCAATGTCTTACAGAATCCTGGGATTTGAAGTTTATGGAGGAGTATTCAGAATTCCCTGCCAGAAAGCTCTAGTGCCTAACCAGACTACAAACACCAGGATTCCATAAGATGTTGCCATGGTGGTTGAAGTGGAACGTAGCGTGTAAGGGTCACATGAATCCACATCTCTTCTCATTCTACTATTATGCACAGAAAGAGGTCAAAAACAGAATATGGGAATGAGGACGTGGGAGGAGCAGGAAGACAGCAATCTATATGCCACCAAGAGCATGTCATGTTCCACTAGGATTACCTGATGCCCTTAAATGCAGTCATAGATGCTGTCCTATCTGCAGTTTAAAGTTAGAGCCAACTATCTATCCATCTTGCTTGTCCAGGTGGAGTTGATACAAAGGACTCCTTTTTGTCCATGTAAGAATATATATTGCATTGGCTATGAAATTACTACTTCCTTTTCTTCCAAGCAACCCAGGCATTGGCCATTCAAGTTTCTTTCAAAGGACTGAAGTAAGTCTCATGACTCATATTTCCTGGAAGATGTCGCTTGTGGGTCCGATGTTAAAAACCTCATTTGAAATTTTGGGATATTTTCCTCTTTTCCTCCTTTTAGAAACTCTTCATCTCCTTTTCCGCCTGAGATGCTCCAAGCTCAGAGAGGCACAAAGTGTCTCCCATTAGGGGAATGCCATTTAAGTGAGTTTCATTATATTACGAGACATTTCCCAGTGCAAATCGGCAATTTACGGTATCTCACCTTTACGTTAAATGAGTTCTCATCCCCCTGAGTTATTAATAGAATGTCCTTTTCCATTAGCCTTGTCCTTTCCCAGCACCAATGCCCCTTTCTTCTTATCTGGAGGGGGGTTTCATCCAGCAGTTTGTATCAAGAAGACAGCCTGGTTTGGCCTTATTCTGTGGCTTTTTGGTCATGTGTTGGGAGAGAGGTACAGAAAGAGATAAAGGGATCCAAGTCAGAGAGCCATTAAAAAATATGGAAAGAGAGATAGAAACCATACAGGAAGCTGTCTTACAAGGCTCCATATCTTTCTATATGGCTATGCTTTCTTTTTCCATAGAACTTTACTTTCTGCACAGGTGACAGCATTTTTTGTGCAGAAAATAATATTTTGGAGCAGATTTTGCACAGACTAAGTTCCAAACTGTGAAGATTCTCATGGTCCTCCTCATGAGGGTTTCCTGATACCCAAGAAACATGGATTTTGACCATTTTCCAAACATTTTAAAATATTCTTTCCACCCCTAGTGTGATCCCAATACTATCCCCTCTCACATGCAGAAAGAAGATGACTGGGAAACACAGAGAGAGAGAGAGAGAGAGAATGAGAGAGAGAGAGAAAGAAAGAGGCCATTTCTGCACTACACTGTTATCCTGAGGTTTGCAGTTTAGGGAGGGGCATTTAGAATTCTCTGCCAGAGAGCACTTTGGCCTCAGTAAACTACAAGCCCTAGAATTTCATAGGATGTTGAAAGTGGAATAAGAGCACTATAACAGTGAAGGGCGGAAATGGCCAGAGAGAGAGAGATGAGCATTGGTGCAGAGGAGGGTGTGGCTGTGTTAAGAGACTAATGGTCTGAAGATGACCTCCATCACTATAACTACTTGTCTGTCTAGGTCAGGGGTTGGTGAAACAGTCCATAGCCTGCATGTTATCCCCAAAGAGGGTTGCCAAATTGAAAACTAGAGGCTTGCTCTGTAACTTTAATGGTTCTGGAGAACAGGAAATTTTAGCAGGTATTACCTGTCATGCAACCAGGTAGCAAGCAACAACTGCTGCAATTCCTTCTTCTATAAACCTGTGCAGGTTCAGGAGACCTCTCCAGTTTCCTCTCTGGCAACCTGTCCAGGGGACAGTTTTTCTGACTTTTAAGGAATCAAAACTGAATTTTTTATTTTTTTTTTCAAAAATGCTCCCAAATGCCCTCCCCTTAATTTTTGTTGTTCAAAAGCCTCTCCTGGGCCTAAAATCTGGGGAAAAGTGCTCCTCCAATCCCTGGAGAGCATATGGGGAAGAATATTGATTTTCTTTATTTCCTGTGTTGGAGTTACAGTCTGGGGTGCTGCCCTCTAAGGTCTCCTGGAGAGCTAGCACCCCCCCTCCCATCTTCATCAGTTGTCCACTTCTGCTCTCGGTTGTTATCTATCATTCTTTTTCTAAAACTGTCTCTAGACTTATTTAGAGATAATTAGGTGGTGATGATCACAAGAGAAAAGATAGCATTTCCTCTCTTTCTGCCTGCGCTGGTTCAACTCATCACCATATTATCTTCTCCTTGGGTAATTTTGGCCTGCTCAAATCCAGCCCACACACCTTTGTCAGCTATTACTGTGCTTCTGGTTTATTACAAAAGGCAGTGGCTATTCAGGATTTCAGGAAGCCTGACTAGGAGATTCCAGGGACTAAATATGTGATGATTTGTATGCATCACATGAACTCTGCCGGTGAACTACAGCTCTTTCCTGTAAAGGAACAAGAAGGCCAGCCACTTAAACAGAGTAAATATATTTTGCTAACCTTGATGGAAGTACATAGACTGAAGCCTTACTAACAAGTCTACAGATTGCCAGTCCAAGAACTGTTGCTTCGAGTTTCGAGTCTTGACGGAAGTGTAGAGAACAAGGAAAACTCAGACATCGGAGTTGAAACTTGCAAATAACTAGATAGATTCAGCCCTCTGCATCTGCTGGTTTGACATTCACAGATTTGATTATTTGTGAGTTTCTCAAACTCCCCTTCCTCCCACCTCAAGTGCTTCTTTTGCAGCTCTGATCAGGTAGCACAGCCCTTTAAAAACCTGCCTCTGATCTACCTCCTACGCCTCAACCAGCTGCTGCCTAGCTAGCTAAGGACAGCTCACACCCCAATTTCTCAGCCTCACAAGTCCTTTCCTGATGTTCCTCCACAACCAAGGAAGGATATGACTTGATTTGGACCCTGGGTACCTGCTCTCCCCACCATGTCTCACCCCTCTTTCCCATAGACACACATTCACATTTTGGTATTTGCAGTTTTTGCACTTTTGTGAGATTCTAAGCCCCTAACTCCAAATATGGAGGGCCAACTGCAATTTGTAACTGCTTCTTTCCCCCAGTAACTAGGATACACCTGTATAACTTTACAATCGTAGCTTAAAAATGAACCTGTAACATTTAGGTTTTTTAAATAGATAGTGTTTGCATACCCTCCAACATTTCACAGATGAAAATGGGGACATTTGTAGCCAAGCAACGTCAGAATGTGGGCAAGATACCACAGGTTATTAATGGAGAACAACAGAAAAACTGGGAGAGTCTGTGTTAATGCACACACACTCAATTTGATATAGTTTAATTGGCAAAATATATTAACTGGCAGATATGTTTAATTGGCATAAAATAAAAATTATGCACACTTATGGCTGAAAGGCCATGTGAAGAAGGGACACTGACTGGAAGGCAGACCAAAGGTAACCTCAGCATGGCCAGGTCATAAGTTCATTAATAATTAACCTGGAAAGTCTGATTTAATGCCTCTAAACTAATCTTCGCAACTCTCCAACCTCAGAAAACAAAGAAACTGCCCAGATGCAGTAGGCAAGCACCCTTGCCATGTGCATTTCCTACTGAAGCCTTCCCCAGTCCTCCTTCCTAGCACCTAAACTTGTTCCACATCACTCCTTTATCCTGCCCTCAACACAGAGCTGACATACAGTCATCAAAACCATTGTCATCTACACACTAAAATCATCAACTCCTTCCAGCCACCCTTGTCCACTCTGCAACCTTCTTTGTTTGCTCAGGCCAAGAACTATTTACACCCTTGCCCCCTAGACATGTTTTTCAGTATTTAAGAGTCCCCAGTTTTGGGCAACTTGATGCTGTACCTGAAATGCTAAACATCACTATCTTGCTCTGAATTCTGATTTGGTCTTCCCTTAAACACAAGTCTAAGCCACTCTACTGCTTCTTCACTCCTCTTCTGCACTGGTAATTAACCCTTTCCTCACTCTTCTTTGGTTAGCTCTTGTGTGAGTGTGAGTCCAATCTGGGTTGGAGTCTAAATTTTAAAGATGCTGAAACTATTCCCAAAATTGGTTCTGTACTTTGAACAGTTGTTGATAATTCAGAGTAAAACCCAAGATGTATTAACTGCTCACTAACTGTGGGAGTCAGTAGCTGCCATTTGGGCGAAAGATAGAAGGAAAAATGGATGTTATGGATGTTAAGGCAATGACAACCAAATGACTGAGATTCAGGCTATCTGGCAGACCGTATTGCTTCATATGAGCCTGCCTGGGCCTTGAGATCCTCAGAAAAGGCCCATTTTTCAGACTCACTGCCATCACAGGCATGGTTGCTAGGGACACAAGGCAGGGCTTTCTTGGTGGCTGCCCCGAGCCCTTGGAATTCTCTTCTCAGAGAAGCCAGAATGGCCTTCTTCTTGCTGTACTTCTGTGAGCCAGCTTTTAAAGAATGACCTGAGGATGCTGTATTGATTTAAAGTTAATTTTTTTTTTTACTATTTTTTTAGCTTTTTGATTTCATTTTTTTTTTTTTACTTTAATTGCAGGTTGAAATGGTTTTAAAATTATGAATACTTTCATTCCATTTTAATGCATGCTTTTTGTGTGTTTTAGCTATGCTGTAAGCCTCTTTGAGTTCCAGTTTTAGGAGAAGGAAATAACAACAACAACAACAACAAAAACAGAGCATGGTTTGTATTACAGAATAGCAGTTTGTAGCATTCAGGTGCTTTTTTTTAATAACAAAAAAGAAACTATTTTAGTTGAGAAAGTAGAGCATTTTTTTAAATGTAATTATATAGTTGTAAATTCTCTGGGAAATCTATGGCTATAATTTTAAAAGTAACTTCGCAAACTCTGGTTTGAACTTGCTTTTTCATCCCTACACGCTTGGACATCCAAAGATGTCTGACACAATTTTTGGAATGAATGCAGTGTGATTTTTTTGAGGGGAGGGAGGATCACAAGGCTTGTGGTGTGATAGAGCAACAGGCAGAATTGAATGTAGAATATACTTTGACAAGTGACATTTCTGCACTCTCAGGAGCATTATCTCATTTTCTCAGGCTGTTATTTCCCCTCTTATTCTGTGCTTCTTTCTGCAAGCCCTATATTCTTTCCAACCTGTATTCCCCACCCATTCTCATGCTTCCCTTAGCAACTACCACCTGTGTCTGAAAAGGAAGACATAACTCACAGCATGAAAACTAATGGCAGCACTTAGGTTTATTTTATACCATGTTATTTCAGCCAGAAGGTGCTGGGTTCTCCCTTTGCAGGTCAGACTCTATATTATTTGAGTGGGATCTGGTAAAATCCAGGATGCAGGTCCTTCAATAGTTTAAAATTACCATAGGTCCATCTTTACAGGACAACAATACAAATTGTAATTGAGTTTCCTGAATAATATACATAGGCCAGCATCCTGCTTGTGACATACGAATTTGTCAGTCTACCTTAAACTTGCATATGTACTTTTTTGGGGGGAGGGGGGAGGTCATTGCAGAGATTGATATTTTCTTCCTCCCTCTGCAGTGTTCAAAGCCCCACCTGCAGACTCACCCTTTTCACTGCGATAGCTCTCTGTTCTCTCCCCAGCCATTTCATAACTAGTGGAGAACAGGGATGATTGGAGAAATGCCTGGCTGTGGCACCATAGCTAGATGCAGGTAAATTATATCATCCACTGAGATCTCAGGAGGACCTCCGCAGATCTTGGTGGAAGATGCCTCCAGTCTCCATCTGGTTATTGGGACATAGCCAGATGCTTCTTGGATACCTGCTCTCTACCAACCATAGAGTGGCCATGGGGAAAGGGACCATCACAGAAAAATGATGAATTCTGAAGGTAGTGACAGGGGAGCCATAATTTAGTTCCACATATCAAACACATATGCTAAACATAACCATGCAGGATCTCCCCTGTGGAATGTCAGTTATACTTAGTTGTTGCTGTGTGCTTTCAAGTCATTTCCAACTGATGTAGACTGGAAAGACGAGGTTAATCACTAGTAATCTTACTCTTTGGTAGAAGAGCTGATTAATCTTCCTTTTCCTCAAGACACAGTTTCTGATGCAAATCTGCACTGTGGAGATAACAATTATTATATTGATCTTCTGTTACACTGTCACGGTGTGACTGGATAGTCATTTCTAGTTCTGAATCCTCTTTTCTTCCTGTGCTAAAACAGGGTCATTCTCCTTGAAAAAAAATGTGTGTATACGGTGGGCTCTGTATCACAAGATCACAGCATACATTTTAAAAACTCGATTTAAAATGGATTGGAACAATTTTAAGCAATGAGGAATCATTTAAGTAATCTAAAAACATATTCAACTAATGGAAATTAAAATTGTGGGTAAAAGTCAGTTGCAGTTGCCCTTTAGGACACCATTTGTGAGGATGAGGAGATATTGTGAATTGGAAAGATTCTGGAGGAAGCTACATGAGAGACCCTGATAAACTGTTCATTGCCCTTGTGCTGCACAATGCCCACCTCTGCTTTATAGACATAATTGTTGAGATAGCTAACCCAAACCGTTGTTGTTATTGATTAGGGAGAGTTGTGATATTCAGCATCTCATCTTATGCTTCAGTCATTAGATCTGACTCTTTTATATTCCAGCACAAATGCCCATGTAACACAGCCAGCATGGTGTGGTGGCATAAAAAATGTTGATATAATAAATGATAGAATATCTGATGACAACCAAGTGGATGTAATAAGTTTCCCATAGAACCAAAGAGTAGGAAGGAATTATGAGAACCATCACATCCTGTCCCTGTCACTACTGGAATCTACTGCTAAAGCTTTCTAGTGAGCTGGTCATCTATCCTCTTTATAGAGACTTCTGATGAAGGAAATTCCATCACCTACTGTGGTAATCTGTTCTATTGTCACAGCTCTTACCATCAGGAAACACTTCTGAAAGTTTAGTCATAGGCCATTTTCATGCTACCCTGTTACAGTGCTATTATTCCACTTTGAACTTCCTGTGGAATTCTGGGGTTTGTAGTTTACTGAGGCCAAAGAGCTCTCTGGATGAAAATTCTAAAGACCCCTCCCTAAACTGCAAACCCCAGGATTCCATAGGATGTTCAAAGTGAAATAATAGCACTATAACAATGTAGTGCAGAAATGGCCATACTTTCCTTTGAATCTAGAGATTTCAGGTCTTTCTTATTGAGCACCAGAAAACAAGCTCATGCCATCTTCTACACGACAGCCTTTTGGTTGTTCAAGGAGGATGATCATGTCACCTCTTAGCTTCTTTTCTGCAGGCTAAACTCTGCAAAGAGATACTTAGGAAGTGAACAGAAGGAGAAAGTTTCAGTTTCAAGGCTCACTAAGAAAGCCCTATGAAATCCATGGGGTCACCATGAGTCAACACATAAATACCCCCACAGGTGGCTTTATGCCATCAGTACAGCCTAACCCACAAGGCAGTGGTTTGCATAAAACATAATTCCACTAAAGTTACTATTTCCCAAGGAATGACAAGACAGAAAGTTAGAAAATAAATGCCAGCCAACAGGTGTTTCTTCTTCCTTTAACTTCTGAATTAGCTTTGTCCTTGTTCCAACTTGTATCTTACATCTGATGTCTCCCACGTCTGGCACATTTCCCCAAACCCAATTTTGTACATTTTGTATTCCATTTTGGACCATTTAATTGAACATATATTACCCTATAAACAAGGCATTACACAGTGGAGAGCGGAACTAGCAAAGGTAAATGGATGACCATCCCTAATGCTCTCCATTATACAGTCAGGGCAGCTGTATCCAAGCCTGCCAAATGCCAATCAATGTTCAGGGCAACAGGTGGCCATCAGAATGAATCCTACAGTGATTCAAAATCCATAATGCATTTTCTCATTTAATTGCAGCCAATAACCAAGATGGATAGGCTCAGGGTTAAGGATTAGGAACAGTAGAAAATTCTGTGTGTGTTTAAGTTTAATTGTTTTATACTAAAATTTCAAAATTCATAAATTTCTCCATAAATTCCACACAAAAGCACCTTGAGCCTGATAACAACTGAATGTGGGAGAAGGAGAAACTGGCATGTTTGGCCATCCAGGCCAAGGGCTTTCAAGTTTTACTTGTTGAAACTCTAGCTTTGAATTGCCCATATATATTTCCCCTGATTGTGTAGGTGAATCAGGGCTACTACTTCTTTCTGTCTCTCTCTCTCACAGAGACATGTCTGATAGGTACCTTATCTTTAAAACATGCATGGAAGGCAGACAGAATCAGAGCTTGGAACCATTATTATTGAAGACTACAACTTCCAAAATCCCTTGTGGGATCCAGGGAGACACAGAGCAAACAAGCAATGTTTCTCAACTCTCGGTGGAGTATCAACCTCTTCCTACTAGAAGCAGCTGTACCAACTGAATTGGGCCAGTGCAGATGGATAAGAATTTCATTCCATTCATTTTTTATAAGAACTTATCAAAATTCACAAAATCCAGCACTACAGAGAATCATTTTCTACCATATCACTGTTGAAGTTTTGAGTGCCTCTGTACTCATAAACATCCTATCAGAATTTAAGAATTCAAGCCAACACCTTCAGCATTTTTTTCCTTCCAGAAGACTGTCCAACTTCCATGATGCCAGCAGTTCTGTGCCAATCACATGCAAAAAGATTTAAAAAATAATAATAAAATAAAGTTCCACTACTGTATTTTTCTCCACACTCAAGAGTTCTTTTGGCCAGAGGTTGCTGAACACAGGTGCTTGTTCTGTCAGGGAACATGAAGGCATCAATGAATTATTCCTTTCGCTGAAGCTGAGCGGAGAATCATTGGCTTGTGATCCTGTAAAATTAACATTCCCTGCAATAAATAACAACTCTGTAATAGGTTGTCATTGATGGCTTTTGGAAAAAGCTCAGCTCATAAGAGCAAATGTTTCAATGGCCAGTAATTGAAATTAAATGAAACCCGTCAGAGTTGGGCTTCCATTGACCCAAGTTAGGACAAAATCTATCATGTGCTGGGAAAATATAGTGTCTCTTGGGCTATATTGGGATGGCTACAGAGAATGTAATCTTCATTGCTTGCACATGGCTGGATGGATCCTGGCACAGGACCATTTAAGAAAACTATACAAATAAAGAGGTAACGTGGAGTGTACCAAATCATATTACAGGTTAGTGGCTCCATTTTTGAATGTTTCAAATCATGATAGAAGCATGATTTTCCACACAGAATATCATGTCAAAGATAAGACATGAGTAAATACATCTTCCTAACACTTGCTTTTTGAAAGTGCAGTTTTCTTCAAACATGCCAGCTTTGCATTCCAGGCCACAGTCAGAGATCCAGCACAGTGCTCACATGACCAAAACATTGTTGTATGCCATATGTGTGTGTGTGTGTATTTATGTATGTGTGTATTTGTATATGCGCATGTATGCATACACATATATACTATACATATACATCAGCTGGAATAATGGTTAAGGTTTCAGACTAGAAAGGTCAAAATCCATGTTCAGATTGCCACTAAATTATCAGGCCTGAGGCGTGGCTTCATCATCTCTCAGCCTAATGTAATCCACAGAATTGTTATGAGGATACTGAGATGTGTGACTGACAAATGTTGGCATGCTGCCCTGAATGCTCCAGATTCAAATCTGCATATTGGAGATAGTAACGATTATAGTGATCTTCTATTACACTGCCATGGTGTGACTGGATAGTCACTTCTAGTTTTGAATCCCCTCTACCTCCTGGCCTAAAATAGGGCTACTGTCTCTGAAAAAAAAATGTGTGGGTGTGTGTCCCACCCAATATCACAAGATCTCTCTCTGACACACGTACACACATCAATTTAAAATTAATTGGAATAATTTAAAGCAATGAAGAATTATTTAAATAGCCTAATATCATATTCAGTGAATAGAATAATAATAATAAATGGGAATAAAAATTGCGGGGAAAGGCCAATCATCAAACTTAGAGGGTACAGTTGGTCTTTGGTGATCAAGTTTTGAGGGTAGGGAGATATTTTGAATTGGAAGGATTCTGGTGGAGGTTACATTAGAGACCCTGAGAAACTGTCTGTTGCCCACTGTGTTTCCTCAACAGTCTGTTGATTGTTGGGTTACAACTCTGGAGACCAAGCTTTGTATGCCTGCTTGGCCATGGGAATCCAAGGTTGACCTTGGGACAGTCACACTCTCTCATCTTCAGATGAAGACAAAGGCAAACCCCTCTGAACAAATCTTGCCAAGAAAAGCCCATGATAGATTCTCCTTAGGGTCACCATAAGTCAGAAACAACTTGAAGACACACAACAACACAATTCCCCCTGGAAAACAGATACCACTGTATCACAATTCAAGGTCTCCCAGGGATTACATAAACAGTAATCCTGACTGTTTTCTTCTTTGGATCCTAGGTTTGCAGCTCTGTCCCCTCCCATAGAAAGGACTCCTGAGGGCTGTTGGTAGGCTGAAGTTCTCGCAGCATAGGTCCCTATCCCTAGCTGCCTTCTCTGCCACATTCTCTTTGCCTCTTGGAGAGCAGACCACAATCCCCTGATGTGAACTTAACAGCTCCCATGCAGCATCATGTGTATGGCCTAATTGCATGTAACAAAACACTGGCTCTCACGAGAGAAGTGGGTGTTTTGTAGCAAATTCACAGCTGAGGGAACCTCTCCAGGAAGGGCTGATTAATCTCGCTTTTCTAGCCACAGGGAATGCTCCTCAAGATACAGCTTCAGCTGCTCAAAAGCTGTACGCATAAACATGGAGGGACAGGCATATGCTTCAGGGTTTTGTTCTGAAGGGCAGAGGAGAGGGCAGATTAGGGAGGGAGGGGGAAGAGGAAAGAAACAAATATATTCCTAGTAGGCTGTGGCAATTTTGAGGCACTTTAGCTAGGCATAGATAAACCCACCCATTTGCTAATCCCAGCACAGAGACTGAAAGTACCACACAATGGGTTGTTGAAAAGATTAATACAGCTTAATTATTAGGACCAGTTCTCCATCAGAGTCTTGAGGCACTCTATAAAATATTAACTAATCAGGCAACATGGAGTTCCTTCCATAAGGTGAACTGGGTTCAGTTGTGGAACTGTCTGGTAAAATGAAGCATGCTAAACTGACAAAGGTGGTTCACAAATGGGCAAGAAAACAAGGCTACAAAGACACATACATCATTCTCATAATTTTTTTTTTAAATCAATGTCTCTTCTTGGCAATTTTTTTTTAAAGGAAGCTCAAGTTGAGCCTATAGTTTTGAGATTTTTTTCTAGGACAATTCCTGATATTTTTGTTTTTCTCAGTCCCTTGAAAAAAAGAAAGGTATTTTGCAGATCTCCTCTGAATATTTTTCACCAGTGTGTGTTTCTGTTTCTCTCTCTCTGTGTGTGTGTGTGAGAGAGAGAGAGAGAGAGAGACAGAGCGAGCGAGGATGGTTCTCAACCTTTGGCCCTCCGTATATTTTGAGTTTTAGTTCCTAGATATTCCAGCCAGCATGGGATCAGGGATTCTGGGAGGTAAAATAAAAAAACATCTGAGAGTCAAAAATTGAGAACTATCATTTTTGTGGTGGAGCCAGGATTCACGGGACTGATGCAGTGGTACTTCTTGAGACACCATCTCCAAACAGCCTTTTCCCTCAGAGTTTAGCTGCGATATTCAAAACAGCTCACAGTGGCAGAGGGTGGGAGTAAGGCATTATTCCTTTGTCTTTCTGGTCTTTAGAGTTTGTAGGAGTTCTTCCCAAAGAAGATTCTACCCAACATCCTTGAGGACCCCACATTCTAAATCAGGGCAAGGGTAATTCCATCCAGGTTAAAGATCAAAGTTCTAAAACCCATTTACAAAATAGGTTCAGAACCTTGGAGAGCTGTTTTAATGCTTCCAAAAACAGCAGGGGACTCACCATTTCCTTGACGTGGCAGCCAGACATGGCAGCTACCAGCTTGGAGGTCTGATAATCTCTCAGTGTTTTAGTGAGGGAATTTTCCCAAAACTACTTCATTGATTCCATTGGCACCATATCCCAAGGCCAATGAATTCTTCCTCTGAATTAGCTCCATAACCTTTCATCAAGAAAGCAATACATTTTTTAAAAAATGCATGGGGGAAGGCATTTCTTCCCCTTCCCACCCAACATTCCCATCACCTTGGTGATTTTCCTGGAGACATCACCATTCAGTTCAAAACTGCTGACTCAGCACTGATGAACAACCTTGTGGGGAAGGAGGAGGTGGTAATCAACCCACTAGGCACATGCAGCAGGAGTTCTGTCAGAGAGTTCTTTGCTGGCATTCAAGTCGTCCTGATGATTCAAAGGTAACAGCTGCATCCCTTAGGGAGTCACAGCAATGTATCAACTGCATGTTCATCCCCCTTGGGTCCAATAATCCTGTAACACCACGCATAATGAATTCCAATAAGGACAGGAGAGTATTATGAGCCAGGTTATGTTGTGTGCATATGTTTATTAGGCAAGAAGGAGATCCAGAGGTTGAAAGACACTTGTTTACCAGGATCTGCTTCCTGATATTGGATCATGAATTGTATTTAGATAACCTATTTATTCCTCATTTGAATAGGATATCACAGGAAAATAGTTAACAAATAATGGCTCAGATACTATTTTAAGTCCTGACTAGAGCAGAACTGATGACTCAGTTGAATTTAGCTATGTGTTGACCCACCATTTGAGAATTGATTAAATGGCCCTACTTTAGTTGGGACTAACCAATAGGATGCCAGTCTATGTGCGGTTCTATACAGTGTGCCACTGTAAAACTAGAAGTGTACCTTAGACTGGCTCAAAAAGCATAAAGGAGTAGTTATGGAGCCAAGATACAGCTTAATCCCAGATTAAACAATCATCAAACCCAGATTAAACAATCATATGTAAGTGGGTCTGAGCCACTTTTCTAGTGACCCATCCCAGCTTAAAAAGGACCTTCTCAGGGTGAAGAAGAGTTGTCAGCTTCACTTCACCGTTTTCACTACCTGTTCATGATGTTGATGGAAAGCATGCTCCTATCCCCAACACTGCTGGTGATATTCTTCTGTTTGTTATTGTATCAGGTCAGGGTGAAGCAAGAAGGTTTCCCTTCCCTATTATTTAGGTTTATGGTAACACTGTGTAGCTAATGAGTTCTGGCTAGGTGTTGAGACCTGAGGGCCTTTCACATTACCCAAATATAGCACTATGATTCCATTTTAACACCATGGCTCCATCTCATGGAATCGCAGGATTTGCAATTTAGGGAGGGCAGCCACTGTAGCAATAAATAAATAAATAACAAAATTTGCGCCCAAATGCCCTCAAATACCATTTAGGGAATATGGGGGCATTTTCATCATGTTTTTGCTCTTTGGGGGCCATTTTTGACCTAAGAGAGGCCTTTTTTAACAGCAGGAAGTGAGAGGATGCCTCCCCTACCTCTTGAGAGCATTTTGGAGGAGCCCTGGGGGCAACTAAAATGGCCCTAGAGTTGTGTGTAGCTCAGGGGCTGCACTTAGGCCATTTCCGCACTAAGCTCTTATAGCGTGATTATTCCACTTTCAACATCCTATGGAATCCTGGGGCTTGCAGTTTCAGGAGGGGACGGCCAGCCTCTCCCAAAACGGCAAACCCCAGGATTCCATAGGATGTTGAAAGTGGAATAATCGCGCTATAAGAGCTTAGTGCAGAAATGGCCTTAGCCTCTGGTCTAATTTGTGCTAGTTTGGGATGATTTTGAAACTAGCTCTTCCAGACCTGTCTAAAGAGGAGCGGACCCTCAGTGCAGTTCCCTTGTTTTAATGGGTATTTGCTGCTGGGAAGTTATTGTTGCCTCCGAACCCACTCATTCCCTGTTACTGGGGTATTTTCAGTTTTTTGGGGGACAAAAGAGTTTCTTGGATCAAGTCTAGAAGGTTTTTTTAAAAAAAAATAAGAATTGAGGTTTTGTTTGTTCAGGTCTTATATTTTGAAGTAACCTCCCCTTTGAATTTTTATTTAATTTTTTTAAAAAAGAAATTCTTACAATCATTTTATTTACTGAATACAATATTCACGTCCCACCCTCTATCTATAGATCTCAGTGCAAAGTACAAGGAAACCATCCTGAATCATGTAAAACAATGTAAAAATAAAAGTGATCATAAAAGGCTAAAAACTTATTAAATGATTTTACAAAAGAAAAAGACAGATTAAAACTGGTTAAAACAATTTAAAGGGATTTAAAACCGTATGCATGTGAAGGGTTGAGTAAAACCAATTAGACCTCAATTAGTCATAGTGTTATAGTATTTGAGTGCAAAAGTGCTATTTCACTGACATACTGTGATCCTGCAATTCAACTTCTTTTTTTTTTAAAGGGAGGGAAGAGAAAAGGGGAGAAGAGGACGAAAGTAGTAGTGTTTGTACTTTTGCCTCTCCCACTGACCATCCTGAAACTGTCTAACATGCAACAATTGCAGCCAACATCAAGACAAACAACATTGGGTGAGCGGCCAAAAATACCCTGCATGAACCTCAACAAGAGATTCAAGTTTACCATTTTAGAATTTTTGATCTAATATGTCTTGCATGTTCGCTTGTTTACTTGCTTTTTGGAAATCCATTGGAGAGTGGGGATAAAATGTTGCATCACCAAACTGTTTGGCAAAACATTTGAGGAGTTTTGTTTTGTCTTTGGAGAGAGAGAGAGGAACACAGCTAATTCAACCTCCAGCAACACTGTTCCCATCTGTTTTCTCTGTTAGATAAACTTTTATTTTAAAGTATTGTAAGCTGCTTTGGGTCTCATATTGGAGGAACACTGGGTATAAATTGATGGAGTGAATAAATGAATGAACAAAAATATAATTAATTAATTAATTAATTAAATTATTATCCACAAATTAAAACATTTCTTTCTCCAGCACCATGCCAGAACATGGCTGGAGAGGCAAGGCCATTTGCATTCCCTCCAAAAGTAGAGCGCACCATGCACAATGCTGAACTACATTATGGCAGAGCCAGCAGGATGCATAAACCGGCTCTGTCCCAACACTGCCCTCTTTGGTTCCCGCTGCTCAACCATTCTTTCCTTTTCCAAAAAGGAAGAACTGTTCTATAATTATTCCTATTGTGTGGTTAGCTGAAATAGCTTAAGAACTGACCAATCAGTTTCAGAGCCATGTCTGTTTCAAGGGTGCTCATTTATAAGTCTGTATTACCCCATTTCTGCCTTAATCTACAATTAAGAACAAAATGAAATCTCTGTCACAAAATGACTCACAGAATCATGCTTGTATACATTTTATGCTGAAGCATGTATTATTGGATGCATTTTATCCTAAAATGCACATTGTTATCTTGAACATTCATTTTAATACACATTTTGATACTTCTTTTGAGCAGCAAACATAGCACAAATTTTGAAGAAGTGAGAAAACCAAAGGATAAGAGTGTTTTGTTCAATATAATCTGGGGAGCGTAAACAAGGGCAGGTCATTCAAAAAAGGAAAACTGAACAAATTTCTCGAGGCCGAGGAATTGTTGGAAATCTCTCTTGAATTCCTCTTGTTTGCCTGGTTAAAATAGTTGGACCATAAAAGCTAAGACACACTCCAGTAAAACTCAGAACAACTGTCTAGTGAGCCCCATGGGGAACCTGGGAGTAGTACTGAAAGTATACCTAAAGCAAAAGAAGGCGGACACCTCAGCAGTTATTTCAAAACCCTTGAGACTGAAAGCATGGAGACACACAGACATGGAACCTTGCCAAAACATCTTTTCATACAGCAGTTTAACATTTCTGAGTTCAGCCTCATGAGCACAGAGACATCTGTAAAACAAAAATCCAAGGAAGACTATGTTTAATCCAAGCTCTTGGGAGCTAGTGCCCGCCTTGTTTTCCTACCTGGGATAGCAGTTCGATGCTCTTACCTGTTCATCCAAATCTTACACAAATCAACAGGGTCCTACATTGGCTACCAAGCTCTGAACTAGGATGAAAACATCTACAAATGGAGGAGTAGATCATACTAGCTGTATTTTTCTTAGTATGGGAAAGAAAGATGCCTAACCTCTCACACTGGACGGCAGTTTCTGCAGAGGAAAGAAAAAACAACACAGGCTGAAGTGAGGAAATAACCATTACTTAGGAACAGAGCACATACTTTGCACGCAGAAGATCTTGAGTTCCATCTCTTTATGTTCATGAAGTACATGACATGAAAGGTCTGCATCTTAAGTCCTGAAGAACTAGGGAATTTGGATTAGGATAAGCAATCTGGCATAGTGTAAAACAGATTGCTGTATTGCTTAATGCATGCATCCAAAAATGCAAGGAACCTTGTTTGGGGAATTTAAACTATCAGATTCACCTTAAATGGTGTAATTGTCACCACCTCTGCAGCGGTTCTCACATGATTTTGAATCAGGCACATGTCCTCCACCCAAGTGACTGAAATAGATTGCATGGTTTGCATATACAGCAGCCCCTCCACATTTGTGAGTGTTCATGGTGCAGAACCCTCATGAATGTGGAGAAACCACAAATAACTCCACCCACCCATGATTCATCTCCAGATCTCCTCCCTCCCATTCCTTTGATTCTGGCCCTGGCATTGGGCAAGGGGGTGGAGAAAAAAGACAACGTAAAGGGCTCACCAATACTTTCCCCTGAGAGGGAGAAGGGCAGAGTTCTTGCCTTCTAGTTGCTTCTGGTAGCCATCTTAAAAAGGAGGGCTAGGAGCAAAGAGAGCACCTGGCCAATCAGCAGCCATTACACAGCAGAATGTATAGCCACATAGCAGAGAAAACAGGCCTTGAGCATGGTGGGGGGAGGCTTGCTCACCCAAAAAGAAAGTCCATTTCAAACACAAGCCTCACAAGCCTGGGGCAAGGAATGCAAGGAAATGGGGGGAGGAAAATGGCAGGGGGGCAAGGACATGCCTCACAAATAAGCAAATTCATGAAGGTCAAATCTGGAAATGGGGAGGGAGCACCCAGAGCTCCCTCCCCATTTGCAGATTTGACCTACATGAATGTGCTATGTACTGTACTATGTACTGTACATAGTACTACTGTATTATGACATTGACACTCTGAGCATTTCCCTCATGACATATAAGTATGCTGTCAGCCTAATCTCATGTATGGATTTCCTGGATGGGTCTTCCAGAGACGAATGGCAGAAGCAACCAGAGGCAGTGGGAAATACTCCACTCAAATTAATATGAAAATTTAATTGGGGAAGCATCCCACAGTGCTAGTACTCTTCAATGTTTTTACAATCAGGACCTGCCATTCATCCCAACCTGGAACGAGGGATCCTGTTTTAATTTTGAGTTGGCGTGTTTCTCTCTCTTCATTCCTCTCTACCTCTCTCCTGCCCTCCTGCTGTCTATCTCACAAGAAATGGCTCTCCCACACATTTCTCCTTCTTCCTCTATCATTTTAGTTATCTTTCCCTTAAAAAATAAAAATACAAACAACTGCAGTGATGCCACTTATGTGGCCCTTTTTAGGTCAGCCTGAAACTCACTTGTGTGTCTTAATCTCCTGAACCAGGTATAGACAATTTTTCACCTCCTACAGCTAGAAAAGACAAAAAAAGGAAAGGAAAGGAATAAACAAACAATAGCTACTGCTGGTTTTCCAAAATGTTGGGGTTAGAATCTTAAATGGTAGGAGATGGGCTGCAGCTATGTCAAAGATGAATCACCATTCCTAAAGGATTTGAGGTGAGACAAGTCATCTTTATTTTATTTTATTTTTGGCCAGGAAAGGGGGTAGTACAGGGGATTGTAGGGAAAGCAGAGATTACAAAAACAGTCTTGGAGTCAAGCATTGGCTACCCTCCCTTCACCCAACTTATTTTTAACACTCGTCAATAGTTGCAGAATTTGAACTCTGAGAATTCCAATACTCTTTGAATCAATCTGCACCTCCCCATGTTAACATGCCAATCAGAACTTAGCTGTCTACTGTCATTCACACTTCCCAAATGTTCTGATGTAGTTCTCAGTTCCCAAAATGTATCACAACCTGTCTTTAAAATGTTTATCATAAATAATTCCTAGCTTCAAATTTTATCAAAATGTTCTAAGATGATGACCTATTTTAATTTCCAAATAAATAATGACATGCTATAAAATGTCTTAACATGAAATAAATGTGCTTCAAAGTACAGGAAAAAACATTTAAAAACAAAGTGCATGTGTGTGTGTGTGGTAGGAGTGGAATATGTATTCATGATTTTTCATCTCCAGGTCAAAAAAATCTTGAAAAACCCTCCCAGGAAGAATAATATTCCAGCAAGAATTTTGTGAAGTTTTATCCTGACATTCAAACATCCCAAAGTGTTGCAGAAGAATCTTTCAGAAGTGCTTTAGTTATGTTTTCTTGTATGGCAAGGGGTTGGACTTAATGATTTTATTATCTTCCAACTCTATGGTTCCATGATTTTAATTATGCTGCAGAAAAACAAACAGGGTTTTGTGCATTTCTTTTTAAAGAAAATCTGTTTCTGGAGCAGAAAACAGGTTCTCGAAAGAGACAGTAGGTTCTCTGCACATGATAACACCACTTATTGCAGAGAAAATGATGGGTTTTGTGTAGTTTGTATAAATAGTTTTCTCTGCATGATAATAACACATGAGGACAGTTGAATATTGCATAAAAATCTTCATGTTCCTTGGTTTGTTGTTCAAGTTGTTTCCAACTTATGGTGACCCTAAAGCGATCTTATCACGAGGTTTTCTAGGACTGAGAGTGTGTGATGTGCCGAAGGTCACCCACTGGATTTCAATGGCCAAATCAAACCTTGGTCTCCAAGATCATAGTTCAAAGTTCAAACCACTATACCACACTAGCTGTAATAATTTATCATCACATGCAATGACAAAATAGTCAAAGGTTTACATCCTAGTACGTATGGTATAAAATGGCAGATTAACAGAAAAATAGGAGTTAATAAAGAATCTACATTAAGGTGACATGGACTGGAAATAGATACTTGCTAATAACAGCAGGTCAAGAAGGGTGCCTTTAGTCCACACTACATCCCATGGGGAAATTGGAAATGACACTTACTAGTGACACTGGCAGGAACAATCAGAGTCTTTCCAGAAGCCACTGGCTCCTAGCCACCACTTCTCATCCCAGAAATCATCTGGAAATGAGACTATTGGTTGATCTACCATCATACCCAGAGGACTTTGCTTGTAGTGCATTTTTTTTTTGTTTTGTTTTTAATTGACAAGAAGAGCTTGTTATAAACACCAGTAAGCAAGCCTGACCTACACAGCCAGGGTTGGGGGAAATTCCAGTTATGTTCCCAGGCAATCCAGTCTTTGTGTCAAGAAATGGAACAGTCTGTGGCATGCATTAATTAGGCAAACTGAGTATGCTTCCATAGTTTGCCTTGTTTTGCATAAGTAATCCCCCAACCCATATTGAAGATTTTAAAAAAAAAATGGTAGGAAACTCTTCATACCCTGACATAGTAAAGTGAAAATCGAGAGTTTGCATCTCTCAGTGTTTGGAGGTATCTGTGATCCTTTGCCCCTCATACAGAGCTGGTTTCATACCGCTTGCTTCACTGCAAGCAAACTGAATGAGGGCAACAAATTACCTTTTTCTTTAAAAAAAAGCATCAAGGACTTTCTGTCACTTTGTGAGAGAGCTTGAATTCAAGCTGTCTTTATTGCTTCAGAGCCTTTGCCACATTCCTGATGAGACCGTGAGAGAGTAAAGGTTTTATGAGTAAATTTCAATTTGGGGTTAAAAAAAATTCTTGGCTCAGTAGTTCCTTGTTAACATGATAAGATTAAACCTGTATCCCAATCAGAAAGCTGTGATTTGACTGCATTGCCCCCATCAAGTATTAGTGTTGGTAAGATATTTTTTCTTCTTCTTTTAAAATGTTGTAATCTAAAGATAACTACAGTGGTCTATAAGCTTCCCATTTTTCTCAATCTGATTTTGATGGCAGTCAAAGGACAGGAGCTAATTAAAATGCCAATCAAGACGAGTTGAGACTCCTTGCTTTTTGTTTTGTTTTTTAATACCAACACTGGTGTTTTGTACCATGTGATTCTCCTTCACCACTGGGGAAGAGTTGGTTAGATGCAATGATCTTTTCTTTGATTGCAAACATTTCAGAAGATGAAGCTATAAGGATGTGAAATTTGTTTAAAGCTTATCATCTCTTAAAGCTGAAAAGAATCCAAAAGAGAATAAAGTCATATATTGCCAGAAACAGGATGAATTTTGAGCTGATCTGTTCACTTTGGGCATAAGCGGGCATTTCAGAAGATGCCAAAAATTGCCAAAAGTAAAAAAGTAAAATTACAGATTTGCCAACCCGTTGTTGTTGTTGCTGTTGTCGTGTGCCTTCAAATTGGTTCTGACTTATGACAGCTCTAAGGTGACCCCATCACAGGGCTTTCTGGAGCTGAGAGTGTGTGATGCGCCAAATGTCACCCAGTGATTTTCCATGGCTCAGTGGGGAATGGAAGCCTGCTCTCCATAGTCATACCCCAGTGCTCAAACTGCTACACCACACTGAATCTCAAGTCTACCTTACACCTATTCACATCTTTTTCGGTCATTGCAGAAGCTGATCTTGTTACTTCAAAGCGTGAGTGATTCAGGAGTCCATTCATGATGTCAGTGTTTCTGTGAAACAGTGGGGAATATTGGCTCAAAGATGAGGCCTGTGAGAGGAGGGTAACCTTACAAGATCTTTTAAATCTATGTTTAAAAGTACTAGTGCAGGGAAGAACCAGCTGGAGATCCAAACTAAACTTAATTGTTTTATTGGGGAAATTGCAATCACACAGACAAAATCCAAGCAGTCATGCAATCACACAAGACTATCTGAAGGAAAAGGGAAGAAAACTTTCAATAGCAAGATTTTCAGGATGAAGTAGGTGATATTTACCTGTCCAGTAGAGTCGCAAAGAAGTAGCTATGTGGCTTAGATGTGAATCTAAGGACAGTACACAAGCAGTAATCAGAGCAGCAGAGTGGCAACCAGAAATCAGTGTGCTGCAAGTTGACTGGCCATAACCTGGGGTTCAAACACTCTTTTTCTGCCTGGAGGCTGAAAGGGGTTATAGCTCTCTGACAGAGTAAACAATGGAGTCTGGAGAGTAGACAATGGGGTCTAGAACAAGCTAATGGTCAGTGTGTTAGGTGAGAAAGTGCTAATGGTAGCCTTGACAGCTCTGTAATTGTCAGACAGGTGTTGGACAAACAGGAAGTTGGCTTGGTCAGAGGAAGAAGAGCTAAGACAATCAGCCATCCTGTGGGAACATCCCAGACGTTATTGTCTCTTAAAGGTTGAGTCCTGACTATGACCTGGCTATGCCAGGAGGTCCCTTCTGACTTGATTTTGCAGTGCATGCGTACGGCCAGCTTTTCCTCTTAGTCAGCATGGCCATGCAGCCATAACAGTGTATATTCTATATTTATGTCAATTAATATATTTTGCCAATTAAATCATATCAAAGAGTTGGGGTATATGGCCTGCTAACAGTATTCTCTTCCACCTTTCACAATGACCAAACCTGTCTCCCACCTTAACTTATCATTTATCTGCTGGAGCCCCATTCTATGGCTGGTAGAAAGCAAGGGGATCAGAGAGGCATCTAATTGTGTTCCCACCACCAGAGACAGAATGATTACATGATCCTCTGAGACCTCCAGAAGGCCCCAGGAAATCTTAGCAGATTATTCTGTGTCTGGCTATGGAATCCAGCCCTGGTCTCTAGGGTTGCAGTCCAACATTCAAACCACTGCACAACACTGGGTCCCTTCCCCATCCTCAGCTTAGTTCAATAGAGAGGAATGCTCTATATAATTTAAAGAGGAAAAAATAGATCTTCAGACCCCAGGACCACCTCAGCAAAACATGCCTTGGTATTTTTAAAAAACCCTTTGGAGTTGATCTGGTGCAGATGAAAGAAAGAAATCACTACAAACAGCTTCCCAAAAGAATGGAAGGAGTGGACACAAAGGTGAGAACAACTGGCAAACCCCAGCAAAATCTTTGGAGTTATATTGTAACAACTCACACTTCTTTCGACTAGCCCTCAGTGATATTGCTGCTGCTTTCCTTCATTCTTTCTTCATCCCAAGTGCAGTCAGCGTTCAGGGCTTGGAAACATTACTTTTTGGACTACATGTTCCCAAAGGCATGGATGGGGGGATCTGGGGACTTTTAATCTAAAAGTTATCTTTTAATTCTGGGCATATCTATATATTCAACATATATCAACTTTCTATGCATGCATACAAACCTGAATATTTCAGCTGCGTGGATATTGAAGTTATGAAACAGGGGATAATGTTTTCAGCTCCAGTTTGATGCTATAACATAGGGCAGTAAAATGAAATAGATATATATTGGCATATATATAACTTACATTCTTGGGCATGCTTTGCTTTAGGTATCTCAAGTAGAGCCACTACCTTTAATATCTTCATAAATCACATTCTTGGGTATACAGTTAAAATTGAGTGTGTGTGTGCACACATGTAGCTTATAATGGCAGCAATGTATTAGACAATTAAAAATTGTTGGTGCAATCCAAAAAATCTTAAATCCAAAGCAAGTCCTTCTGACCATTCTGTGGTGTGCATATTTAGGACTTTTCAGTCTTAATTCTGGTTCTTGGTGTATGTTGCTGTTATGAATGTATAGAAATATCAAAGGAAAGGTCTATATTTCAGTAAAAGAGTTTGTATATGTTTCATACACATAAAGTGACAGCTTCAGTTCATGATGTCTCTAGCTAAAATTTACAAATTGCACAGTCCTACAGAGCAAACTGAATAAAATAGCCTATCTTGGAGGCTCACTGCTATCACAGTATATAATGCTGGAATATATAGACAAGTGGTCTGATTTGGTATGAGCCCTTATCATACATTCATACTAGGTTTCCCAGCTGTGCTGTGTTGTATAGGACATCCCATATTTGTAGTCTATTGCAACTCACCCTATAGTGTCTAAGGAATCTGATGCAAGAGTCAGAAACAGAAAGGCTTCTGGTTCCAAATAATTGTTCCCCCCACACAGACACACCAAATCTGAGCAGCTAGCAACCAATGAAGCTGATGATAAGAAACTTCAGCAAGGTGGACCTCCGCCTCAGCTGCATTTGATGGGTACTGTGGAGGCACCCTCAACCATGTCAGCACATGGGGCAGCAGCAAAGATACTAACAGTTCTTAAATAAGAAGTACTGAGCAATCAGGCACCTAGCATCTCAAGGTCAAGTGGCTAGAAATCCCATAGAGGCTGTTGCAATGCTGATGATGGTCATGATGATGATGAGGAAGACCTGCATATTCCCCCTAGTTTTGTACACTTCCTAGCCATGTTTTATTTGAATTAATTGCCCCCTTTGCACTAGTTTACAGTGTACAGCTCTTTGTCTTTCTTCTGTGGCTTTAGTTACTATGACTGTTAGTTTCTTGTAACATATGCTGGAATGGCTAAGATCTTGCTACTGTACTTCCCTTCAGCCTTTGCAAACTAGTTGGATTACTTGTGTATGATCTGGACTGGCTTGACTCACTTGTAACTGCCTCTCCCTACTATTGCCTACCTCTTTTGGCACTTGCTGCCTGTAGGCACAGAACAGGCTCCTAAAGTCAGGTCCCATACTGGGGTGATCAGGATGCCCCAAATCCCCTATTGCATCAGCTGCACTCCTACTATACCAGTTCCTGAGCATTTGGTATGTTTCAGCAATCCAGCCTTACGTACCAAATGTTAAGACTCAGCCTGCTCACATAGCAGCTGGAATAGCACTGCTCTTTCTTCTCTCCAGACGGCCAGAAGGATCAAAGTGGCAGAGTAAAGTTCTAATTCCATGATGCAAGATTTGCATGGGTTTGGGGGTTCCTGCAAGATCTGGAATCTCATGGAAGCCCTGAAATCTTACAAGAGGCCTTCCTCACTTGAGACTTGAGGTAACCTTATATAAACCCACCTGACATATCCCATATGTCTCGGCAGAGAATCTGTCAGTTCAAATTCATATATAACAATTAACTAATCCCTGTACTCAGTCACATTGGAAAGTTCAGTTTAGTGAGGAAATTACTAGTAATACACATAGAGAGTTTCCAGAATTCTCTGCAGAGATCATGCATTTTATCTGTTAATATTTCTATATATCCTCTTACCTCCAATGAGTTCAAGATGTACGCATGCTTCTCCTCTCCACTTTATTCTCATAACAACTCTGTGAGATAGTCAGTCTGAGAAACACTGGGTCAGGGTCACCCAATGGGTTTCACAACTCAGTGTGGACTTGAACCTGGATTTCCCAAGTCCCTATCCAGTATTCAACACTATGATCCCTCAGTGATGCAGTCATTATGGCCCAATCTAGCAAAGGAGCAATGAATTAATAAAAGCAAATTGCTACACATGTATGGGAGATTATATGCACCCGTTAGCACTGGGGGAAAAAAATTTCCTGCCTGATCCATCAGTTAGGACTGTGCACATGAAATACCTGTCAATTACACTGTAGCACCTAGTTGTTCAGAGTGAAGAACAAATGAGCAGAGCTGACACCAGTAGGACCAACATTATTTATCTCAAGACAGTTTGAAGTGTCCTGGAAGGCCCTCTTAATGTGATGTGATAATAGGCTCTCCCATTATCTGGGTAAGATAGCCAAGCAGTATAGCTTCTCTTCCAGCTAAACAAAGTATTAATGATGGGATGGGATAGGTTACATTTATTGGTGCCAGCATCACAAAGGAGCAACAGAGATTCAGTTTGTGAGAAGTATAAAGGCCTAGAGGTGCTTCCAAGATAAGAGGTTATAAAACACAGCACCATGTGGTATGAGAGAGACTTTTAAGACTGGAAGAGACTGGAAAGACTTTGAATCTGATAGTGAGATAGGGGAGGGGTTGCCTGCCTAACTATTCCTAGGAAGGCTTGGACATAGGCTGGATAAGAATTTTAGACTCCCAGCTTCCCACGAACACCCGAAGACCCAGAACACCATCTGTGTCATGAGCAAAATAGGAATGTTCGACTAGTCTTTTTGGAGCTTACATTATCTTTCTAACTTCAACTGAATGTAGAAGAGGGAGCAAGCTTGTTTTCTGCTGCTCCAGAGACTAAAACACAAACCAATGGATTCAAAATACAAGAAAAGAGATTCTACCTGAACATTAAGAAGAATTTCTTGACATAATAGCTGTTTGACAGGGGAATAGACTACCTCAGGGGGTGCAGGCTCCCTGTGTTTGGAGGTCTCTAAAGAGAGGTTGGATGAACAGCTTTCCAGAGTGCTTCAGTCCTGTATTTCTGCATGGTAGGATATTGGATTAGATGACCTTTGTGACTATGATCTCAAGAATATGACTTAGACCATTCTGTAATTTTGTAACTACTCCTAAGTAACACATGACAGAAGGTGCCTTCATATCCAAGATACCTTTTGCTAATGTAAGATTACATAATTAGAATAAAAGTTTTCCTTAAAAATGATGATTGCCAAGTACCCTCAGGGGTGAAAACCAGGATATTTAGGGGTACATGAAAAAAACCTGAGTAATGGCAGGAAAATACGTCAACAGGGTAAGCCAAGATAGCAACTCAAAAGTTGTGAAATTAATTGGGTGGGATTTCAGTAGCAGGGAGATTCAACAGGGAAAATTTATGAGACAAGTAGAACTTTTACAAAAGACATGGGTTCCACTTGAACTTCCATGGAACCAGACCTAATCCTTAATGTTACCAATATGGACAATACCTGGGCCACATCCCAACTGGAAGCACTTCTTGAATCCCCTTGCTAGTGAAAAATTGTGAAATGTATTGAATGTTATAATGAGTGGTGGAATGTGCTTCTTTTATTATTTAACCTCAAGAAAAGCCCTGTACCTTCACTTTGATTTTTGTCAGTGCTGGGGAGTCCCTTCCTAAACAATGTGTTGTGAACCCACAGCTACCACGTGCATGCCTGATGAACATTTGAGTGCTGTCACCCCAGCACCAGCATATAATAAAAGCAGGCACCTCAGGCAGTCCTGTGAGCAGTATTCAATGAGTGAGTTCTTCTGGGCCATCTCTACATCCCTTCTCTTTCTCATCATTTTATAAACATATAAATTTGAAATAACAGCAGCTGTATTAATTACAAGCATTTTGTTACTATGAAGGGTAAGCTTATGGAAATGGGCTGCTAATGGGTATGCAAGTGAAAAAAAAGTGGGCAACTACTACCTTTAAAGATCTCTTTCTTTCCTTTTTCTCCTCATGTTCCTTGTTCTCACTCTCTCTCTCTCTCTCTCTGTGTGTGTGTGTGTGTACGTTGGCATTTGTGTATAAAATTCTCATCTCCCTGAGAAGGGGAGGAAAATTCTCTGCAGAGTCGGAGGTGGATAAAAGTGCAAATTAAAACTCTCAGTGACTTCCCACTAAGTTGTCACTTTAGATCATGTAGGAAATTAGAATGCACACCCAGGTCATCAAGTGAAATTCACAATTCAGTGGGAACTCAAACCTAGATTTCCCAAATTTCTGTCCAACAATTTAACCTGTACACTATAGTAGATTTTGCTACAATGACTGAGCCATTTCAATCTTCTCATTTAGGAAGAGCACCAAGTTATTGCTGATAACTTCCAATGAGTCTGGATATTCAATGATGACATTTCTGACTAAATAGCATTTCCTTTCCCTGTCCTTCCAGAAAAAAGCAAAAACCTCACATTTTGACATTCTTCTCATGTGTTCCATCCCGCAGGTCTTGCCAATTCCAATTAGGTCACGGTTCCCTTTTGCTTCTTACAATTGCTCACTCATAAGGGAGTCTGCGTCTTCATTTTGCCTCTCAAAGGGTAAAAAGGACATTTGGAAACTAATTAGTTTGATCCTCTGTGGGACACAGCCATTCCTTAAGTCAGATCTCTCCATTTATAAGACATCCCACAGAAATGCCTGAGGATGGAATTTGGCTAGTGGAGATTCAGTAGGGTACATTGTTACATCTATCCCTTGGGACTGTAAAATGACCAGAACAGGCCATTTATGGAGATAAGACAGGCGGACACAAACTGATCTACTCAAAGCCACAGAAGTTTGACCCACGAATGTCCTGAGCACACAGACATAAACACGCACATGGATTTCCTACCAGTTTTGTTCTTATATTTCCCTTTGTGCTGTGAGAAGGGGTGAAGAGAAGTTCACAATGAGGAATGAGGATTGCCTACACATGTGTCCCCCAAGTCTTGTATCAGCAGCACATATGAACTTCTGGGCTGAAAAAGATTACCCATCCCTGGAATACAACATAACATGTCTTGTCATCATTCTAGGAATGCATGATTAGCCATAACAGCAGGGCTGTAAATCTTTGTGAATTTTGATATCACAGACAACAATGAGTGATTTTACAATTTTTCTCCTCACTGTGAGAAAGTAATTGAAAGCTATACAGTTTTCTAAGATTATTCACTATTTAAGACTCGTCCTGTGAAAAAAATGCGTAGATTTTCACTCTCAAAGAAACAAAAACAGCACTTTTCTGACCAAAAAAAGTTTGTGCATTTCCCACACAAGAATATGTCTTGCAGCTGTCCATCTAGGATTCTCCTCATCAGGGTTTCCTGACACTTGAGGAACCCATTTTTTTTTCTATAACCCTGCTTGTTGTCAAAGGATTATTTAAAGTCAAGCAGCCCAGGCAACCTCCTCAGCCTTTATATTTGAGGTAGGTGCCACTCAGCTACCCCCACAACATCATTAACAAATACGGAGTGATTTCCCAATGAAGCATGGTGCCCAGAGGACAAATTTATTTTCTTGTATGATGAATTCTATTAACTTTATGAAGTGGTCGTTAAGCTCATTAACATTAGACATGATACCAGAGATGTTCCTCATCTGTTCCTTATCTCATTTGGTCTGATGAGCCATGGAACCATGGACAGAACCAAACCCATCCCATTCTCCCTGGGCCCCTATGGGACATACTCACCTCTAGGGAAACCAGAGGTGATCAGAAGGTCACTTCTCCCCCAAAATATACAAGATATGGTGGAAGAGGAAGGAATATATCATGCATACATTGTTTCAGAAGAATGCGACCTGGTGGTTTCTAGACACATGGATGGTTCTCTCCTTCCTTTTTCCTTTCTGCCTGCCTTCCTTCCTTGCATTTATAGTCATTGTTGTCATTGCTGTTGCAATGCATTACATTGTTGCTGTCATTGCTGTTTTTGTATATGTAGGACTAATGGACAGGACCTACTATACTAAACAAGCATCACTTGGTGGTCCTGCAATGTGAACGCAAACATAGGAGCATGCCATCTTCAGTACATGGAGAAAACCACCACAGACACATACTACTTCAAGAATCACAAATCTGTAATCCTGACCTGGAAGCCTGAGCAACTGGTGGCTAGACATTTTGACTCAGAACATCACAGCATCTCTGATTTGTCTATTTTCAGAATTGAGGTGTCCTTTCTTCCAGATTCTTGGAATGTAAGGGAGAACTTCTTGATCCATGAACTTAAAGCATTAACACAGCATAGTC
Source organism: Ctenosaura bakeri (assembly GCA_948474755.1). Lineage (NCBI taxonomy): Eukaryota > Metazoa > Chordata > Lepidosauria > Squamata > Iguanidae > Ctenosaura > Ctenosaura bakeri. The sequence continues at coordinate 46,317 of CAOLHI010001675.1, forward strand.
TCATCCTAGAGGACAATACATAACATGAGTGTCTACTTAAGAATGTTGGCAATAGAGTATTCCACACTGCTACCTTGGATGAATAGACCCAATGAAGGAAGACACATCCCTAAATCTCCAAACCTGAACAGGGAGGCTGAGGATAGGGTGACTTCGAGGTCTCCCACTCAAAAGGTCAGCATAGGTTGAAGTCAATATCTTCCTAGATTATTGCAGTTTTGTTTATTAATCTCTCTCTGTGTAGATGTAGATTATGATTATGATTGGGCTTTCTGAGACTTGTCCTGAAGTGACACTGGTGGCATTCACAGCTGACAGGCAATGGGATTTCCATCCATAGCCTAGAAATGGTTGTGTTTACTTTTGTTTGAGAAGATTTGATCCCCAACATTGTGTGAAGAAATAAAGGAACTAGTGCTGTGCCAGAACTTTACTTATCTACCTCCACTGCCTCATCTTCTCCTTTTCCATACAATCATACTGAATTTGATAGAAAAGAAGCTGGATATGGGGGAAAAAAAATCAAAGTATATGAAACTTGAACTAAAATACTTATTTATGGTGAGCTGAGTTCTGGCCTTTGCCTTAATTTCATGGCGGCAGAGGTGTGAGTGTACATGTTCTGTCTTTTATCATACTATAATCTCTGTGGGCCCTCTATAGGCTTCTGACTTTCCACAGTCCAATTTAAATGCCAGGGAAAGACATCCAATGGACATTTGTTCAGATTGGAAGTGCCAGCACTTATGGTGCATGGACCTGTAGTTTGTGCAGTAGAGAGCTCTGTGGTGAACATGGGGACAAAACAGAGAATCTTCTCTGTAGTGACACCATGGTCTCAAGATTCTTATTAATTCCTCAGTCTTCTCCCCTTTCCATTTTCTGATCTCTATTTTTATTAAAAAAAAAAAGCTAGACCAGGGAAAGGTCATATATTTTTGATGTCCACTGAGAAGTTGTACTGCTACCATCACTTGATACTTTATTAATGAAACTTTACTATTGATGTTTTACTGACATTTTTTTCTCTGTCAGAATGATAATTTTGTGACGACTGTTTATTATATTGTGTTTGTATTGTAATCTATTTAGTTGTTATTTTAATAGGAAGAAGAAAATATAAATGACAAATAAACCAAATGTGAATAACAAATAAACTAAATACAAATAACAGATAAATGAAATCTGCAATAGAGATATAAATCCTGACTTGGTTCATTCTCTCACAGTAAATGAGAAAATGGAGGTGGGGGCAAACAGTCCACAATGATACGACAATTCGTGTGTGTGTCAGTAGTGGCTAAATTTTCAACATTTTCATGGTGGATTCTTGTGGTTTTGTGTAAGTATGACAGATGCTGGAGGTTTGTACAGATTCTGCAGCAGGGCATTGTGGGTCACCATAGGTGCTTGGGCACCTTCAGGGCAGAAACGTCTACAAGAGGGCTGTCAGGTAATTGTTTGTCTGGTAACACCTCTGGGCCTCTGGTGCAGCTGCTTGGAGAAAGAAGCCATAGAAAAATAAAAAGCAGAACAAAGAGTGGAGGGCAAGAAGAATCTCACAGAGGGAGCTGCAAGAGTCTCTGCATTAGGGCAAGAAGCGTCTTCTACTACCCATTTTGGGCAGAGATGTCCCTCCAAGGAGGAGACTGAGTGGATCGGAATGACAGCAGCCAGGGCAAAGCCAGGAGGTCTACCAGCTTTCTATAATGAACAAGGGGGCAGTTCTGCTATACCTCACTGAATCTTGGCCTCAAGCCTTGCAGCCACTGACCAGTTTGATGGCCTGATTCAGAGATAACTTACTGACATCAAAGCCTGAACTTAGAGGACCTGCACTATCAGCCAGACAGTATTCAGCAAGGACTTGCCCCATTTGCAGGCCATACTTTGGGACTGCATCTTGGCAAAGGGCTCCAGAGTCACAGTCCAGGAGCCAGATTCTGAACTGCTTTACCTTTCCTTGGTGCCCAATCCCACTGACAGCAATCTTTATCTCGAGCAGCAATCCAATTGGCACTAATGGTAAGGATATGGTACTTTAGCTGGAAGTGGTGTAGCCCTAGTTACAGAACCTGGAGTCAAGAATGTTCCAGGGGGGCAACCCAGTTACCTCTTCAAAACTTTATAAAGGAGTTGGCAGCCAAGTGGGAGTCAGATTGGTTCATGCCAGGAGTTGATTTCCCTGAGCGCATACCTGGGGCCTTGCTGACAGACCTCTAAAAAGTAGTCACATGAGAGATTTCTTCATATCTTTTTGATCAATTCGAATGTTTCTTTGCCCTTCCTCTGCAAGTTCTTAGGTAGAGAAAGGAAGAGGGGATGCTAGATCTATGTCCAATAATGGAAAATACAACGGTGGGTGGGAATATATGGTGCCTTGCTATAACCTTGGAGACAAGAACTCTTATTGAGGTTGTAGAATATTTAACAGCCTGCAACTGCAAGTTCCCCCTCTTTCCTAGTCTGTATGCATGAATATACACAAAGCATACCTCAAGAAGTTTCATTTTTAACAAAGTCTTCTTATGACCACCCTTCCCCACTTTTTTTCCTCATCTGCTCTCTAGTCAAAAAGTTGCTAGCAGCATTGGCTTTGGGAGCATGGTGAAGGAGGAGTAGAGAAACACAGATCTTTAGTGTCAGGCTGCTGCAGCATGTCTGAAGTAAATAATGCAATGACACTCAACATTAAAAAAAATGGGGATTTGAATCTAACAAATCCTGCTTTGGCTGTGTGTGCCTGCCTACAACAGGCAAGGTAACAGCAGCTCCTTCCAGGATCCATTACAGAACATGCATAAAATCCAAAAGGAGAAGAATAGGTAACCCTGTCTTACCAGCTTCCCCTAGAAGGTTAAAAAAAAAAGTCCAGACATCTAAAAGTTTGGCCACCAAAACAGAAATAATTTTTAAAAAATGGTGAAAGAAAAGCATTTCTCTGGCTGCATTATGGAAAAAGCTTTCAATTGGTCTAAAATGTTCTTATCTAATTATGTAAGGCTTACTTGAGCTATTTGTTTCATTTCACATGTGCATATTGTTAGTGGGGTAACAAAGTGTGTTGAAGTTTATTGTAACTGCTCCTAATTTTTGTGGTGTAAGAACCTATCCCTATTCTTTCCATGTTATTTCAGCCTCTGGTATCAAAGTTTCTGTTAAAAGAAGTAATGCCCACAGACATTACTTCTTTTAATTGCTTCCTATTAAGTTTACTTAGCATTGTATATAAAATGTCCCCTTTATTTATTTATTTATTTATTTATTTATTTATTTATTTATAAAAAATCATTGTTCCCTGAAGTATCCTGCATACGTACTGAGCCACCTAGGCATAATTTGTCTTGAAAGATTTACGGAGAGCAGAACTTTGAGTGGATGGGATGCTAATCCTTCTTGCCATGTTTGCACAAAGCAAAGTATCATCAAAACCTCTCATTTCACCCTAAAAAAAGTCTTTGTTGCCTTCTCATGTTTGTGTTCCTCTCAGGGCCAGGCTACTTGCCTGTCTCCCCAAGCTGGCACTGTCTCTTAACATGCTAAGAGCTTATCACATATTTCAAGGCAAGGTTTTTTGGCAGCCATCCATGCACCAGGGAGATCTCACTTGCGCCTGGTTATCTACACTTTCTGAAGGTGTCACAAAGATCTGGCTCAGTTTCAAAGACTCTTTGAGTCAGGGGGCATTGCTGCAATGGATGGTTGTAGAAAGGGTGCTTTGTCCTAGCAACTCCAAAAATTGCTGGGTTCTCTCTAATCTGAGACTGTGGGACAGGAAGGGAAGGGAATCATTAGGTGTAGATTTTGCAGTCTTGACAAAAGTAGGCATTTCATATGTCCTGAGATTCATTGTGAGACAAAATGCATCTTGCCCTGAAAATCTGTATACTTGTGAGGTTTGCAGGGAATTTCAAAGCAATGATGTGCACAGAAAACTGTATACACATTGAAAAATGCAAACAATTGCAATGTGTAAAATTTAAAAACGCACATACAAACATTAACATATTAGATAAAAATGCTTTAAAGGGAGCTAGTAGGAAACGAGACAGTGTGGAAACCAAAAGATGTCCATGATCTCACAACTTGATACAAAACAAGCAGTGAAATAAAATGCAAATAGGATTTCGAGAAAAAGGATGAAAGGAAGACTGAGAGATTTTTCATACCCCAGGAATGGCAGTTGTTGCTATTGTTGTCATGGTGTATAATAATTACCAACTTATGGTGACTCTAAAATAAGCCTACCATGGGTTTTCATGTCAAGATTCATTCAGAAAGGGTTTGGCATTGCTTTCCTTTGAGGATGTACATGGTTTGGCTAAAAATCACCCAGCGGGCTTCCATGGCTTAGTAAGAATTCAGACCCTGATCTCCCAGAGTCCTGGCCCAAGAATCAAACCACTGCACCATGTGGCTGCTCTTAGGATACTTTTGCACAGAAAGGTCTTTTTCACATTAGGCAATTACAGCACTTATGATTTCACTTTAACTGATATGGCAACATCCTATAGAATCCCGGGGTTTAGAATGTGGTAAGATACTAGAGCTCTCTGGCTGAGAATTCTAAAGGTTCCTCCTTAAAGTGCAAACTTCAATATTCCATAGGAAGTTGACATTGCACTTAAAGTGGAATCATAACAGTCTAAATGTATAAAGTGAATGTGGTTAAAATGGCTTTCGATATTCAGTGATGTTTCTTAGTAACCAGATTCAAGAGAGAATTACGTTCTCTTGTTTGTCTTATTCTTGCATGCAGTTCTTGCATGGAAAAATAAGGCCAGCTAGATTTCAGTTTCAAGAGAGTATTTCACGTTTGCTGGAATTTTGTCAACTGAGCAAAATGCACAAATTGGAAAGCTACCGGTAACTACAATAGCTGTGCCATGTGGTACACCTTTTAAAAGTCAAAGTAATTGTTTGCTTTTCCCACAAACCATTCGATCAATCCTTCTTATTTGTGGGTTTGCTGCACAAACAGGGAAGATATCAGTCCTGCATGGAGACATTTTTATACAAATAACTGAAACTTTGACTTAGAGAAAACCACCAATTTCTGTTCTCACATCGGAGGTGAGAATTCTCACACAGGCTGGCAATTCCTTTGTAGGCTATCTCACTGGAACAAGACATTCTCTCTCATCAGGAATGATGAGAATTTGTGAATATAGAATTAAGACACTGGCAGGTAGAGATATAATTCTTTACTAACTTTTTGTAAAAGGAAGCAATGAGCAATTTTAACCATTTTTCTCCACTGCAATTTGGGAATTTTCCTTGTATAGAAAAACAGTACTTTCCGCACAGGAAACAGCATTTTCCGTGCAGAAAATAATGTCTGTATGCAGAATTTTTTTTTTCTGTACAGAAAATTTTGTTTTCTTCACAAGGCATCCATAAGTGAATTTTGTGCAAGATGTGTCTTGAACTGTGAAGATTCTTGTTAGTTTAGAATTCTTCTCATCTGGGTTTCTCAGCACTCAAAAACTCACATATTTTCCAGTGTTGGCTCAAATAGCCCAAACACTACTCCTAATGCTACCCAGGAAGTAATACAGCACTAGTATGAAGTCCCACTTCCTTCCTGTCTTATATTCAAATGGTGCTCAACAAGCAACTTGGCCCACTTGGAGAGAAAAAAATGGCTTTGGGCCTGCTTTTCTTTGGGTCTGGCCCCAGGTTTCATGCTCAGAAATCCAGTTAGGATCTCTGAGATGAAGACAAACATCTCAGGGTGAAAAGCCAAAATGTATTTTCTCCTCAGCTTAGGGGATATAGAATCTACCCGTTTTGTGCTCTATGATGGTCACATTTTTTCAAACACGTGTTAATCCCATCTGTTGTCTGCATCCCTACTGTGGGAGAAAATGAATGTTCCTCTGCAGTATGTCCCTATATTTGAATACCCCAAAGTGTTAACACAAGGGGCAAGGAGTGCACAAAAAAAAAAAAAAAAACTGTCCAGAAAACAGCTTTCCTACAGAGAAAACAATGTCAGAAACCTATTTTCTGCTCAGAAAACAGTTTATGCCTGTGTGAAAAAGAAAAAACAGAAACATTCCTCAATAATATGTTCAAATACCAGGAGATTTGAGCAAGATTCTATCTGGTGTATTCTTTTTGTATTATTCATTATTCTTAATGAATAATTATGAGTATTCTTTCTGTCCCTGGTGCATACATGTCCAAGCCTAATTAAGGAAGTCATCAATACAAACATTTTGTTACACTCTTAAAAGTTCCATATTGTAGTTGAGAACACTCCTTGTTTCAAACTAGAGTTTCATATCCTTGTTCTTAATTTTATATTCTACTATTATTATTAGTAGTAGTAGTAGTAGTAATAGTAGTTAGTAGCAGCAGCAGCAGTAGTAGTAGTAATAGTGGAAGTATTATTGCAGGAATTCATAACCAGTTATGAATGAATGACATAGAATTATGCATCTGTAACCGATTCATATTCATGATCCCTACACATTCAAAAGCGTAGGAAATACATAGGGATTGCAAAAGTCTCACAGTCCTGAACTACTGGACAGCAGCCCTACAAGTGATAAGGGTCTGTTCTCCTGTTGATTGGGATAGAGAAGACTGATATTTCTATTCCCTCCCATGTCTGATCTCTGCTCCAAGGGCGAATTATGACCGGGATCCTATTTCTGACTGTTGTACCAGAGATAGCTGAGAGAAAGGAGGTGGGAATGTCAGTCTGCTATTCCTGATTGACAGGAGAACAGACTCCTATCACTCACATTGGCTGATAAGTCAGGATTGGAAGGGCAGGAAAACACAACTAGAATTGTTGCCTGTATCATCATCATCATCATCATCATCATCATCTTTTGCAATGAGTTAAAAAAAAAAAGGCTACACACCAAAGCCAGTACAGTCTGATACGAAATTCTCAACATTTACAAACACAGCTCAGGTTGACTCAGCCACTTGTAAATATTAGATATGAAAACAGATTGCATTCTATCTACAGGCAATACAATGGGAGGCTGAAGAGGGAGCTCTAGTTTTTAATAGAAAAAATATCAGGTTGTGTATATCTGTGTTCATGTATGTACCTTCAAGTCACAAGTCAACTTATGGCAATCCCATTAATTTCATGGTGTTTTCATAGGGAAGGAATACTCAGAGGAGGTTTTGCCAGTTCTTTCCTCTGAAATATAGCCTACAGCACCTGATATTCATCCATGGTTTCCCTTTCAAGTACTACTCAAGGCTGACTCTTCTTAGCTGCCAAAATCAGATTGTGGAGAAGGAAAATAATTGTATACGTCAATATGTTTCCTGAACCGCTTTTCATCCAGGCACTGCCAGGATCCAAGACCATTCAGATCACATGATGTGAGATAATTTCTTGGAGAGATCCAGGTGGTCTATCATAAATAACCCTCTAGCCTCTGAAGGTTTTTCTAACGTTCACACATCGTTTTGTATTTCTTGGCTAAATATTGTTGATGTTATAATCTTTGCCAAAATTGGATGTCATGGAGCAATCCTAACACAGAGATTCATTAGCTGGAGGGGATTAGGATGAGGCTGAAATGTCCATCTACTGGAAGGAAGGAGCTCAATTTTTGGGATGTATTTCTGACTCCATGGTCAGCCTACAGAGAGATCCAAGGGTGTTGATTTACCACTAGCAGTAGGCCTCCAAATAAAGCACTATAACACAGACCCACCACTTCCCTTAAGATACCCTAGAATTGGATCTATTATTGTTCCATCATGGTGGTCCCATAGGTTATTTACTCCAGAAAGAAACCAGGGAGGTAAATTTGACATGCTATTCCTACTTCCCCCCTCCCCTCACAAAAGAATCCAGACTTTGAGAAGCAAAGGACCATTTCATCCCCCAACCCACTAACTAAGGACTGTTATGCAAACTTTCCAGTTCTGCACACACATGTGAAACTTTAGCAGCAATGTAGCCAGCCTCATGTTGGACAGCCCCCAAGCTTCAATATGAATTCTATGGGTTCTGCATGAACAGAACATTTTTTTTTCCTCTGACAGGTTATTTTAAGAATCTAGAGTATACTTGTAGGTTATAATTTGCAATTCTTATTACCTAAAGTACCTGTACTGCATACAGAAACTAGGAGTCGATTTTCATAAGCAGAAGACATCAACATTTTAATCCTCACTTTGTTTTAATATTTGTGGGATTTTTTTTCCTCAGGGGCTTTGAGATTTTAGCTATGCATTTTTAAGCTCCCCTTGACAAATACATGGATTCCTAATGTAGCTTTCAATTTTACCAGAGGTGAAATTTGGGTTGTTTTAATAAGAGACTTAGGGTTTGGACCTTTACTGCTTACAGTTAAATCACAAGACGCAAAATGAAATCATTTCAGATGGAGGTAACTCATTATGATTCATCAGCTTTCTTCCAGTTTCTTTTGTCATTGTTGTTTTTTAAAATGCAGCATTTTAGCCTTATGAACCATCAATTCTAGCATGCAGTGGAAATGTAGAAATGTGTGGGCTTACATAACTGTCTTTAGCATTTGTACCTTGTTTATGACTTACAATTATACCTTGGAATTTGCTTGTTATCTCTCCTCCATTACCCATAATTTCTAACTATGGAATCATACCTTAGCACGCATGTACCAAATAAATAAATACATACATAAATAAATGGGAATTGCTATGGTAGCTCAGACCAATGATCTGTCTAGTCTAGTGTTCCGTGCACACAGTGACCACCCAGCTTTCTCTGGGAAACCCAGCAGTAAATCATGAGTGCAACTGTGTCCTCTTTCTCATGTACCTCACTAACTGATACACAAAGACATATGGGCACTAATACTGCTGACAGTATACACACATCCTAGCCAACCTCCATGTATTGTCCAATCCCCTTTTAAAACTGTATGTAGATAAGTTATTCAATCATCTTTAAAAACTCTACTTGCAGCAAGCTGTTCAGCTCCAGTTCCTCTCTAGGTAGGTGGCCCATATGTTCTTGATGATGTATCTACCATGCAAGCTGGAGGAAAGGAAGAAGGCAGTGTATTTTTTATAGAGGGGGAAATCAGTATGAATTCTGGAAAAGCAAAAGAGGAGAAGAAACAGAAGAGAAAGCAACATACTTTGCATGGAGTAAGTGCAATGCTCAACATGTCTAGTGGAAAAGATCTCGGACAAGGATGGGGAGGGAACACATGGCTCTTCTCCAGTCAGAGCAGACCCTAGAGAGCCGTCCTTAGTGTAAACAGACAGTACTGGCTTGTGTGGAAAGTGACTTGATTAAGTACAAAGAAATCATAAATGTACTCATATTACATCAGGAAGTGCAAAAAACAATTTGAGTGATATGCATTCATATCCATTCACATCCAATCACACACACACAGAGAGAGAGAGCCATTTGAATCTTGAAATGATCTGCCGCTCCAGCATAAACTTCACTGCAACATTGTTTGCTCATCTCTTCATTAGCTCCCCAAGATGAACTGTGTTGGCTATGCACCAGCACCCAGATTCCCTGCTAACCTACTCCCAGTTTTCATGAGTTAAAGGCTGCATCATAAAAAGGCTTTGCATTTTGGATGCATTGCTGGTTCTGTGGCTCTTGATAATTTCGGATCCAATTTACCCATGTAAATCTACAATAGCTCTGCTGAACCCTTACTCCTTTCTGTATAAGTTGAAAGCATAATTTTCTCCATGTCTTTAATGGGATCCTCGGATTCCTTATTCTTGTATATGTTTTGTTCTATTTCATAAAAGCAGTAAGACTCCTGGCAGCTCATTACTAGGTGATTATTACTGTTCTCAGCTGGTTAAAGCAATTCAGCCATTGACTTACTACCTTGAACCAGTATGAAGTCATTCAATATGCTGGGCCTTTTAGATTTGGACCAGTCCCAGCATTGATTTCACTTGCAATTTTAAATTTGGTGAACTTTGGTTTTTAATGCACGGTGAAACCATTGGCTGTGAAGAGTTGTAAAACAGTGGGTCATAGTGGTGGTCCCTGGACTGATTCTGATCCACAAGCCATTGGTTGCTTCTCCATTGACAGTTTTCACACAAGAAACGTTTGTAGCCAATCGACTCACATATGGTACTGGTCCCTGGTACATTAGGGGGAAAATGCCTGTAAAAATCACTACTGTAGAACCTCCTCCTTTCCTCAATGACTCCAGAAATCTAGAGAGACAACTGGTTCATGTAGGCACATATATAATTTCAAAATTCATTTGTTACTTGCTGACTAGCAATTGAATAGCTAGCTGAGTCCAAAATGAAGATCATTCTGTAAGTATAAGTGATGTGATACAAAAGTGGCCACCAATTCTTTTCTGGAACCAATCGCAGGAACCTGACATGGTCAATTGTGGCTTCCAGACCCTTTTCATGGAGTCACTCACAGTCCATTCCCAGATCTCCTAAAGGCTCCAAATTCCTGGTTTTAAAGCAGGAAATTTTGAGGCTTGAAACATTTCAGGAACTTCAGGGAAATTTCAAGGAAAGAAAGCTGACAAAGCTAAGATTTCTCAAGGAAGCATCAAATGTTGCCCCATGCAATATGGAAGCATCGTCTGTGGTGTTTGATCTGTGATAACTCATTCCTACACAGGGATACCATACCCAGACTACAGTTCTAAAGTGATAAGCACACATATGGGAACCTATCCTGGGAAGATATGAATCAAGAGGGCTTCTGCAGTTTACTAGTCTTCTGTAATATTTCCACCTGCCTAGTAAATCAGAGGCAAGGGCTGACAGTAATTGTTTGGTCCAGCTTGTAAAAACTGGCCCTTAGATCTTCTGTGGAAGTCCCATTCCACTTTAAGCCTTCCTTTGTTCCTTGAGGTAACAACAAAAAATGTTGATGATCAATGGTCAAGGTCCACATTTTAAAAAGCAAGTGTCTTCTCCAAGAGGTTGGAAAACGTTCTAGGTCAGGTATTCAGTAAAAAGTGCGCAATCCAAAGGTTTGGGTTAAGCTTGCAACGGCTTGTATTTCAGTAATGTGACTCCTCAGAAGACAGTCAGACAAATAATCTGCTGTCAGTTCTTACATATCAAATTAACAGAGGCATAGAAGACCAAAGGCCTAGCTTGCCAAATGGGCATCCAGTCACTTTCATCCTGTATGATTTTTCCCTCCACCATATTCTTCTTTTCATACATTCCATGTCATTGTAAAGTAATCTTTACCGACACCCTGCGAGGAGAAGACAAGCATGAGTTCTGAGCCCATCACGGAATGAGAGATACAGCTATTATGCTGTCATAAAGTTAGACCACGATGAAGACAGTCCTATGTACTTTGCAACATCTGTAGGCTGGGTGGCATCTGGATTTTGTGCAGTTTCAGCTGATCTAGTGTTAGCTCAATTACACATTAGCTATCTTTGCCAGTTAGGACTGAATTCTTGATCAGGAAGTAAAACTGACCAATTTGTCCATGCTTGCTTACATTCATAAGGAGGAACAAGTGTTGTCCAGGTGTTTAACAATGATAGGGGAAATTTGCAAAAACAAAAACAAAAACAAAAAAACAGAACAAAACAAACCAATCAATACAGTTCAATTTGGTTTCACCATTTTTTTGAGACTCAGCCCAACTGACTGCATACATAATAAATCATGCTACATAAATGTGATGGATGATAATTTTGTTTCTTTTTTGTTTCCCCCTGGGTCCGGGTGCCTCATTTTAAGAAGGATATAGACAAGCTTAGACTCTTAGAGAGTCCTCATATTTAAGTTAGATGGTAGAGAAATACAATAGGATCCTCTCTGTGCTAGAAGTATTAAATTAACTATTAAATTTAGTTGGTATAGATGATGGAGAATTTTTTTAAAAAATAAGAATGTGCTAGAATTCACAGAATTCTCCATCAACAGGACAGAAAGACCTTGACTTAAAAATGAATTAATGAGCAAATGAAATTAATGGATTTATCTGTCCATATCCTGGTACCACTTACCATTTCTTTTAAAATCATTGTAAAGTGAGAGTGAGTGCGTGTGGTGGTGGTGGGCATTTTCAGTATTACTTTGCCATTCAAAATAAGTGACATGCTGTATGTCAGCACTTAAGTTTAAGTGTATTCTCTCTTTTTGTCCCCCCTTTTTTTTACTAAGCATAAAAGACTTGCAGTACATTCTCATGCATGTCTACTCAAAAGTCAGTCTCAGTCAGTTAAAATGATTTTCAGGTAAATATATGTAGGACTGTAGCCTCAGGTCAAGATGTTCTTAGATGTTCTCATTGCTTCTGGCTCGATTCTTTCTTTCTCTTTTTTATGATTTTCATGGATTGCTTGATGTCTGGTTTTATTAGTACTTTATTGATTTTGATCTTTATGATATTTTATGCTGTTTTTGCACACTGCTTTGAGTTTTCTGATAGACAAGCAGCTTAAAAATAGAATGCATAATAATCAAGAACACTACTATTCTTGAACAACCCTGGGTATCTTCACTTCATGCACTATTTCTCTCTGTGGTTTATGCAGCAAAGCAGAAATTGGGGACAAATTTGGCTGAGTTTGCCTCCAGATGTCCAAGAGAGCATCCATGGCAACAAGGGTGGAGTGTGATGCCAACAGCAAGTCATTTGGGAAAATGGAAGCAGCTTTGTATTACATTGCTCCATAGGAGAGGCAATGAACCCAGTCCTAGCTTTCACCAATTGCAGATGAGGTAGTCAAATTGCCCTCGGTTGGCGCCATTTCAGATTGTGTGACTGCATGGTCCTTTGTGTAAAGAAAATGTGCAGCATTGTAGAAAAATGAGATGAATGTCAAGAAGAGTTTGATAATACCACATGTGATATTTCTCAATGTGCAAGATAACCTGTCCTTGGAAATGTACAACCCATCTGCAGTAGTACAATCCAGACTTGTCTTACTGCTTTCTTTGTTGTTTGTATGAAACAGGCCTCTGTGTTTTCAGTCTACCAGTAGTGTGGATTGAGGCCCACAGACCAATGACTATCATCTACTAATAAAGTGTCAACAAAAACAGATATCAAACAATCTATAAACACCATAAAAAGAGACTCCAGTGAAACTATTAGATTAGGAGCAGTAAGAAAAAAATAGGAACATCTTGACCTAAGACCTCATCCCTATATGTATTTACCTGAAAATCTGTGTAATTGACTGAGGATGACTTTTGAGCAGACATGTTTGTTTTGTATGGTTACCAATAGATGGCAACCAGATACAATTAACACAGAATTTCAGAGTAAATGGGAATGCAATTTGAATTAGGACTACTCTGGTGGTCGTTAGCACTTTATTTCCTATGGCATTCTCTAGGTCTGAAGTGGATAATATGCTTTCTCTAGAGTTTGTTGAGTGCAGGTCTCATAATCCCTTCTCATTGGCTATGTTGGCCAGGACTGATGGGAGGTGCAGTCCAACAACATTGGGAAGGTCAGATGGTCTCCACCCTTGCCCTAGACATGAATCATCCCTTTGTCTTCAAGCCACTATTATCCATTAAAGGGGGAAGATTCCTTCCTGACACAAGTGATGAAGCTCCCTGAGATAACGGGGGGGGCGGGGCGGGGGGAGAGGCAGGGGAACAGGCCAGAGGGAGTTTGTTGGAAAGATACAATAGTGGACCATAAATATCAAAATAAGAACCTGAGGGAAGAACAGATGGGTTAGTTAGTTGGCTATTGATTGATTTAATCACCTGCTACCCTTCTCAATATGGAACCCAAGACAGTTTGCAACAAAGATTAAAGCAAAATAGAGCTTTTAAAAACCTTATTATACAGCACAGGAAAATGGAAGTTGAGGAGACAATGGGGTGACTATGGACAAAAATGCCAGAAGATCTGAGAATGCTGAGAAGAAGAGAGTTGAAAGGCTGAAGTAAAGGCAAACCAAGGCAACATCCAACAAAAAAGCAAACATTGGATTGAATCCTATTGGTAGACCCAACTGGAGAAGATGTATTAAATCAATGTGATTTCAAATACATGTTGACTCCCCATTCAACTATTGACACATTGGGTCTCCTCTAGCTGGCACTAATCAATAAAAGTCAGTGCAAAGACACCAGTCTTATTCATGGATTCTCCTCCATTGTTTCAGCATTAGCCTCAGACATTAAGAGGTGATTTAATTTACTTTCATGGAAGCAAAAAGGGTAAAATTGCTTCACTAGGAGATGGATTATTTATTTGTTTATTCATGACCCAGACAGCCGTTACAGGCATCAAAAGAGGCTATAGTATGTGTATCTGCTTGCTGTCTATATGTAAACAGTCCTATCCTTTTTCAGGCTAAAGCCAATGGGAAGGTAAGGCTTGGTCTCTTTCCCATAGCAGAAACTCTGAACAAGGTAGGAGGTATTTTGGGAACCAAGTGGATATTTTTCAGAAAGTATTCTGTATCTTTAAAAGCTGCACATAATTGAGCTTTGAAACTATAATAGCCTGAAGTAATGGATGTCTTTCTGACCCATTCTTTCTTTTTTGGGAGGGAAAATGACTGATGAATTTTCTGAGGTGTTCCAAACATAACAATAGTTGAGTTATAGCTGCCAGAAGGAGGACAGGGTGGGAAGTTCTTTAAGCAAATCAGCTCCCTGTGGTCTTCGGGTAGTCCTAAAACATGCTAACCTCTCCTCTTTGAGCCCACTGCTTGTTATGCTTGCTGCTTTCCTGTCCTGGAGGTGTGGCATCTTTTTACAGCGCCCACTGTTGCTCTCTTAACAGAAGCCAGACCCATTGAAATATTGTGGGATAAGAAGCTTTTTCTCTACACTGGACTGTACTCTTCACCAGGAAAAGTCTCCTGGTTTGCTAGATATTATTGTGTGTGGCAAGACCCTGGAGCACTTCTGCTCCAGGGGAGGAGATGTGCCATACATAACCCAGTCACTTCACCATCTCTGCCCCACATAGCTTCCATTTCAACTCCGTCTTTTGAAATGGCTGGTGACTTCCAAGAAATAGGTGAGCCACAGGCATCTTCCAGACTTTACTTTAGGAAAAAGCACAAAGACTGCAGAGCTGGTAGCCATGTAATGCAAGCTAGGGGAACTTCTATTCAGCTTCAAAAACATTATCAGAGGCTGTAGACCAATGGTGGCTAGGGCCACTGGCAAAAGTGCAAACCCAAATATACTAACATATTTTACTATCAGTAACTAAGGATTCTTCTAGACAGGGCAAATGTGTCAGGAGTTGCAGTATTTGTAGCTGTAGTTCTCAAGGTTTTAAAAAAATCCCAAAGAAAATTTCTGTTATCATAGGCCATTTCCACACAGGGTAATTAAAACAGTGCGGTGCGTCCTCCATGGTGGACGTCTGCACCTTGGAGCAACTGGGTTTGGACTACTTACCGTAGATCCACACCTCACTCTGCTCCAGAATGACCCCAAGTGGTCCTTCAGCATGCTTTTGAAAGACCTGAGTTTTCCTGTCTTTCAAAAGCATGGAGCATGCCACTGCAAGCTTGCTCCCTTGTGCAGATTTGCAGGCTCGCACCAATGTGAGCCTGTGATCTGCTGAGGGCGGGCTTTAGGCTGGCGAGCTTCACCAGATGGTTGAGACCCACAACCAACCAGAAGCCACTATTTTGGATGCCGGAGCAGTGCGGAGCAACAACCACGCACTGCTCCTCCTCACCCCGGACCGGACCACCAGAAGATCTGGCAAGTAGTGGTGCGGGGCGATTCCCTCGCCCCGTGTGGAAATGGCCATTGGCAATTACTGGCATGAGCTGTGATATTTTATTCCCACCCTTTAGCATGCTTCTTTTTAATTCCAAGACTTAACAGAACTAAAACATCTCCTTCCCTTCTCATCATTTTTTGTTGTTGTTGTTTATAGTTTAGAATTCTAGTGCTAAAGTACAATGGTATAACGCTATACCTCTAATATGAGGCATATGAACAAGAAATATACGCAGCAAATAAGGACTACCTTACCTCTTGGCACTCATCTAGTGGGCTGCTCCAGCAAGCGATGTCACTTCTGGTTGCCATTTTAGCAAACTTTCAACTAATCCACTTCCCTTATTTTTTGGTGTTTTCAGGAATTTGAGAGAGCTTTGCAGGGTTAGAGGAAGAAAACATAGCATTTTTAGGTGATTTTGGCCTGTTTGGGGATTTTTTAAAAAAAATATCCAACAATCATCCCTCAATTTAAAAAAAAAATGGCGGAGCTGGAGGTTGGAGAGGTCTTCTGGGGGGGGGGCAAAAACACATCTAGGGATGAAAAGGGCCATATGTGACCTTTGAACAACACTTTGTCCACCCCTGCTCTGAGAGAGAAATTGAGAGAGGAAGAGAAAATTTTCCCTTCATAGCATAGGATCACACCAGCAAACCATGTCCACCTGTTTTGTCGTCGTCTTCTTCTTCTTCTTCTTCTTCTTCTTCTTCTTCTTCTTCTTCTTCTTGTTATTGTTATTAATCTTCTGGAAGATTAGAAGCCAAGAACAGCCCCTGAAAGAACTGCAATGAGTAGACACAGAGGTTAACAATAGCTGGCAGAATTCAGGGAGCTGTATCACTCACACACACTCACATGCTCATCAAATTTGTAGATGACACCAAATTGGGAGGGGCTGCTAATACGCCAGAGGACAGGATCAAAATTCAAAATGACCTCGATAGATTGGAGAGCTGGGCCAAGGCTAACACAATGAAATTCAACAGAGAGAAGTGTAAGGTCCTACACTTAGTTAGAAAAAATGGAATACAGAAATATAGGATGGGGGATGCCTGGCTGGATAGCAGTACATGTGAAAGGGATTTAGGAGTCTTCATAGACCACAAGCTGAACATGAGTCAGCAGTGTGATGCGGCAGCCAAGAAAGCCAATGCAATTCTTGGATGCATCAATAGGAGTATGGTGTCTAGATCAAGGGAGGTACTGGTACCACTCTACTCTGCTTTGGTTAGACCTCATCTTGAATGCTGTGTCCAGTTCTGGGCACCCCAATTCAAGAAGGACATGGTCAAGCTGGAGCAAGTCCAGAGGAGGGCGACCAAAATGGTGAGGGGCCTGGAAGTCATGCCCTATGAGGATAGACTTTTGGGGATGTTTAGTCGGCAGAAGAGAAGGTTAAGAGGGGACATGATAGCCATGTTTAAATATTTGAAGGGATGCCATGTAGTGGAGGGAAAGGGCTTGTTCTCTGCTGCTCCAGAGACCAGGACAAGAAGGAATGGATTCAAGCTGTAGGAAAGGAGATTCCACCTGAACCTCAGGAAGAACTTCCTTATGGTCAGGGCTGTCCTGCAGTGGAATCTGCTGCCTCGGAGTGTAGTGGAGTCTCCTTCCTTGGAGGTTTTTAAGCAGAGGCTAGATGGCCACCTGTCAGGAGTGCTTTGAGGGTGTTCCTGCATAACATAGGGTTGGACTGGATGGCCCGTGTGGTCTCTTCCAACTCTACATTTCTATGATTCTTTAGATCAGTTTGGAAAAGCCCTAAGCCTTTAGACGTACTGCAGCCTTTTAGAATGGCACTGGTTGGGGAATGTATAAAAGAGATGTCAAAAAGTAAAAGGTTGACCATTTGGAAAAGCTCCAAGACCAAGACCCTTCAAAAAAGGTGGACTCAGTCCCAAGACCATTGGTTCTCCAACCCTAAGTCAATATTGACCTAGATGAATCAAAGGTTTGTCTCAGTAAAGATGGTTTCCTATACACTGAGTTTTGCTGTCTGTGTAATCTTTTCAGCAGATCAAGCAACCTATCACCCAGTGGGATGAATGCAACTAACTCTGCGTATCAGCCCTGCAGGAAATTCGGAAGTTCAGTGGTGAAGCTTGGAGTGTGTGGAGGGGGGGCAGGGCTATGGCACACAGGGCATGGTTGCGGTGCTTTGGGGCATGGCCAGGGTGCGTGGTGGCATGGTGGCTATGGGCTGGGACACTCCAAAAAATTGTCGCTCAGGGCGAATCACTCCCCCGCCCCCATATCCCTACACAACTGCTAGGGTTTATGTCTGTAATGGAACACAAAAAGAAACAGGAAAAGGTGGGACATTTCCAAGAAACTGACATGTTATAGCATGTGACTGTTGGAATACAACATTTAATCACTTATCAGTGCCCTCATAAGCCATGCCACTTTTGAAAATAGGGCTGGCTCTAGACAAGTAACATTTAGAGCAAAACCTTCCAAAATTAATGGGATTTATTAGTGTCTCATTGATTTCAGTGGGTTTGCAAAACTTGATTAAATCTGGGCCCAAACCATAGTGCTTAATGCCAAGAATTAACAGGATAACCCTATATGTGCCTACTCAGAAGTAAATCCCACTCTGTTTGATAAGGGTAATGTCCTAGCAAATCAGTTTAGGATTGCAGCTTAAGAACCAACTAACCTTCCAGATGCAAGTGCAAAGAGAACCACTCTTTTCTAACTCTCACATCAGAACGAACACTTTTTTAACAGGATGCCTGAGATAATAGCAAACATGTGCACCATCTAAAAACAAAGACAAAAATTTTGTATTGTTTCTTCTGACCGATTGTTTTCACTCGCATGCAAATTCCATTGGTAAATTAAGAAGTCTGTGTATCATAGATGGAGTTTCAGGAAACGGCGATTTAGATTGATTAGAGACAGAAGATAAGAATATTGAGATGAAACTAGAGAATATATTTTTTAGGAATTTTTCAAAGAAAGAAATGGAAAAAATAGAAAATCCTTTTATAAAAAATATAATAGAAATATGGAAGAAAAATAAAAGAAAATTGATACCGAATATATCAATATTAACTCCGATAGTAATGATGGAAAAATTTCCAATAAATTTAAGAGAAATAATAGAGAAAGAAATAAAAAAACAAAAAATATATAGATTAAAAGATTGGATGAAAATAATGATAAATAAAGAAAGAATGAAAGAGAGATTGCAGGAAACTAAGATATCTTGGTTAAATTATATACAACTAGAGCAATGGACAAAGAGTATGAAAAGATATGTTAAGGATTTTAAAGAATATACTAAATTTGAACAAATTATTATTCAAAGAGAAAATATGCAAGAAAATGAAATACTAAAAGGTACAACAAGTGAAATATATAAAATATTAGCAAAAGAACAAGAAGAGGAATATCTTAGAAAAATATGGGAGGAAGAGACAGTACAAATTATAGATATACAAGAATGGAGAAAAATTTGGGAACAACGCCATTTAAAAAAATTATCAATAAGAATAAAAGAGAATTATTATAAAATAGTTTGGAAATGGTACTTGACTCCAGTGAAATTAAATCAAATAGATGAGAAATATTCAAGATTGTGTTGGAGAGGATGTCAAGAAATTGGTACATATATGCATATGTGGTGGAATTGCAACAAGATAAAGGAATTTTGGCAAAAGGTTTTTAAAGAGATAAAAGAGATTATAGGATTAGAAATACCAGTATGTCCAAATATAGCGTTGTTGTCCATATATAATAAGGTAGAGTGTACTCAGGCAAAGAAAGAATTAATAACAAATTTGTTAACTGCAGCGAGATTAATAATAGCAAAAAAATGGAAGATAAATGAAAAATTTCAAATAGAAGAATGGTATAAAGAAGTGTGGAAAATTGCAATTAATGATAAACTAACATGTAGAATTAGGTTTATGAAAGGTTTGGTAAAAACAAATGATTTTGAAGAAATTTGGAAAATATTTTTAGAAAAAGTTCTGAAAAGAGATGGTAATGCTACCCTGTTAAAAGAAGAATGGCAATTTTGGAAAGTGGATTAAATAAAAAGTTGGCTCTGGGGGGGTGGGTTTTTTTTTATTATTACTTTTATCTTTTATTTTGTATTTTTATATTGTTTATTATCTGTGTGTGTTAAACTTGTGATTTATAGATGTAATTTGATATGTGATGTTCAATGTTTAAAAGGGGGAAAAAAAGTTAAAAGGTAATTGGTTTTAGAGAGAGGTTATTATTAGAGATATTAAGTAATAAGTTTATAATTAATAATAGTAAGAGATTAAATGGGAGTGAAAAATATTGAAATAAGAGTGAAAGTATAATAATAAAAATGAATATAATGAAAATAAGAATTGAAGATACGTAACAAAAATGTATAAGTTGTATGAATGGAACAAGCTGAACAAGTTTATGATTTTAGGGGAAGGGAAAAACAATAATATAAGTTTGCATTGTTTAAAAGAAGGAAAAAAATTTTTTGTTTTGTTTTGTTTGTTTGTTTGTTTTTTAATTCACTATTATGTATAACACATGGTGTTTTATTTTTCGTTTGTTTTTGTGTTATAGTTTAATAAAATTTAAAAAAAATAAAAATAAAAAATAAAAAATTAAGAAGTCCGTGGACTAGAACTGTGGAATTAATCAGTGAAAGTCTCCCCTTGCCTGGATCTCAAGGGAAGTTAATTTTCTGTTGCTAATGCAATTGAAATGATATTGCCTGTCTTTTATTGCCCATGGTTCTTAGTCCCCACATGGCCAAGAAAAGGGGTGGCCTCTGCCTGCACTGAGATCACTCCAGACCATCTTAAGTGACAACAGAAGTAATTATCAATCTCTATTCAAAAACCACCAATGCTGGAATCTAAACTTGGTTTCTCAGCCACTTATGACAATCCTGGTTTTTGACAAACGGAAGGAAGCAATTGTTAGTAATGCCAACATCCCAAGCTACTTAGGGTTATGTCAGATGTAAAGGTCACAACTGCATTTGATCTGTGCTTATTCCTACACATCAATATCTTGAAGACTTGTTCATTTCTGGTTGACATTTAAATCTCTTTAGGGGAAAAAAAATCAATTTAGAAAATGACTTTTATAATCAACAGAAAAATATGCTGTTAATGTGCTGCATTTTTTTTCTATTTGCAAAAAAAGAGTTACTAGCATCATGTTTGTCATTAGGGAGTGATTACTTTGGTTTTGTGGGCTTGCTGCATGTCAGAGAAAAAGATGCCTATGATTTATCATATGCAGTGTTGTAGTGGTTGAGGAACAAAGGGCAGGCAAGTATGGGTGGAAAATAAATTTGCATTAAACAATTTTTTTTAAAAAGATGAATTTGTGGTCTGTGAGACTGTTAACAAAAGCTGATGCATGTCTTTCAGTTTCAATCATGGGGACGAAAATCAGGTTGCTGTTGTGGTTTTTTCAAAAATGTATGTAATAAACTGTACATATTTGAAAAAGAGTATACAAGTAGGTTTGCCTTAGGTTCACTGTAAGTCAGAAATGACTTGAAGGACACAACAACAAAAACAACAACACTTTACTTATTTGGGAAGATATGTAAATAAAGTGTTCGTTAGGACTTATATAGGCCAATCCTTACCCATGCCTATTCAGAACTAACATCCACAGCATCCAAAAGATTTCTTAAGTAAGTACTTGGAATTCTATAGCACATTCCCCGGAACTACAGCATTAGAGATATCTGGCAGAGAATTCTAAGTACCTTATGAAACTACAAATCCCAGGATTCCCTTGTCTATGACAGGTGGGGGAATATAAAATTCCCATCTACAGCTTTGGTACCCTTTTGGTGTAGGGCAGGGCTGTGGAACTCCCTCTTTAGGGTTCTGCATCCTGGGGTTAGGAAAGAAAGCGACCCTTGAGGCTAATCTGCGATTTGGGTTCTCATTCCTATAGTCCTGCAGCTTGGGTGGGAGTCCCCTGGGTTTACCTTTCATTTACAGCTGGTTGGGGAACAACCGAAGTATTTGGATTGCCCTTGGTGCTGAGGTGCTTTGCCCAAGAAGACAGTCAAGGGGTGACATCTGGCCTTGGCTGGACCTACATCAGGTTGCTCTCCCCTCTTGTTCCATTTCCAGGCCAACACAACCTAAATAGGTCAGGTCAAATGAACTGGCCCTTATTTAACCCAGCCTTCCATGCCTGGTCTTGTTGTCCCATGGTTGATCATCAATGCATACAAGCATGCTTGACTTATTTGGGGAAATATGTAAATAAAATGTTCATTAGGACTGATTCAGACCAATCCCTATTCAAAAGTAACTTTCACAGCATTCAAAAGATTAAGTACTTGAAATTTTCAAATACCTTCCTCAGAACTACAGCATCAGAGATCTCTCACAGAGAATTCTAAATACCTTGTGAAACTACAAATCTCAAGATTGTACACAATGGAACCATGGTTTTTAAAGTGGCATCAAATTGCTATACTTTGTTGTGTGGATACACCAATGGCAAAAGAGGAGAGGGACTCCTTTGATTTTAAGATCAAATCAGAGGGAAGGAATCCAAGTAGTACGTAGTGAAATATCCACAAGGGAAGGAGAAGCAGAATGGCAATGTGGTGAAAATGAAGCTGACACATGTTTGCTTTCCTGGGAAAACCAGCATGGTACAATGGTTTGAGTGCTGCACTAGGATTCTGGGATTCTGAATGCTTGCTCAGCCATGGAAACCTACTGGATGATCTTGAGCCCGTTGCACTTTCTCAGCCTTAGAGGAAACTAATGGCAAACTTTAACTTGTCAATAAAACTTTATGGCAGGGTCACCGTAAGTTGGATTTGACTTGAAGCTACACAAAACAACAGACAGGGTATGCCCAATTACACTACGTTGTTGGGCATTTCAGGGAACTATAGTAGAGAAAAAGAGAGGGAAACAGAGTGAAATGTTTGTCTTTCTTGTTCCATAGATACTCATTCAGTCTTTGCTGAATGAGTAGCCTGGCCAGAGGCAGAAAAGAACAGGACTCCTGGAACTTTAACAGCAGTACTGCTATCCTAGAGCACAAGAACTCAGACCTAAAAAGCTGGCAAGCTCACATCCCTTCAGTTCAGTCAAGCTCTTTCTCTCTCCCATACACAACTCTAGCATTGCTTTCCAGGAAAGGTAATCCTTATGTACTCAGGTGTTATTCTCAAGAGTAATCAAGCAGGTTATTCACCTGCAACCCTTTCCAGGAACTTGAGGTACTAAGGGACTTGAGTGCTGAGCTCTCCTGATTGCAGCTTAATTTTGTATTTCCTTCTCCCCCCACTTCATAAGCACTTTATAAATGCAGCTGGCAAAAAGTGAATCTCACATATTAACAAATGGGTAGGCTGGAGGAGGAAATTTTTCCAGGAAGGCTAATTAACTCAAAACTGCAGCAAAAATTAAGCTTTCTCCTATCCCCCACTTTTTGTGTGTGTGTGTGTGTGTTAGAGAGTTGGACTGTGACCCCCAGCATTCCTTACTATGCTGATTAGGGCTTTTGGGATTTGTGGTTATAGGGCTACAGAGCCATAGGATTCCCATATATGTTGTATGTGCTCCATATTGTAATACACTTGAAGTGCGTTCAGGACTGTCAATGTCTTTTCTAGTCTCTGTTTCTCTACCAGCTTGGACAGCAGGAAGGAACTGGAATGCTAATTTATTTTCCTTCTGTGCAAAAACACAGAACTACTGGCTTTTGCAGATCATCCTTTATAAAGACCCAGGATGGGGTGGGGGCTGAGCAAAAGGAAAGGGTCACTTTTTAAAAAAATAGAGGGTGGGAATCATGCAGTCTTCCAGATGTGGTCGGGGCACACCTCCCAGGAGCCCTAGCCAACATGTCCCATTGTGAGGATTGTTGGGAGCTACAAGCCCAGTAATACCTAAAGTACACAAGATTCTTTTCCTCTGCATGAATGGTTTCACAGATGTCCTCTATGTATATCACAGACATTCAGAACACCTGTGTTTGACCATGCAGGTTAATCCAGTTCTTCACCTTCATGTATTGTAGTGTGAGGCCAGGGTAAAGATTCAGATAATTCAGATTTTGAACAAACTACAGTGGCTTCTACTCTCATGAGGGTTTGGAATGTAGAACCATCATGAAAGTGGAAAAAACACTAATAACTCCCCTGATGATCCCCTCCCCATTCCCTTCCGGGGATCTCCCTCCCATTTCCTTTCCTTTTGCCCTGGTATGTGAGCCTTGCTTCTCCACACTGGAGTCAGATGCAAGGGCATGGAAGGGACGGCTCCAGAGGAGACAAGGGAAGTGCTCATGTACCTCTGCATCAACACATTCCCTTGCCTTTTGCCTCAGCATGAGTTCTCAGGACTGGAGTGAGAGGCCAGGGAATGGGAGGAGTTGCTCTGGAGAGGAGAAGGAAGGCATATGCAAGCCTCTCTTCCCCACTCCCTTGCCCTTTGCTTCAGTGCAAGTGCTCAGCACTAAGGCCAGAGGCAAGGGAATTAGAGGGTGGAGCTAGAAAGGAGAGAAGAAAGGTGTTCATGTGCTTCCCCACATGCCTTTTGCCTGGGTGCATTTGCCTTCTTTCTCAGTGTCTGGCAAAATGCAAGGAAATGGGAGGAGGAGAATGCTCGGGTGTGTGTGTGAAGCAGGCGTGCATCTAGCAAATAACCAAATTTGCAAAGGTCAAACCTGCAAATGTGAACAGACACAAAAGATAGCTCCATCTATTTCCCATCTGCTGAACTGTAGGTCTTGCCAATATATATATATTGGACATTATGCATCACATATGATACCAACATCTTTTGTGCCTCACCTGTTTTGCAAGGGAAGATTGTCATTCAGGGTAAGGTAGCGGAGGCTGGAGAATTTGGGTGTGGCAGCAGATCCATGTCAGGTTTTGGCTTGTTTTAAAGGAACTATCTGAGATGCTTTTGGATGAGCCTTAGTCTGAAAACCACCACTTTGATTAACATTGCTCTATAACAGTATTTGTCAAGCTATCAAATGTGGAAGACTGGCAATTCCCCCCCCATGTGTTTGGGATCAGTACCTTATTTGTGCCCATGGGCTACAACTGTTTCTCTCTTTCCTGTAACTTTGACAGGTGAAATAAGGGCCAGGGCTCCTGGGTCAGTTTCAGCAGGTGTTGCTTGTATGACAAGTAACACCTGTTGAAATCCCCTCTTCTACCATTAAAGGGCTAGGAGTGTGTATGTGTATGTGTGTGCCTTCAGGTTTCCTGTCTACTAATAGTGACCCCAAGAATTTCATAGGGTTTTCTTAGGAAAGGAACACTCGGAAGCAGTTTTGCCAGTTCCTTCCTCTGAAATATAGCCTACAGTACTTGGTATTCATTGGTGGTTTCCCATCCAAGTACTAATCCAGACTGACCTTGCTTCACTTCCAAGATTAGACCAGATCTGGTGCCTTTAGGGTATGTTGGCCAGATCAAAACATAAGGGACAAGGGCTCCCAGTCTTATCTAACAGCCCTACTTTCCTGGACTGGACTGGAATGGCTCACACACCAGCACCGGTCCAGGGACCCCTGCTTTAGAACAGCGCTGCCCTAGAACTCATTTCTGAGTATGCCCCCAAAGGGTTTGGCCTGTAAAATCTCGAATCCTAAGCATATTTAGTTGCCTGTGAGCTTCGTGGCGAATGAAAATCGAGGAGGTAAACCTGCACCAGGTCGAACAGAAAAAAAATCCAGTGGCAGAGAGAACAGAGAGAAAAAAGAAAGTACTTTCGGGAAACTATTTTCACCGCTGCATCCACATAGAGCTTCTCCGCTGTTGCTTTAAGGCTGGAAGCCCCCGGCCCGCTTGCTAGGAAGGGATCGCATTGAAGGGAGCAACTTGACTGCCGAGCCAAGCGGAATCGCTGCGCTCCCACGCCCGGGCCGGAGGGCTCCTTTTCCAAACCCCGGGCCGGTTTGCTCGGCAGGAAGACGGGGGGCAGGGGACATCCCCTCTTCAGATGCGGGTCCGCCAGGGCAGCCTCCGTTCTCCGTCCAGAACTCGCGGGTTGACTTCTCTCATTTCTGCGTAAAGACGCGCCAGGATCGCGGAGCTGCGCCTTTTCTCCCAACTTGTTCACAAGGCTACCATCTCCTCTTCTATCCCTCAATTTCCCTCTGTTTCAAGTCCTTTGGAATAAAGGGGAGAGGCCTGGGCTCGCCGGCGGAAAAACCGTCACGCCCGTCTCTCCTCCAGCCTGCCGGCTAACAAGGCGCATCGCCTCGTCCCCGACTTTGGATCTCGCCTCTCTTAGCGGCCGCCTTCAGCCAGGCTCGCTTTGACTCCGAGCCGCTGAAAGAGGCAAGCGGGGCTGCTCCTCACTCTCCGATCATACTATCAGGCGGGCGCGCCTGCATGCAGACGGTCCAGATTGTACGCGTGCGAGCCGGAGGGGGGAGGAGAAGGAGGGGGAAACGGCAATCGGAGGCGTCCCTCCTTTTTCCCTCCGGTTCCTCGCGAGGAGTTCCTCTTTAAAGCCGCCTCTGCCGACGGTGTCAGTCAGTCCAGCCAAGCGGCGGTAGGAGGAGCTCGTTGGGAGGAGGCTCCGAGCCTGGGAATGGGGCGCAGAGGAGCGCGTACATGAGAGCCAGGCGGCGGGCGAGCCAGCCAGCCAGCCAGCCAGCCAGCCGAAGGGCGAGCCAGACGGCCGGCCAGAGCGAGCGAGGAAAGCAGCAAGCAAGGCTCCGCTGGGCAACCGTCCCGCTCCGCCTTCGAGCCCGAGACGACCGGCTGGGGTGGTGGAAGAAGAGAAAGGGAAAGCGGCGGGCGAAGGAGGGTAAAGCCAGGCAGCCAGGGAGCCGGCGAAGGCTGGGCGAAAACTGCTTGAGCGCGCAAGTTCCTCTCCCTTCCCCGGCGCCGTAACTCTAAGGAATGAAAGCTCTCCAGGCAGACCTCGTCCTCCTCTGCTTCTTCCTTCTCAGCCAAGGTAAGACCCTCACCCCACCCCACCCCAAAGCACACACACACGCGCGCACCCACTTTCTTTTAAATGCGTGCGCCGGAAAGATGCTCACTTCCCAGGTTGGGTCGGAAGGCAAAGGTTGCGCCTCGCGGGTCTTGGGCAAGGGGGAGGACGGGGACAACTCCACTTTGTCTTCAGGACTGGGGCGTTTTGGGGCGGCTGGGGGTCAGCCGCCTTCCCTCCCCTTCTTTCTCCCCTCCGGGGAGTGGAAGCGGGAGTCGGGGGCTCGCTTTCTCAACCGCGCGTGCGGACGCGTCTTCGAACACTTCCGATCCCGGTCCCCCTTTCCCGTGTTGGCTTGTGCTGCTCCAGCCCCTGCTCCGGAGGGAAGACCGTGGAGGGTAATATTTGGCTCTCTCCCTTCAAGCTTCTCCGTGTTCCGGTTCTTTTCTGTTCATGGCCAGGAGACAGGGGGCTTATGTGTTCATCACCATGATGATGATTTTTTCCCCCGGAGGAGAAAGAGGTGAGCGGGGGGAAAGACTGAGGTGGAGGCAAGGGACCCCCTGGGCAACCCTATCCTGTGCATGTTTAGCGGGAAGTGCACATGCTGTATAGGGGGGCAGAGAGGTGGTGTGCTGCCTAGCCTTCTCTCCTGTCCTCGTTGTGGGCTCTTCACGGTTTCTGTTCAGGTGTCTGTGCCTCTTGGATACAACAAGGCAGTGGATGAAACAGGCATGCGGCTTTCCTGGGGTGCATGGACTCTCTTGAAGGAGATTTGCCAGCTTTTTCAGGAAGCATGAAAGAGAAGGAGTTTCCCTAACCGGGAGGCTCTTTGGGTTCTGACGCCCATTAAGGGCTCACTTGTGAAACCTTATATTGAAAAGAAGAATAAAGACCCTGAGAGGAGATGTTTCGGGGAGGAAGTGTTGATTTATAAATAAAAAGCAAGCAAAGAACCCCTTGGCTCTTTTGGCAGTCTTGTGCCACAGTTAATAGATGCTGAGGTATTAGAGCTGGGATAATTCTGTGGTGATTCCATGGTTTGTGCCTGAGGTGGTGGATGAGCACCTGTGGAATATGGAGACTTAGAATAACTTGGCTCTCCATGTGCCCTTGAAATGCATCCCCCCTCCATTCATCCGATGCCAAAGCTGTGTGCCATCTGTGTCTCATGGAGACACCCAACAGTCCTGGCGTCATTCTCTGGAGCAGTATTGTTTGGGTGGAAAAAAGGATACACAACAGGTCCATCTGTTGATTAAATGAAGAGGAAAACTTAGTGCTGTGCATCTAATTGGGGAACGGCTTTTTGTATCCTGTCCATCTCCTTCCCTTTCTTGGCAATATGGGACCATGGGAGCATCAGTTTGTTCTACAGTTCTTGCTCAAATTTCAGTGTCTGTGCTTGCATTGCAGACTCCCCCCTCCTTTACTGGTCAATCAATTAATATTTGGGGGATTGCAATGATAGATAGGTCACAAAAATAGTGCTGGTCTTTGGTAGAGATTTGGGTCCATTTGCAGTGCAGAAGTCTGTTCTTGTTTTTTCATCAACCCATCACTTCCCATTTTCACCCAGGGAATGTACTGGGGAACCTGCAGAAGTTTGAGTTTGAAATCAGAGGAGGTTTGGTTTCTGTTCTTAGTGGGAGAAAGCACAAGGAACATGAAAGTAGAGACATTGGTATTCAAAGCAGCTGCCTTTGTCCAGCATGGATGAATCTGGCTCTCCTGTCTGAAGTGTTGGTGTATTTCTAGTACTCCTTGATGCCACTGGATGTGGTGGCATGGTTCTTCTTTCAGAAGCTGCTCCTTTCCTGCAGATGGGCAGGAAGAGGGACACCTTTCTGCTCACTTGTGTGTGTGTTTAGATTTCAAGACACAAAGTCATGGGATGGCAGAAAACTAGGTTAGTAGCCCACTGGAGCCTGGCTGGCTTGAATGCAATTATTACTCTGCTGCTTAGACTGATTTGGTGGCTAATGCCAAACTAGCCCCTGAAGTCCCTCAAAAGATTCTCCAGGGTAAACTGCAATCAGAAAGTTTTTTTTTGTCTTTTTCTAAAGGCATCTCTGGGTGCCGTCTTTGTCAGTGTGCCTTGACTAACAGTCCATGTGACTTCAGGTAGATGAAGGCTATAAAGAGACTATCAACAGTGAGATGGTGTGGCTCCAGAAATACTTTGGATGTGTTTCTACCTCTTACTTGCTTTGTATTGTGTGACATATTTGTCATAGCCCTGGAAAACCAATTGGTTCATGCCTTCTTATGCCATGGGTGGGCTTATGCTGTGCACCAGCTTTGTGTACGCAGTTGCATCTTGTTAGGATCTCAGATCTGACAATTAACACTTGCAAATATCCATCTAGACCTCTTAGCTTCACAAAGATCTCCAGTTGTGTCCTGACAAACAAACCTAGCCTGCTTTGGGGGGGGGGGCAGTTTGAGTTTTTACCTTGAGGGCAATTCAGTTGGTTTTTCCTCAGTTCTGTAAAAAGTTTATCAGTGTATACAGTACGTGGATTTAAGCTCTGACAGCTAAACTTATAGGAGGGTTTTCAAACAGTCATCAAAAGCTCTACATCAGTGTAGTATGTGGCATCATATATAAGGTCACGCTAGAGTAGAGTTCTCTGATTATTATCTTTATATCTGTGTGAAGCTTTTGCTAATGACAGCATGTCCAGGGTGCAGTGGACTCCTAGAAACCAAGTTGCATCCCACAGACCTGGAAAGCAATGCATAGCCCATATTGGGGAAATCTTTAGTCATTCTTTTGTCATCATCACTTCCTAGGGATACTATGTTTCTGTCTGTTCTCCCAAAATATGTGGGGAACAGGTAGCTGGTAGACTTTTCTCAGCTGTTATTTCACAGCATAAAGTGCAGCTGCCTTCCCCCCTCCTTTTTTTCTGAGAAGAGCCTACTAATACGTCTTTGCATCCTCACAGAGTCCTTTTTATAGCCTCTTCAACAAATAGTGTTCAGATCATCACTTCAAAGCCATATCTCCATAGTATCTCCAACATGTAAATGTCCACTGGCAAATCCACTGTGCCAACTTCGAGCCTTTGTGTCTGACCCTGAATCTCCACTGATATCTTAAGAGAACTTGCAAAATCATGAAGGAGGCAGCCTTTAAAGGGACAGGTTGGAAATTGATTGTTAACGGTCAGCTCTGGTTTTCCCTTAAGATGGCATGGCGAAAGGAATCTCTCCTCTGACACTTTTGTGCAGGTCTTGTTGTCATCACACAGATGAGCAGTGGTTGTCCTGATTTTAAAATTTGACAGCTGCCAGTGCTCTCCTTGTGTTTTTGAGTTTGCTTTTGTTCTTTCTTCCTTCCCTGGTGCTATTTTTCCCCCTTTTTTTGCTGTTGCTTTCCCTAAGCTGTCAGGGCTACAGTGCTTCATGAAAACTGGTATAATGTCACAAGGCAATTTACCTCCCGCTAGCGAGCAGCATCAGCAGTGTTCCTTGGTGGGAAAGAGAAGTGACCCTGTCACAGGCAAACATGAAGCTTTTTCTGTGTGTGTGTTTGTGTGTGTGATGACAATGATATTGCCATGTTTTTATTTTCACCTTTTCTAAAAAAAAAAAAAAAAATTCTCTTCCCTTGATCTGGGGTGTTTTAGGGTGGAAACAACAATACCAAAATAGAGAGAGCCCCCCTGCTGTCTGTCAGATCCAGAGCTGTGTGACATCCACTTACAGCCAAACAGCATCCTCGTTGTGCCCTTGAGCAGAACTTTGCTGTCACACAGGGAGCCCCTGGCACCAATGTGGCTGATCCTTTGGGCAGTTTTTTGTTCTGTGACTCATGACTCTTTTGGACAGCATGAGTACATTGGGTCGGGGGCGGGGGACATTTTTCTTGGGAACAGAAGAAAGTTATAGATTGAAAAATGGTAAGGATGTGTGAGACTGTGACTGTAGGAACTCTGTACATGTGTGTCTTTGTGTGCATGTCAGACATGAGGAACAGTGGCTTAGCTAGCATCAGGTAAGAGCTTTCATGGTGTCCTCCTGTAGAATGACTTTGGTTCTGACTCCAAGTTCTGGAGGGTCTGCTGTGAGTAATTCATCAAGGGCAGCTGGGGGTTTCTATGTCTGTGTGGCAGTGAATCCACTCCCAAGTTTTAATCCATACTGGAAAGGAGCAATACAAGGTGCTGAACCCTAGGATTAAGATAACTTTGGCACCTGAGACAGTGCCTTTGACAGACTCAGAGTAGGTTTACTGAACCACTGCCATGGAAAAGCTACAGCCAGCGCTGGTCATCTCTTCTTCCACTGTTGTTGTCTCTGCCTATTTGCTTGTGTTTTAGCTTTGAGACTAATCTGCCTAAAGGTGATTGGAGACTAGTGGTACATGCTCCTGTCAGTGTTCACTTAAAGGGGGCAGGTGAACATAAAGCAAGAGCAAGGAGAAGCAGAATTACGGCCAGGTGGCTCCAAAGTTTGACCAGGGCCCCCTGCAGAGGTCTAGCAATGCAATCCTCTGATGCTGGTTCCAGACCACTGAAAACATTCCTTTCTTTAACATGGTAACCACTTTCTGTTAGAAAAACACTAGCACAAGAAGGGATATTTTATCCTTTTTTGTAATAAAATGTATTAGTTGTGCTTGCGACAGACGGTTTTTGGTGAAATGCCTCTCCAAGTGATTTTTCTAGTAGTGGTGTAGTTGATGAGAGCACAGAGCAGGATGTTCCTTTCCAGGATGTCTGTGCAATATGTCCTCTCACTCACCTCCATTAGTCCAGCTGTCAGTGAAATTTATTTGTGCAGTTATTGTGAGTATCTGTTTATTTGGTATGAGTTTAATATATGGGATGTGTGAATGCAATCACATACTCTTATACATGGATTTTTATTTTATTTTTTAAAAATGCATGGTCTGAGGGCAGATGGTATAGCAACCTGATGTCTACTTCATTGAATTCTGTTACAGAAGAAAAATAGCACAGAAATGTAGCAAGCAAAACATGATAGATTGTGAGCTGGGTAGGAGGGAGGGGAAGGGGGAAAGAACAGTGAGCTCTCTCCTCTTCTTCCTCCCTCCTCCTCTTCCTGGGAAAGAGAGGGGGTTGGATAAGAGAATGCTTAGACAACTTTGTCAGCATTATGCATGTACATTTTGATCCCATCATCTGCCTGGCCTTCTTCACAATCATCCTGACACATAGAAACAACAGATGCTTTTCTTCTCTCCGCTATGAGCATTCTTTTCTTTAACATTTTTTCCATTAAGCCCTTGCTGGACTGCAACACCTGCTTGTGCTTAACGTTGTGTTGATATGTGTTTTACTGTATGTTGAGACATTGTCATTCCCTAGCTTCTGAGTAGGTTGGAACAAAACTGAAGCATACATTAGAGTAGTGGCAAAGTCTCTTAAGTCCCTGGTGGGACTTGAACTATTAATCCATACTGGTTTTCTTGCATGGTCTCTTGTGTTCTTCACAAGTATTGGTGCAGTGAATATTTTCCTATAGTCTAGGGGCAGGGAAAGTATCTTCCTCTATATGTTGTTGAAATTCAGCTGCCATAAATCCTTGCCATTATAGGCAGAAGGGAAGGATGATGAAAGATGCAGTTGAACATTTTACAACATTTGAAGGGTCCAGAGCTTCCCAACTCTCTTCTAATCCTTGATGGAAGTTTCACTTTCTTTTGGAAAGAATCAAATACCAAGCATCTAACTTGTAGAGAGGGAGAGGTAGACTTGCCATGCACTGTTGTAATCATAACAGGAATGTTTGGGAAATCTTTAGAATCAGGAAAGTTCCAGATAAAGTGGTGTGGGAGGGCAGGAAGTTTCCACAACCATAAAAGATAGGTTGCTTGGGTAAAGAAGTGCATAATAATCCAAAGAAAGGAGCAAGTGTACTAAAATGCTTTTTTAAAAACAAAAACAAAAGTAGCACTTTAGAGCAATCAAATTTGCTGTAGGTATGCTAGTGTTACATTGACATTTCCTGCAGCAAATATGTGAAGTGAGAATCAGAAGTGTCAGTGAGCCCTGATCTGTGTCTACTATGCAAAAACAGAAGATGAATATGTCAGTCTTAGTTGCTTATTTTCCCAGTTGTGAACTTGCATCATCCCAACTTTCAGCCTTTAAAGCAGTTAAACCCAAACTTCTACACATGTTTGCAGATCTTAAAAACAACATTTTCCTAATAATGAATTGCAATAATATATTTGGCACTGGAAGCCAAAATGAATAAACTGAGATTGTTATACTATGGACGAATCATGAGATAACTTGACTCATTGGCAAATATGGTAATTTTCAGTTAATTAGGAAAATAGGAAGACCATACTGTAGATGGATAGATTCAATCAAGGAAGCCATAACTCAGAGCTTGCAAGACCAGAGCAAGGTTGTTGATGACGAGGGCTATTGGAGTTCTTTCGTTCATAAGGATGATGTAAGTCAAGGCTAACTCAATGGCAAATAACAAATATGATTTTTTTCCCACTAAAATAAAGATTTTTTTCTGTGTGTGTACCTTTCTGTGATTTGTACATTTTAATGCATGTTTTGATTGGGGAACTCCCTTGTGCAATTTGGCAAGGCACTTCTTTTGAAGGATAAGTTTTAGTTCCTATATTGGTTAAAATGTACAGTTTCTTTCTTGACTCTAGAACACAGGTATACTTGCAATTGTAGCAAACATAAATGTCAAATAAAATAACAAGTTGTTCTGACAAAATTCCTTTTCCATTTCAAGGAGAACAGATGGTTGAAGTCTATTGGATACCAGAAAAGGCTTTTTTTGGTACGAACTTGCCTAAGTGGTCAGAATACTGCAGTTTCCTTCATCGTCTACTCTAAAAATGACTCTGTTAATGAGGCATGTGTAGAAGTCAGTTTTTACTTCTCTTGCAGTAAGATGCACTTCAGAACTTCTTTTTGAAGTACAATCCTTCTCTCTTCCCTGATATTGAACTACTCCTTCAATCTGGAACCCAAACAGAAAAAAAGTCCCATTGATTTTTTGGTGGAACTTGCTTTCAGTGCATTTCAGCTTGTAATTAAAGGGAGAATTTGCATGGTGCTTTTCCTTGGGATCAAATGCACTGCTTGATTGTATCTGATTCCTTGTAAACCATGCCCAGTGTAAATCTTTTCATTCAGACCTTTCTGATCCCCCTGCCTCATCTCTGTGGCAGATGGATGTGCTACAGGAGAAGGTGTGGGCTGGATACAAAAAAAGGAGAGGGGAGAACTAGTTCACCCACACAAGGAAAAAGGAATTTTAAACAATCTGCATTAAAATGTTTTCTTCTAAGATCATCTTCATAGACCACATGAGCAAATACAATCAACAGATGAGCTGGACTTCGTGGAAACAATCAGCTTACTTTCAGTAGGTTTGCTGGTAGCTCCAGCATGCAGGCATGAGCTGAATTGCAGACATCAGCTTGAGTAGATGATACCCCACCACCGAATATTTATTTGCTGACATGGCACTCCCAAAAAATGCCACAGTGCCCTTTGATATAGTGTTATGCTGGGATATTTGTGAGAAATTTTAAATGGTGGTTACACTCAGCTTCTGGGCACTGCACATAGGATTGCTGACAGAACCCACATACCCAATAACATTTCAGAGTTAAAAACCAGGACACATGTGGGCCAGGCAACATTAGTGTGGTCAAGATGGCAAAAGTTATAAATGAGGAAGAACACACAAGTTAGCAGAAGCTGCAGCAGTTTGCTTTTGCCTGAGCTTCTTGGGAAGGGCAGGATTCCACCCCTCATCTCCTCGCTCCTCTGTTGAGTTCAGTGAGTGCAAACTACTTGGGCAGTTTGAACTCATTTTGAAACATTTGAAATAATCTGAGTACAAATGGGGAAAGTGGAAGGAGGAGAAAGAAGCTGGGCAATTTAAAAAGCAGTAGAAAAAGTGGGATGACAGAGGATTGATCAGGACTGTCTCTGTCAAATTGGGAAATTTGGGGGGTATGAACCCAGGGACAATGAATGGAGGGACCTGCTGGAGACTACTTTGCCCAGAACTTCTTTATCAGAAGTCAGTGCTAGAAGGACTAAGGGATCTTAATATGGATGGGCCTCTAGATGATGTTAGATTACAAGCCCCATCACTCCTCACCAATGTTTCTGCTGGCTGAGGCTTCTGAGACTAGCAGTCTGACAGTGTTTGGAGGGTGTCACGTTTCCTACCCCTGTCTTAAAAGAACTTTGGAAACCTTGTAACAGAATTGTTCATTTTTTCCTGGAACACACCAGTGGGACTCCTTTCTAGTTCATGGTATTTGGTGGGGATGAATCTGTCTTTCTCTTAATAGTTCTGCCCCCCTTGCTTTTATTCCCTTCCTTTGTAGCTTTTCTTAACACTTTCAGTTCCAGTTAAAAAGCTAGAAATTTGCTATGATACAGATGTATTTTCAGATGAAAAGGAGGTTAAAACCCTTCAGATCCACTGTGTTTACCTGAGTGGTTACCTTTCAACTCTCCAAGCCAATATGGTGACAATGAAGGGATCTATTAACTGTTTTACAGCAACACCTCAAGATTCACAAGGTGGGAGTCATTAGGCTGAATCCTAAAAGCCTAATTCAATATGCCTGACTGTAATCATACAGACTTTTATTTTCTCTACTACCATATAGATATTGACTTTATGATTACTGCATCACCATTTCACCAAAGAGCTATAGCATTCCTTCATTGTGTACGGCAGTCCCAAATACTACTCTGTTGTCCTATTTTTGTCCTAGTTGCTTTTAAAGTGTCTACTTCTCCTAATTTCTCCCATTGCTCTCAGCTTATTTCATTTGTCACAAACTTGAGTCCAAAGTGCAAAAGTAGTTTGCACTCCCTTAACTCAGCAGAAGAGGGCAGACTCCTGCCCTTCCTGATAGGCTCAGGCAAAAGCAAACTGCTATAGCCTCTCATAGCTTGTGTGTTCTTTTTAATAACTTTTGCCTCCTTGATCGCATGCTGAAGTTGCTTGGACCGAATTGTCATGGTTTTCATCTGTGAAATGTTGGAGAGTGTGCTACAGCTCAGTCATGTTTTACATAGTGAGGATTTGGGTTTTGCCATTTGACAAAGAGCTGTAGCTAAGTCTATGCATGAGGTTTACTTTTGCAAAGACATTTATGACACACCTACATGTTACATCTGCCACACCGAAGAAGTCTTTTATTGTGAAAATGCAGCTATAGTCTTCCAAATGCAACAATTTTCCCAGAGCTATAGAGTAAAAAGGTTTGTTGTTATTGTTTTGACTTATGGGGACCAACATATCATGGGTTTTTCCCCCAGGATATGTTCTGAAGGGGTTTGACTTTGTCTTCTTCCGCGGCTAAGAAAATGTGACTTTCCTAAGGTCATCTGGTATGTTTCTGTGGCTGAGCAAGGATTCAAACCCTGTTCTCCACTCACAGTCCAGTGTTCAGATCACCCCACAATTCTGGGTCTGGTAAAAAGTTTATTTATTTATTTATTTATTTATTTATTTATTTTTTAAAAAGGGAAGGGAAGGGAAGGTAGAAAAAAGCCATCTCTGTCACCAGTCTCCTTCTAAAATATTTGGCTTCTGGGCAGGTCCCTCTAAATAAAAGTGATTAGAGAAGGCTGCTTTAAAAAACTAGTTGTGCGGGATAGATGCTTTTCCAAGGCAGACTTCACAGGATATCTTTTGCTCTGAGTATTCACTCAGAAGTTGGGCATTTTAGAGGTACTTTGTTTTAGAGCAAGTAGTTTCCTCTCAACAAGGATGGAGATGGCTTTTTCTACCTGCCCCCCTTGCCTAATGCTAGCTGCAGAAGCTTAGAAAAGATGTTAGCAAAATAACAGTCAGTTTACACAGGGATGTGGTGATGAATGAGAAAATGAGGGTGTGGGCCTCCCAAATAAGAATTCTCCTCCCCCACCATGAATTCCTTCAATCTCCAATTTTCTAACATTGCAATTGACTTTCTAAGAAATATAGTTTAGGTATCTGAAGAAAAGGGTTTGGTGGAATCTTGCAAAACCTCAGTACTAACACCACATGAACTTCCTAAAGTATATAAGGAATATAAGGAATCTTTTCCATGGATATGTGGTTTGTATGTTATGGGACTCACCTTTTGGTGCCTGTATAACAGAAGGGTGAAAATGCATTCTCAGCTTTGACATGTGTGTCCATACCATACAGGCATTCAGTGTTTCATCAGAGAAAAATAAGGTTTAGTAATCCTGGCTTTTGAAACTCACATATTTGAAGAATTCGGAGCAGATAGTTTCTCCAGGAGTTTGCAATAAAATCAGGGCACAGACTCGTTATAGTAGGATGTTTTGTACAATATGCATCAACTTCCTACTCACTACCATTTTAGTTTACGCAACCTATTTTTCATATAAAAATACTGTATTTTAGATTGATGTGCTTTTTTGGAAGCTTCACAGCATACTTTCCAATTAGAATGTAATATTTGGGGGTTGCTTTCGCCATTACCTATGAAAACTTTTCCCTCACAGAAATCTCATTTGTACTGACCAATGTGCAAATCCTTTCCTCCCAATCTTTGTCTTAGCTCCCCCTTTGAAAATTGTGTTCCTACAGTTGTTTGTTTACTCTAGCTTGGTGCACCAACAAGAGTCTAGCCCCTTGTGTCATTCACGCCGCAACAAGTATGTCTGCTTTGAGATCACATACTTTCTTTGCTCACATCTGACAAAAGCTTTTCCCACTGAATGCCAATTAGTCATACTTTAAAACAGTCTGGTTCTTGAGCTGCTGAATAGCTTGCATTAGTGTTAATGAATGGAAGTTATACTAATGATTCTATAAATAAGTACTAGTATGTTTTTTTTTCCTTACTTCATTGCTTAGTAGAGTTCATCACCCAGTCTAACGTGACATTTCTCACATCTATACATATTTTCCTCACCATGGGAAGAGGGTGTTTTTGTTTTTTTAAAGCCTAGCATAATATCAGAATATGGTCTTAGGCTGGAATTCTATTGGTTTGTCCCAACAAAGTAGAACTATTAGATCAGTTGTTCAAAGATGAGCCAATACATAGGTAAATCAATTGATATGGTGGGTCTATTCCAGTCCATGCCAGCTATTTCTTGAAATAATTAGGTGTGTGTACTGTAATCCTGTACAACATATTGGGATCAAAACATGGTAGCAGTCCACATTCTTGGCTCTTCAAACATAAACCAACAGAAGTCCATTTGATCCATTTGCTGACTCAAATGGATCAACAAATTCACTCACCCCAAATCAAGATATAGAGCATCCCAAAATGGATAAATTTGTTTGGGCACACAAGAGAGAAAATCTAGCAAGCACTTCTCTACATCTCTAGCAATGAGCTATAATGCATTAAATAACTTAACATGTTGTTGCCAGTTTATGATGCACTCAATAATTTACCCGAAGTGATTGCCTCTCTCTGTCTCACAGAGGTCCAGTCAAGGTACACCTAGTCACTAGGAATGTAAATCTTGGCTCATTTTATTTTTATATGCGGGAAGGAAAAAAAATTAAAAGTCGCCTTTTT
This sequence comes from Ctenosaura bakeri, assembly GCA_948474755.1. Taxonomy (NCBI): domain Eukaryota; kingdom Metazoa; phylum Chordata; class Lepidosauria; order Squamata; family Iguanidae; genus Ctenosaura; species Ctenosaura bakeri. The sequence goes on from CAOLHI010001675.1 coordinate 84,433, forward strand.
ACTGGGAGACGTCATGAGAATATTTGTGCTTTTTGTGTGTGTGGGTATTTGGAAATGTTTAGTGATTTTTTCCCCCCAATAAGTGTTTCTTTGACTATGTTATTGAGTTTGCAAATGCAAGCTTACATCAACTGAGACTATCTCTGCAGCACGCTGGACTCAGGAAGGAGGTTATACGTGATATGTTCATACTTACTATGGAAGCCTCTTCTCATTCCCTGGCCTCTTAATGTAATAGTACACGGATTGCAGAGATGCTAGGGTGCTTGTATTAAAGTGTATTGTTTATTGACTATATCCATTTTATTAATTTGGTAATGAATTTTATTCTTAACTTGTATTGAATAACACTCATAAAATATCCTTTTTTAAAAAAAATCATTGAAAAATGAAAAATCTTACAGTAGTAAGTTTTTGACAGGGTGTCTTGATGAGTCAAGAGAAGCAAGAGAGAGGGACTTCTTCACTAAGGATGAGAAAACTGAACAGGTTTTCTTCTATTCTGTACTAGCCACAGTAATCATTCATGTATGTAGTAGCAAAACCTCTAACCTCTCAAAGACTCACTTGTGCTCCTTTACTGCTCTGCATAGTATGCCTCTTCCAAAATGGCATCATGAATGCATGACAAACAAACTTTGTATGGGTTGTGCTGAAAGCTGAATCCAGCACGTGATGGCAGATGAACACAATCTGCTCACTGTAGGCTGGGAGCCAACGTGCACAGGCTTTCCCAGTGTTTTTCTCCCCTCCCAACCCTGTGGCTACTGTACACTTGATGGTCACATGAACAGGCTCATAATAAGAGGGTAAAGGGAGGATGTGATTGTCAAAGCACAGGGAAAAGATTTGTAAATGTAGTTCTGTGCGTGCTGTCCTGTTGAGACTGCCAGTTTTGAAAGACAGAGTCAAAATGATGATGTGGCCCACTCTGATTTGCAGTGATTACATTCCCAAACACAAGCCTTATTTTTAGTGTGTGTTTGTGGGGGAATTATCATATTTTGAGTTCAAGAGGAATTTATGTTTTGATTTAACTCTAGATCATAGAGTGATGGGAGTAAGTTAACACTGCATTAGCCCTCTCATTGCTTTCCCCACTTTTTGAGGTGGTGAAAGAAGAACATACATCTCAATGATGAATGTAGCCATTCTCCCTTCTGTTCTGTTCAGTCTGGTGAAGTCCATCCCTTTCAAACACATGCCTTCCTCTATTGTTCATGTGACAGATTGGTATAACCTGTGGCCGTGTGTGTTTGAACCTCCGCATTTATTATGTTCATAGTATTGAATTAACAAGCAACAATTTGTATTCAAGTACTCCACTGCACAGGCGATTCTTTGTTGATGTCTCCTATGATATAGTATCCGGTTTTAACAAAATCCTCTTCCCTGTGCTAAAGGAGGAAAACTCGATTGTTTATCTCACATTTGGTGGGTGAATATGGTTGACCCATAGATTTTGAATCAAAATACTGTACTATAGCACACAGGAAGGATGTCATAACTTAACAAATGGCAGAAATCTGAATCAGGAATGTCATTGGGCTACATGACACCTCAGTCTCAGACAGTACAGCTAACTGCAAAGGCATGCAGAATTTGCAATCCAGCAACATCTGGAGTGCCTCATATTCCCTGTCCCTGCTCTATACCTTGATAAGGATCAGAAGCTCTCCTCCAACCTCTCTCTCTCTCTCTCTCTCTCTCTCCCACACACACACACACACCAGCAGGACCTATGCATACAGGGCCTGTTTAGATACAGTAGTACTGAGTAGCATTTTGCCTTGGTGGGAAGCTAAACGTAGCCTCCTTTTCCATATTTAGAACAGTCAGTTGATGCTATTTCAATTATTTGGCAGGCTATGCACATAAGGTGTGGCTGGCACACCATGCTGAGATAATGCACCTATGCAGCATCTGCCGGTGCTCATTAGTTTGCCCAGTAAAATAATGGCATGGATTCTTTCTTTAGTGTGGTAAGCTGAATTGGAGAGAGAATCTTCTACTTGCATTAAGCATCCAAGCTCAAGTGAAAACCAAGGTCTACCCACGCTTCACATTCCCAAAGAAATAGGGGGGGAAATGCTACATTTTATAAAGTGGTATTGAGCTCTGCCACCCTACTATTGAGAGCAGACATTGTTTCTCTAATTGTCTGTTGCTGTCATCCATTAAGAGAGATAAGAGTGAAGGGCCTTGATTATATTTCTCCTACCACCATCTTTTTCCAAATATATTCCAGGGCACAAATGAGAATGCCGATTATATACTACCAAGAGTCAGTAAATGTCAATAATGGCTAAGTGTTTCGTTTATATCACTGCAATTTAGCATGAGCTTCTTGGAAACAAATGTCTTCCATAACTGTGCAATGTTTAAGTACACAGTCAACATTGCTGTGAAGATTAAATAAATGTCAGTGCAGCTTGTATGCTCAGTAACAAGTTAAAGCAGTTGAACTTACATAGTAACTGGTGTGCCTACAGCTGTCTTTCTGCGTCTCTGTGTGAGGGAATAAAAAGAACCTGTTCATTGCACACAGCAATCCATAAAGATTGCCACAGCAAGGCTTAGAGCAGTGGTTGCAGGATACCAACACTGAACTTAATGAGAAGAGTGGTTGAATTCATCAAAAAGGAAAACTTAGGTCTGGATTGGGGAACATGTGCCTTTCTAATGCTGTTGGACAGCAGTTCCCATCACTCTTTGCCACTGGCAATGACAACAAAGGAGTTGTAGGTCACACCTTTCCCACTTGTGGTTTATAGAGAATTCCTAATTGAACAACATGGCTACAGACTGAGCCAACACTAGGACAGCTGAAACTATGCGAATCCAAACTCTTCTCTGCCTAGAAAATTACTCAGGCCCACCTTAGCCTTGCCCTGACTTTGTGTTGGCATAGAGGCTGTGTTGCTGGACTGAGGATTGTTTAGGACTTGACATAACTTGGCTTCTCCCTTGCTGTACCCCTTCTTTTAATCTCTTATGCCACAGCTAATCTCAGTCAGCAGAACAGTTCTGCTGGCAGATCCCCCTGAGATGGGTGTTATGCTACCATGAAGGCAGTTTAGCTAACAGAAGGCCAGATCAGCCAGCAGATGAGACTTCCACCTCTTCCTAAGCCTTTGCAACTGTCAGACCTTTGAGTCGGGATTGTAATGTTAGTAACTGATAGTAATCAGACAACTTCTACAAGTTAAATGTACGTTCATTTTTGTGGTTTAAAGACTGGATTAAAAAGATAGTGTCAAGGTAAGGTCATTTGTATGGGAGCTCATAATTGCATTTTAGGAGGAAAGAATATGAACTGGAGTTGAAATCTTTAAGATGCCATCTTTAGGAGTACATGAAAGATGTGGGGTAAAAGACACTGGGTATGGCTGTAGTCCACCACTGTTGAATATAGTTCCCATAATCCACCAGTCAGCATATCCAGTGGCTGTTATAAAACAGTGGATGGCTAAATGCACGAACTGTAACTGTAAAATGCCATCATACACTTAGCCATCCACTGTTGTCTGTTAGCCGTATTCAACCTCTGTTACTCTGCACCTTTTATTCCCCTACATGGGATCATCTTCAGGTTACAGAAGAAACTAAATGAGTAGTATTCTCTGAAAGAGACACCAGGTTCTCAGGTGAAAGGGATGATAGAAGAGACTGCGAAGTCATTCATGATTGTTTTTGGAGAGAAGCCAGTAGGCCTTAATGCTCTTACATGAGTGCACAGGTGGTGTATTTCAAAAGATGCCTATTTGCATCAAAACCTCATCAAGTTGAACGGGAGGTACATTTGATATCCTTTTCTGTAGCAATTTTAGCATCTGGCCTATGTCTATATTTACAGCTCAGTGTGGGTGAGGGTGGGGAAGAGGGCTCAATCTGTGCCTAGAGTAAACCACTGGTCCATGAAAATGAGTATCCTAATTTTACAGTTGCTAATACACAGTGCTTCTGATGCAATTAATATAGATGCTTTTTCAGAAGAAGTAGGAAACACACTGGTAGCCATTCTCTGCAATTATCGTGGGGAGCAGTTGGCTTCAGTGTGAATATACCACAAGTAGAGTCCAAAAACAGAACTGAGATGTGGATGAATGCCCATGTTTTGCCGTGCCAAAAAGTGATATCACATGTTCTGGATGTTTATATGAAATGGCAGTTATGTAATTTACTGTAATTGTAGTTTTTGAATGCTTAGTTCACATTCTAGTGCTAGTGGGCATCATTCCTGGTCTAAACATGGTTGACCCTGCTGTTTCCCTTGCTGCTCAACTGCTGTGTGTAAGTGGGTTCTACTTTGTTTTGTCCAGTTTCACAGGAAGGTATTTCTTTCTTGCCTCATTCCTACTTTAGCAGATAAGCAATAATGGCAGCTGGTATTTTGCTAGGGTCACTTATCCGGAGCAATGGTTTAAACAGTGTGTGCGTGTGTGAGCGAGAGTGAGAGAGAAATCTTTTCAGAGAAAGCAAATCTCCACATGTTGAGAGAGTCTACTGGAACAAAAAAAAAAAAAGTCAGCTGCTGCAGTTCCCCCGCAACACGCACATTTCAGGTTGTTTCTGTAAGAATTTCACAAAGGATATTTCTTTTTTCTCCATAAGAAATGCTGTTTTATACAATCTGTTTTGCATTTTTCTTTCTTTGAAGAACACGCTAATTTGTGAAAAATGTTATTTTTTCAGGAACATTTTGCTCCCGTATCATAAAAAAGTTCCCCTCCCCAAATCTCGTCAAAATACTCATAAAGTCATGTAGTTTCATAAATATCTTCCAGTGGCAAGAAATATGTTAGTTGTTTTTTTTTCTATGCTAGAATGAAATAAGTGAAGATCCATAGGTAGAACTTTGTATAGCTTGCTTCACAAATGGAAATCAGTGGCTCTTCCATATGTTCCTGTTCAAAAGGCCACTACTGAAAATGGCACTTATCTGTCCCCTAGCAGAAATGCCCCCAGTGTACCTATTATATCCTGTCTGCCATGTGCCAAAGGTGGAGAGTACATGGCACATGAGATTGGTTCACAATGTACTTGTTACAGGTCATGCAAGGGAATGTTCAGCTTGCAGAGGAAGACTATGTTGTTGCATGGGGATGGGATGTTGCAGTGGGATGGGATGTTCAATATGCATTTTGTCCTGGAGACAAATGTCCTTCCCAAATCAATCATTCTGGAGAAATTTTACGGAATACAACTTGGAACTAACATACATCCTATTTGCACCACTCACTGAAATCCTTACTTCTTTTCCTTGGGATTTTCTCTCCTTCCCTCCCTCCTCTGTTCTCTTCTTTTGAGGAGAGGTGCTTGGAACTGTAATCCCTGGCATGTTTGCATTATTACAGAAGTTTTAAGAACTTGAGCTCTGTTAGTGAACATCATAAATATTTTGTGACTTCTGTCAAAATCAATGAGAACTTCTCACTGTGTTATTGATGTTAGTTTGATTTAGGAAGCATCTTGATATTGCTTTGGGTTGTGAAGAACATGAATGCACCTATTAAGTTAGTATAGGCTTACATTTTAAAAGCTAATGTTGAGACTGGGTGTTCCTGAAGCAGCTGCCGCAATGCTAATTGTTCTCTTCCAATTTGTGGCATATCATGGCCTAAATACCCTGTATATACCAGATCCCATCTGATTTTGGAAGCTATGTAGGGTCAGCCCTGGCTAGGACTTGGATGGGAGATTGCCAGTGAATATCAGGTACTGTAAGCTATGTTTCAGGGGAAGTGACTGGAAAGCCCACCTCTGAATACTCTTTGCCTAAGAAAACCCTGTAAAGTTCATGGAGTTGCCATAAAGTGGGCAGGTGGTTTGAAAACACATATATGCACATATAAGCTGAATACAGTGTAACTCTTATAGAAACCAAATTAATAAGTGATGAACAAGACTTCAGTCTCTGCAGAGTCAATGTCTGAAGTTTGTATCCGTACCATCCTTCTAGAGTATTTAGCTGCTTTTAGCTTCAAGTTAATGTTTTGGTTCAGCAGTATAATATTATGGAGGGCCTCTGAGGAAAAAAAAGTGTTACTGGAGTCACCAAGTCCAATATGCTTGAACCCATTGCACAGGACAGTCCCTGATGGAAAGACCATGAACTTCACTTCTGGATTGAAACTATCTAAGTAATACTGGTCACCCATCATGTGTACTTTTCAGCTAGCATTTTAATGATACAGTATAGATGAAGCATTGGACCTATACCATGGAGCCTTGGTTTCAAATCTCTGGTGGTCATGCAGCTTGCTCAGTGACCTTTAAATAGTCATATTCTCTCAGCCTAGTGGTACCAAAAAATGATTGCTAATGATAAAAGAAGGAAGATCTCTTGTTTACTTCCCTAGGTACCTGTCCCCCTATGAATGTCTCTAGACTCACCTAAACTGCAGCTGATGATGGATGGAGCCAGAACCAATTGTGGGTAAACTTTGCAACATTACAAGAGTATATCACTGCCACCTTGTATGTAATTAGGTTTGGGAATTGTGCATCCTTCCAGATGTTGTTGGACTGCAGTTCTCAGAATTCTTCTTCATTGAATGTGTTGGCTAGAGCTATTTGGCCATGCAAACCAACAACATTGGTAGGTCTGCATAATCCCCACCTCTAAATTAGACCAAAGGCCACAGATTTCTCACCTTAGTAAAAGGATATGATGTAAGAAAGAGTCTTTAACTATAGTGGCACCAAAATTTTGCTGTTAGCCCAAGATGCTATTTAACAGAGGTACCCCTAGCTTCACTGTCCTGTATATAAAGGCCTACCAGGGTTTCATCTGTATCACTTACCATCTCCATTAGCTTTCCTTTGGTATTTCTTTGTGGCTATGACTCGGCTGGAGCCTGTCACTCATGAGCAAAGAAAGAAAGAAAAAAGTGTATGGGGAGAGGCAGCAGAAGAATGAAAGGTATCAAAATGTACTTGTCTTTTCATTCTTGGAGATATAGAACTGCTTCTGTTCCAGCTGATTGCAGCCTTGACGCCTCCTCAGCTGGGCCAGAATAGCTGCTGACAGAGCCGTGGAGATTAGAAGTAGAAAGACCATTTTGGGCTTCCTAATAAATCGCTCTTGGCTCCTGGTTGCATTAAGCTTGTTTCCTTCCAGCATGTCCTTTACTGCTGTGCTCTGTCTGCGGCAGCCCTTGGTGACTCAAAGAATGTTTCCTGATTGGGGTCTGATTGGTCACTGCCCACCATTAAGGGATTTGCAGGAGACTTGAGCAGCCGTTCCAAACAACCTGACTCAGAATGGTCTGCTTTTTCCCAACTGTGTACTTGGCGGTTTGAAGAAAGCAACCCATATACAAATGTGAGGTGTCTTAATAAGGAAAGCTTTTGAAAGGAGGAAGATTACTCTTCTCGTCCTCCATCCATTTCCCCTCCCCAAAAGGATGCATTTTGAATAATAATTCAGGCCTCAATGCAAGGGCTGGGACAGATGTTCTTTTAATGTTGGCCTTGTGGTGGCAGCAGCAGCGTTTCTATGGACTCTGACAAGCTGCTGCTGTATTTGTAGAAGGGATTATCAGATGTTGCCGGCATTGTGACTCCTGCAAAGACCTGTCAGAGTTGCTAAGGTAGCACTGAATTGGATCCGTAGTGAGCAGCGTTGCCTTTCGGTGCAAGTAAAGTTGTGTCGGAGCTGCAAGTTGGTCTAATTAAGGGATGGAATGCACTAGAATGGTGGACATGGTTGACTCTTCTTTGTGAAATATCTGATATTGGAGATGTTTAGACATTCTGTTGCTTGGTCTGAACTGCAAGCCTTCTCTCAGCTGGGTAACAATTCTAGGTATTGAGGCAAAACAGGCAATAAAACAGATCAGCCTTGCTACTTTTACATCCAAGATGAGACCACTCCTAACAGTAGACAGAGAGCGACAACCATATTAAGTGGCAGATGTTGGCCTTAGTAGTAATCTCCCTCCCAGCCATTTCCCTCTGGTGTACAGATGTGTTCATACCCTGTTGTCTGCTCTGTACCCTCTAAACAAGCCTATGATACTTATGTGCAATGAAGGACTGTCAATGTTAAAATTCAATTGACAGTCAGGTTTATTTCTGTAGATGTATTTTTAGCATGGTGTTGGGTGGGGCTGTCCTTTATCACAGTCATCAAAACCTCTTGGATTGGCTATAAATCCAAATAGCTTAATTTTGATGGTTCCTTTCTCAGATTCTGACTCTCTCATTTCCATCTTTTTTTATAGCTCATCCTTGCAAAAGAGCACAAATGAAAAATTTAGTGGGACTAAATATGCAGAATTCGCACATTTGCTGGGAAGGCATTGGTTAATTTGTTGTTTTTATATTCATCTATGTGAGTTAAAGGACAGCATGTAAACCAAAATGTCTTTGTCCATGGAGCCATGTTACCCAGTGGAGGGTTTTGTTGTTGAAGCGATATCTCCAAATCCAGTATTTCTGTATTTGATCACAGGAACAATTGGCAGTTCTTTGTTAATGGGCAGAGCTAAGACACTATGTTTGGTGAATTTTTTTTTCAAGGCAAAAATTCCTACAGTGACCTCTGCTGCAGATAAGGAGGGATTTTGCCCCATAGTTTCCCACCTGTATCCCATAGCTGAACCTGCTTATGCTTAGTTCTGAGAGCCAACATGGTGAAGTGGTTTGAACATTGAACTATAACCCTGGAGACCAGGTTTCGATTCCTCATTCGGCCATGGACACCCACTTGGTGACTTTGGGCATGTTGCAATCTCAACCTGAGAAACGCCATGCATTGGGGTTGCTGTAAGTCAGAAACAACTTGAAGGCACACAACAACAACCGTGCTTGGTTTGATGAGATAACAGAAGCCTCTCTGGGAACACTTTAGTTGGAAAGTGTGGTATAACTCCAGAAATAAAACAAGGGAACAAGCCTGCTCCAGTCTGTGTAGTTCTTCCCATTCAACAGCAGAGCTTTGTCTTGGATTCAGTTTCTTGAAGTCACTCTAGTGAGACAAGTACAGAGAATCCAAGGACTATCTTCTGTGGAGGATGAGGCTGTTGATAACAGTAACCTTAGTTTTGTGGGCATGTGGTATATCTCCCTGCTCCCATTATTCCTCCTGTGTTCTTGATTTGGTTTATCCTTGATTTGCTTATTTGTTTGTTCACTTCTTCCCAATCCTATAGCTCCACTTCACTCATCGGTGGCCTATCCTTATCTTTGCCCTTTTGTACATCTATAGCAGGGGTAAGGGATGTCTTGTGTTCCAGACCACAGCAGAACTCGTAGTTAATTACGTCCCAACAAGAGCCAGAGGACCAAACATTCCCCATATCTCCTCTGCAGCCAAAGGTCACATCACTTAAGGCAATGAAAAAAATTCTCTCTCCCTCTTTGGTAAATGTTTGTTCAGAAAGAAAGAAGAGTTTCCTAGATTTTTGGCTGCATTGCTTACTGCCTTATCAGATAACTTGAGGAAGACTGCACTGCATAATTAAAGGAAACCTACAGGAAAAGAAGGGTCCATACCATGCTCCAACTTGGTAGTGATATAAAATTTTGTGAATGCATTGCTTCCTTCATTTTCTTCTTTCTAAAGTATAACCAGTTGAAGGGCCCTCCTGGTGTATGTGAGAATTTTTTTTCCCAGTGAGGCATCATTATGAAAGGCATTAGTGACCACATTCTTGAGGCCACGGGGGCCTCACATGGAATATAATTTAAAAAGCAAGTAAAGAAACCAGCCCTTGGTCTGTCTTGTAACACTACAACATTCTGCTGGTGGAACAGCATGATCCAGCAGGATAGGAAGGACTATTTCCCTACCTCATTACAGATTCCTATTTGCTTCTTTAGCCGCAGCTCCTAGAGAAATGGTTTTTTGAGTCCTTGTTAGCTTCATGAGGAAATGATAACAACTATACAATGGCATAGAAACAATTAACTTGTATTTAGTGGCTTTTTTAGAGACTTTTCCTCCAGTAGCTTGGCATTTGGAGGCTGGGAAAAGATAAGAAGCTTGAGAATGTGAACTTCCTTCTTCTACCAACCTGGTTGTACAGTTCTCATAACTGTTGTGGGGGGTCATGTGGTTTTACCTGTTCACTTTGGTTTTCTTTGTTCCCTTCCCTTCCTGAGAGTCCATCTTCTGCACTATATAACAATTAAGAGTCCATCTTCCATTGTTTGCACTACATAACCCTTGAGAGTCCCATTTTCCATCAGGACACCCCAGCTGATAGCCAGCTATGGTGAATTTGAACGCAAGCCACAAAGAGTTTAGGTAGAGTTAGTAATTTTGAGCCCCAGTTCTATCACTCACAGTGAGGACCCTGTCAGCAAAAGGGCTGGAATGTTTCTCTGCTGTATACTACCTGCTCTATCATTTACCACCAACACAACTGATCTCATCACGGTAACATGTGTCAGTGTTCAGTATCAAATGAAGTCTTGGGGAACCCTGAAATGACACCCAGTTCCAGAACAGAACAAATCCCCAAAAACTGGAACTGGAATCAACAGCGGCTTTAGTTTGAGCTGTACAGGAGCTATCCAAGGTACTGAACTGATTTTGGGACAGAGTAGAGCACCTACTTGTTGCTATGTGCCTTCAAGTCATTTCCAACTTGTGGTGACCCTAAAGTCTGAGAATGTATAGTGTACCCAAGGTCACCCAGTGGGTTTCCATGGCCAAGTGGGGGAATCATACCCTGGTCTCCAGGGTTGTGTGGTCCAATGCTCAAACCACTACACTGTGCTGGCTCTCAAAGCACCTTAAGTATCTTTAAAGTTTGGAGAAAAGATAGAACTGGATCCACTACTCCACTGACATGAAAGCCATCATCTGTATCCAGTTGGAATGCTAGTAAATACTTTAAGGCTCTCGAGCTGTTTATTTGGTAAGGCAGAAGAAGTTAAGGGAGCAAAGTTCTACTGAAGCTACTAATAGAACATTGTATTTTCTTCTTAGTAAGTAATCCAGTCCCATAACAATTGTCCACCTCCTCCTGATCTTCAGTAGGGCTCTTGCCCTACCTCCCTTCCCCATTCCCAAGCCCACATACATGTATAATATTTATGTATAATATTTTGTATGTTTCCCATCTCCATCCAGCACCTGTGATACAGAGAGAGCAATAGTTCTTTGCAACAGGTTGGCTCTAAAACAAGCTGACCATGTTCATGTGTGTTTCTGGAGATGAGACTTTTTCAGGCCCTGAACAAGACAGTTTTTCTGTATCTTCTATTCACAACATAGTGGTGGATGTTTTTAAGAAGTTTGGAAAGAACAGTTCAGACTGGTCCTGAAAGTTTAAGCTCCCTACTGTTTGTGGAAAGGTTGAAGTATTGCTGGCAGTTCAGTGTCAGAAGTGCAACTCGTTTACATTTAGAAGAGGAGGCAGACAAAGCTTTTCAAGAGATCAGAAATACTCTTACTCTTGGGTCCTGTGATAGCTGAAATGTCATCCAGTACTGCATTAATAACTACAGGAATGTTGAGTTGGATGAAAGTCTGCATATTGGATGCTTCTGTCTTTCTCTCTCAATCCATCTGCAGTATTTCTTGGGTTCTGCATGTGAGCAGTCTCTCCTCTCTGCTTGCATAGGAGCAATTTCTCAAAACGTTCACACACTCTGGTCATGCTCCAAATGATAATATTGGTTTAAGATGTGCATTTAAGATAAACGAGGAAACATGGAGTTCTTTCAAATCTTCAAAGCCCCTTTAGATCAAATCGGTTGTCGTTAAAAAGGAAAATTGCCAGTCACACGGATTTCTGCATTGGAGGTACAAAAGACCCTTCTGAATTGTCGTTTTTTACCAACATCCCCTTCATCCCTGTTTCCCCCACCTCTGACAAAGACTTGCACTGTATCAGTGCCGCATCGCTTGCTGTATATGTCTTCTGTATCTCCACCATGCCGTCATTGTACCCGTTTTGATCTCCAAAGGCTTATCTCTTTAATACAGTGGGATCATACCAGAGGGGGAAGAGGCCACCCAAACAAAATGAGCAAGTGTGTGTGTATGTAGCAGGGAAGCAGCAGTATATATACAACCATGTGTGGGGAGAATAAAAGATTATGTGATTCTGCAAGCAAGTTCAATGTATTTTTTGTTTCCTTTGCAGCCTTTCACCCCAAGTCAGAATGGTGCCACCTTTATACTATTTGCCATTTCTTTCATTTCTCCCAGAATTCTGAAAACCACTGAAATGGGAAAACCAAAGTCGTGTGCATGCGCGTGCGTGAAATGACCTTGATCAAAGTCATTTCATTACCTTCACTTTCCACCCTTTCCTCACTTCACCCCACCTAGGAAGGCAACCCCGTGGCTTCCTTCAAAGAAAAGGAAACCATGCTCCTTATATGTCAGGACTACAAGAGAATGTGCAACCCTTATGTTGGACTTCAACTCCCTTGGCATTGGCTTGGATTGATAACAGCTGCAATTCCCCAACATTTAAGCAGCCATATATCCCTCAGTCGTAGAATACCAGGATTTGAGAAGCTGGGTGTCTAGAGTTGCTGAGTCTCACATACCAGAGTAAAACTCCTGCCTACAAAAAAGCCTAGGATGTTTCTGTAGTTGCTTTTATAAAAACACTTCTTGTAGCACAGAGATGCAAATGATGTGCTATTCATCATAACCATTGCCGTTGATCACCTGAAGCTTGGCAACCATTTTTAAACGAATCATTTCTCCACCATATTGACTGTTGGTGGCAAAACTGCTATTGATTTAGATGAACGAATATTTATTATCTTTTATACTGCTGCTGTAAGTACATTGAAGATCCTGGCAAATGTGCCCATATTCACATTTAAATGTACTAATTGGGACACTAGTTTAAGTTTCTGGGAAAAGCACAATGGAGACAACCATCCCTGGTGAAAGAGCAGCACTGTCACTCAGCATGCCTGTGACCACGTGATACCTCATGTGTATATAAATATACCATGGTTATGATTTATGTAGTGGGTGCTGTACAGAGCTAAGAAGCAGTGATGAACAGAATACAGAAGCTTACAGTTCCCTCTTACTGGGGACTCATTTGGTCAGTGCCAACAGGACTGGAGCTGAAAGAGAACCACTGACAAATACAAGGAGGGTATCTGTAGGCTGGAGGAACCTTGAGTTCTGCAGATGTTAAAAAAACTCATTTAAAAAATAAATAAAGGAAAACATAGATAACCTCATGAAAATCCCAACAAGGACTGGATATGATAAATAGCCAGAGAGCAGCTGAGTGAAAGAGGAGTGGAATGGAGTACCTTGGGGAAGGGCACAGTGGAATAGCTGTTCTACAGAAGCATTATTTTTGGGAAGGGAGGACAGATAGAAATACTGTTACAGATTCCATTTGCATGCTTGCTGTTGTTGAAGCAGTGTTCAGCCTCTGTATCCTTTTTTGTTTCTTCAGTTCCCCTTTGCTTCTAGGAAATTAGATTACTCTAGATTTGTATGGAGAGCCTTTTCTCCAAATCCCTGGAGTCTTGGTGGCTCCAATGTTTTGTCTATGCATCTTTCCATAAAGAAATGTGAAGTCATTTTAACCTGTTCAGTATTTATTGTGCTTCTTTTTTCTGACTCTGTATTATGAACAATCTGGCCAATGTTTTCAACCATCATGCCCTATGGAATTATATTTTGAGTTGGTCATGTTTATGTTGCATGGTTGTAAGGTCTCTAGACATTTAGCATGGCTGGTAGGTTGTTGGGACGCTTTACCATCAATAGTACCCAGCCAAGAATTATATCTATATCTAGGTAGTTAGATGGATATAGATAAAGGTATAGACCAAAATACTCTGTCACAATGTATATTACATAGTATAACTTTGTCTACACTTGGCTATATAGCAGGATGCTAAGAAACCTTGATAGTGAATTGCAGGGGTGTATAATGAGACACAAGAGCCAACATGGTGTAGGAGGTTTGAGTGTTGGACTATGACCTGGAGACCAGGGTTCAGTTCTCTGCTCGACCATGGAAACTGGGTGACGTTGGGTGCATCACACATTCTCAGCCCCCAGAAAACCCCATAATACACAATAGCAACAACAAGAATAGAAAACTGGCAAGAAAGTCCAGATGTGCCTTAAGCTCTGCCAGTGTTCATGGGCCCTCCTTCGTTGGTGTCTCAATGTACAAGTGGACCAATGTGTGTCAGTCCTTTTGTGCATTGATCACTTTGGTGGATTCTCTACAGCAGCTCTTACTGGATACAGATGTTATGGAACTGCCCTGTTCCAATTCCTACAGACATAAGTCCTGAACAGGATTCCTACCATTGATAATTAGCTTGCTGTCCATTTCTTGTAATCTTTATTTTTAGGGGGAAAAATCATTCTACAGTTGAACAGGAGGAAATGCTCCAAAGATGACAGGGGAGAATATACATGGGATTAGAGTCTGAATCCTCTTGTTAGCTCTGACTAGAATAGCCCCATTAAATCAATGGGATTTACACAAGTGTTGACTCATCATTCAACAATGGATTCCACTGGTTTCAGTAGCTGTCAGGCCTAGATGTCCAATAAGTGTGCATGGGGCACACTCACAGCTAAAGGGAATACAGATTCAAATAATTTAGGGAGGAAAGTTTATCAAGGCACTGGGAAAAGGCATTGTAGATTTTAATTTCATTGTAAAAGTTAAATAGTTTGGATAGCCTATTTTGGTTTCACCTAAGCCAATATAAGGCCTTGCAAATCAGGGGTGAGTTGTCTTCACACTCAAGGGCCACATGTGGCCTTCAGCATAGTTTTATGTAACTCTTGAGCCAATGTCAGAAGGCTACTGATCAAACTCAGTTTGGCTGATCAAAGGAACAATCTGTCCCTCTCCTTGTCATCCAGAAGATGTGGACAAGGCCAGTGAAAGAGAAACCAGCAGCAGGGAAAAGGGGTGGGCTTATTTTTGGTTCTGTTTCTGTCCATTGCTAGCATATGCTATATCTCCATTGCTATCATGTGGCCCCAAGCATATCATCCCCCAAAAGTATGTGGCCCTTAGCAGGGGAAAAAAATAAAACACTCCTTGATGGAAGAAGGGTGAGATAGGCAGCCAGCATGGTATAGTGATTTGAGTGTTGGACTATGACTCTGCAGACCAGGAGTCCTTGCTCGGCCATGGAAACCCACTTACCTTGGGTAAGTTATACTCTCTCAGCCCCAGAGGAAGGCAAAGGCAAACCCCCTCTGCAGAAATCTTGCCAAGAAAACCCAGTAACAGGTTTGTCTTAGGATTTCCGTGCGTTAGAAATGACTTGAAGACACATAACAACAATGACGACGACAACAACAACAACAACATGCACCTTTAACCTGAGCTTGAGAAAGTTTGTTTTATTGCCTGCTTTATTTCCTTCTATTTGCTTTGATAGATTCATTTCTGTCAGACAATAGCAAAGGGAGATGTGGCTTGGGTCTTTCTCTCTTTGGAAAGAAACCCTTAATCTGTTCATAATTACATTAGAAATTCCCAATGATTAAAAAGGTGCTGGTGACATTCACTTGGCCCCCATGTATTGAGGAAGCAAACAGAGGTCCTGAGAGGCAATAGAACTGATTGATGGGCAGGAGCCTACAGAATAGTAATTCTTTTTTTGTCTTGTGTGTTTAATAAAGTGGTGATTGATGACAAAAATATGGGCCAGGGCCCCCCTGGCTAGGAGGCCGAGAGAAGCAGTTAAGCACCGAAGCTGCTTAACTTAATGAGGCCCTGCAATAAAAATGAGGCATAATGAGCAAAGTATAATAGTCCTGTTATGTTTATAACTTCGCTACATTGGCAGAGAGCTGGCAAGTGCCTGTGAATGCAGAGGAATGGTTTCTGTTAGCTGAAACCTCAGCTGACAGCCAAATCTTATAGCCGTGATTCAAATGCAGTGGCACGAAATTTGGAGAGGGGTGGCCATGTGAGAGGCAGGGATGCCAGCTCTCCAGGTTTGGCCCTGAGTGTTCAGTTTGCATGGATCGTCTTTAGCTGGGAAACGAGGATGCAAATTTTCCAGTTTTGATGTGCTCAGCTCCGGGTGAAAGGATTGCCCAAAGGTTATTTCAAATCTCCACCTCGGCTAGTAGAGCAACAGCTTGCAACTATTTCCAATGCTTAATTGATTTGTTGTTCCACCCTACCAAGACTCTCCAGGGAAGGAAGACTCTCTAGGCACAAGGGCTGACCCTCCACTCTGCTCTGCATCCAACTTCTGGCTAGAAGCAAGTGGGCTAGGTTAAGTGGTGTTTTCCCATCTCCTGAAATAAGAAAGAGGGAATAATAGCCTCATTTACCTTGATCTGGGAACTGCTCCCTAAGCTAAGATTTTCAAGCATGAAAGTATATTCTCTCTGCACCTTGTCACCTTGAATGAAAAGGTGTGAACCACTGTCTTTGATACCTAATGCAGAACACTTGATGTCATCACCAGGGGTCATCCCTAAGTTTCAGCTTTTGGCCTGGAAACCTCAGGATGTGGGACGATCCTGAACTGACAACCTTAGTGAGAGGGGATATCTTGTACTCATCTTTGTAGTGAAGGAGTTTTCCACAGGTTATACTCCCTCCAGTACAGCTTGCTCTAAGGTAGCCTTTGTTTTTGTTTTGTGCCTTCAAGTCATTTCTGACTTATGGAAGCCCTAAGGCAAACCTATCATGGGGTTTTCTGAAGCTGAGAGTGTGTGATGCTCCCAAGGTCACCCAGTGGGTTTCCATGGTGGCCTGACAGGGATATATATCTTAATCTTGCAGGAGAGAACAATTAGTGTTTGCACTATTTTCCCCAATGTGCAAGAACACAATTCCTGCAAAGTCTTATGTGGAATTATTTTGTGCAGGCATAGACTGCACAGAAAACTTACAATATTCTCTACCGCATGAGACATACAGTTAATTTTTATTGCATTTTCAAAATGATGTACATCACCTTGAATCCTGTCCTAGGAGAAAGGCACAATATACATTAAAATAAAATAATAAATAGATTGTTGGTTTCTTCCAACTAGAGTAGATCCAGTCAATCAATTTTTAATGGTGAGTCAATCTGTAGGTAAATCCCACTGATTCAGTGGATCTGCTCTAGTCAAAGCAAACAATAGGATTTAGGCCACTGTCTCCTCCATAATTGCTGTTGTTTTGTTCCCATCATTGAGTTTTCTTGGCAAGATTTGTTCAAAGAGGGTTTGCCTTTGCTTTCCTCTTAAGCTGAGAAAATGTAACTTCCTCAAGGCTTCCACTGCCCAGTAGAGATTCAAACCCTGGTCTTCCAGAGCCCTATCCAATGTTCAAATTACTACACCATGCTGGCTCTTGTCTTCATGCACAATCACAAATAGTTATTGTTTGTTGTGTGCCTTCAAGTCCACTCCAACATACAGCAAACCTATGATAGGTTTTCTTTGCAAGATCTATTCAGAAGATCTTTATCATTGCCTTCCTTGGAGCTGAGAAAGAGTGACTTGCCTAAAGTTACCTCATAGGTTTCTGTGGCTGAGCAGGGATGAAAACCCTCATCTTTTGGAGTCCTAGTTAAATTATCTGAATAGCCTTATTTGAAGGATCTTGGTGTTACTCTGTCCTTCCCAACAGAATTTCTCAAGTGTTTCATAACTCTTTATTCCAGAAAGGACTATCATCAAATGTTTTTTCCATGCCTTGGTAGAATTTCGGCTTGGTAGATTTAGTCACAGGCAGCTGGTGACTTCAGTGTCAGTAGGACAGTGGATCTGCTCTCGTTTCCAGCGTGTACCATAAAGTGATTTTCTAGAGTGCTGAACCTCATCCTTCAAATAGGTTCAGCACTTAGGAAAGCTCCTTTAAAGTTCAGGCAGTATCCCGAATCCGATTTTCCACCTCACTGACACTGGAGCCACCAGTCACCCGCTAGATTTAATGCCACCATTGAAAGTCAAGAGCCGGTTCTGTTTCAGCTGCAGAAATAGCACTGCCACCCACCCAAATCAAAACTCATGATACCAATGGCCAACCAAGTGATTTTAGCATATGAGTCCCACAAATGTTTCTTTTCATTCCTGGCAATGAAACTACTACTGCAACAACTGTAATCACTAAGAACTTCCCAGCTATTCACACCCAAAATCTCCTACCTGAGGCCATTGCCTCACTCTTCATTTATGTATTTATTCAGGTAGGCCAACTCACTTTCCTGACTGAAATCTTGTTGCAACAGCATGGGCTCCTTTTCCATGGCTTCAGACCACATTGTCATAGAAAGCCTCAAAAGTCGGGAACCACATAGGAAAGAGCCAGTGCTCCAAATCTTGTACATTGAACAATTGCCCTCTATTTTTGAAGATCACTGTGCTTGTTTTTCCTAGCAGATTGGAAAGCAGTTTCAGGGAGCAATTTCAGGGGTGTGTGAGGGACCGTTCAGGAGAAGACTGGCTATGCTTCTATAATGTTGATGTGGTGATCAAATTTTCTCTCTCACACACACATAGCACTTTGACATCTGAGGCAAAGAAAAAAAGCTTTAGCACTGCTAATGTGGTGGAGTCAGCATATACAAGGGAAGCAAACTAGAATAGTAGATGTGGGTGTGGCAAGAGAAAGGACTGCCTGGGATCTCAAACCAAAATACAGTTTGCGGGTTTGACTTTCACAGATTTGATCATCTGTGAGTTTGTCCAACCCTTGCTTCTTTTCTGGAGGAACCACCCTTCTCAATGGCTCCAATCAGGCCATGCAGCACTAAAACCTGCCTCTGGTCCTCTTCCTCCTTCACCGGCTGCTAAGGATGGCTCTCAGCCCAATTTCCCAGCATTACAAACCCTCTTCCAATGCCCCCATCCCCAAGGAAGGAGGTGGGCAAGAGAGAGAGAAAGTATAGGGCCACCGTACCTACCTACCACCTTTCCCTCTCTTTTCCCTGACCTGGTTCAGACCCTAAGTGTCCTCTCTCACTACCATGCCTTGTCTCCCTTCCTATACACACACACACACACACACAAACAAAATTTGAAAAATGAAATGCGTCAAAACAAAATAGTTGGGGTGAGTGGGCGGGATGGTGGCTGCCATTGCTGTCTTCTGGCATCTTCTTCATGTGGCATTGTGCTCACTCTGCCTAATCACCGTCTGCTAAGAAATGTAATTCTTTACTACATCAGGACTCAGTAACTATTTTTAGTGATTTCCTTTCCATTGCAAGAGGTCTGCAGTTTGGGACTGATTCTGGCTGCCAGTCTTGAGCTTCACCACCTTTAAAAATAGTTCTGGGTTTGCAGAGTTGAGTGAAAGAGAAACAAAAGCGAATAATGCAGAAACCCAGAGAAGCAGCTTTGATCTATAGCTTATCTCTTTGTTTGACAACTTAAACTATGGTATGACCTCTAAACAATGAGTGTTTCCTAACCATGCTTTCATATAGTGTCTACTGAGCACTAGTGGCTCTCTCCAGGCTTCTCTGTAATGTGTGAAATAGACCTCAGGACTGGAGGCGTTATATCAGGGGTGACAAGGATGTGGTCTTAGAGTTGTTGGATTGCATCTTCCATAAACTCAGTGCAATATAATAAATCATGGAACATGTTGGATGTTCAGTCCCACATCTAGAAAATTGTGCATTCCCCATTCGTCTGCTAAATTCTGCTATTTTTTTTATATATCTCTCTGCTAGAACAAGGTGGCTTTTATAGTACCAAGCCCACATTGGCTTTATAGTATATTCTAAGAAGAAGAGAAAATGCTTGAGAGGTGTTAACAGTTTTGTCTCTCTAATAAACCAGTGGCCAGATAACACCATGGTAGATTACCCAGGAAACAAATCCTTGTCATATTTCATTTTCTTACTGATAGGTAAGAGAATCCCAGACTCCTGAAAGGAGGGGGAAGTGGATTAGTGCAGTCATTTTAAAGCAGAGTCTTTTAAAAGGCTGTTAGTTAAACTTCAATGACTTCTAGTCTAATAATGAGGGGAAGAGAAACTGGCACTCTAAATGATGCATGTCGTTCTTGAAATGTCTGCTAATTGAAAATAGATATTTACTTCAAATGAAAATGTAATACAATAAAAGGATGGGTTTGAGAGCTGTGCATGAAGCAGAAATCATTTCTGCCACCTCTCATCTTACTTGTAAGCATTTTCTGTTTATGGTTTGGGGGGGGGGTCTGCTATTTGTTATCTTTATCTGCAGCAGAAGTATTTAGAGGAAGGACAGTTGCATGGTCATGGAAAATAAGGTTTACACAAGGAGTCCCAAGTATAAACGTCACTATCTCCATTTCAAGATAGTAGCAAATTGATTCTGATACCTTAGAAAGCCACTTGGCTATATTGATGACTGTTTTAACTTTGTGTAATCACAGCTTGGAGAAGTTGCTTCTCTGGACTACCACTATGGCCCTAGGAGGTTTAGAGTCTGAATTCTGGGAACTGTACCCAAAAAAAGTAACATGCAAACTCAGTATATTAGCCATTTCATATGTCCTCTTCATACATCTTTCATATTACTGCTTGAAGGACAGATGTCACAGGACTTGAGGGGCTAACAAACAACTTATGCTTTTAAAATATGCAGTCACATTTCTCAAGGGCACAGAGGAGACAAGAGTACAGATCCAATGAGATTTAACTGAAAACTGAAGTAATAGGTGCATAGGTGTCTAATGAATCATACTAGTACATATAGCCTTCATTCTATGCAACTCTTGCTCCTCATGTGTAGATCTGGCAACCATAGATGCTGTTGTGGTCTTCAGTCTCTTCTGGGGGATCTTACTGTGAAACTTAATTTGATTTAAGAGCAAGCTTTGATAATGAGCCTTTGACAGGTCCAGTCCTACCATTAGGTAAGGTAATGCCAAGAGAGGAAGATGGAAGGGGAGTAACAGTACCACCCCTCAGGTGTTTCTTCTGAACCCCTGGTTATGCTCTTTGTTGGAAGATAGAGCCGTGCATTACTGCCGCCAGACAGCCTGTTTTGTGCCCCAGTCTCTTTTGCTGCCTTCAGTTGTGGTGGAAGACCTTTCTAGTTTTAAAGTAAGATTTAAATGCCAGTCCAGTAAGCCTCTTGATATGGAGTGGAATGAGAATGCCATCTTGTCCTTTGCCTCAGAAAGCAGAATGTTCCAGGATGCTTCTGGCTTTAAAAATGAATAACATTACGTGGGATCTTACCAGGGGTGGATTTATTTCCAGCTTGTACCCCTTTCGCCTGTATTTGCCCTTACCCTTCCATGGTGTATCCACCTTAATCTTTGATATATATTTAATCTAAAAAAAACATATAAAAAAGAACTGCACTGACACATTCTGGAAGCGTCGAAGCTATTGAATGATTAAGATCCTATCCATATGTCTACCTAGGAAATGTAGATCAAATCAATTTATGCTTGAATAGGGGAAGAGTGAATCCTCAGACATCCTTACTGCTTACCAGACTGCTTAAGCAGGCTGCTGTTGTTGTTGGCCCTTTATTGTGTGAATTGCCACTGTATCTCCTTGTACAATTGCTTGCATAACATTTCTTGCACTGTTAATAATACACATTGCCCAGCTTTTTCACTGGCATCAAATTTGTGCTGTTGGTTTGTGCATCTGTCTTTCCAACCTGACAATCACAGTTTTGAAGCAGGTACCAGAAGCCTTTTTGTGTCATCCCACAACCAAGGCTGCCTAGCTTATGACCAGTTCCCAATAAAAGTTAAACTGCTGATGCATTCAAACCAAAGGTCCCATTCCTCAGAGTTCTCCTTTGCATCTACCCGGGACTAAAATAGAGTCAATTCTAATTCCATTATGCATAGCTCCCTTATTTGTTTCCTTTTTTTATGGGCGCGTTTGTATGCATTTGCATTTGATTCTGTCTGATCATATGCACAGAATTCAAATTGAAATGGAGTTGAATTGATCTGAATATTAACAAAGCATTTATTTTCCTCTTCAACCCCTCCCTCTCACGCTTTTCCCTTTGGAGTCTGCAAGTGCATAAAGCACCATATTAGAAAGAGCTGCAGTTTCTGCTTACAGGGTTATCCCTCTGCTTTATTGTAGATAGTGGTAGCTTCCTACACTAGGGTATGGTCAGAAAACAACTTGCAAAGAATAGAATGACTCTGTATTCTTCTATGGAATATATTTGTTGCTCTTCAAACTGACTCCAGCTTACGGCAATCCTGTCCTTGCATTTTCTTGGCAAGATTTATTCAGGGGAGGTTTCAGATGGCCTTCCCCAAAGGCTAAGAAAGTGTGACTTGCTCAGGGTCACTCACTGGATTTCCATAGATAAATGAGGATTTGAACCCTTTTCTTCTAGCATCAGAGATGTATATACATCAGCTAGAGGCATCAGCTCCCATCTGATCTTGGAAGCTAAATGGGATTGGTTGTGGGTAGTACTTGGATGGGAGACTACCAATGAATGCCAGGTGCTGTAGGCTATATTTCAGAGGAAGGAACTGGCAGAACCACCTCCAGGTATTCCTTGCCTAAGAAAACCCCATGAAATTCATGAGGTCACAATAGGTTGACAGGGAATTTGAAGACACATAAACACACATGCTCCCCAAGTTCTAGTCCAGTTGAACAAAGAATCAATTAATGCTGAATAACACTAGTGTCTTGTTGTCAACTTTAAGACATATACATCCAAAGAATTTAACAAATACAAAGGTGGTATATTTTGAAATGAACAAAGAGCACATTGTGATTGCAAACTGAGCAGGGGATGAATTGTGACTTTCAGCTTGTTCATCCACATGGTATTCCACACCATTGACAGAAAATCCCTGTCCACAACAGAATTTTTAGTAATCTCCTCAAGACTCTTTTGGCTTTTCTCTAAAGTTGCTGCAGAAAGGCATGTTGGTTTCTACAAAACATAAGGGTAAGCTACCAAAGTATGGTGAACCGCTTCAGGAAGTTTGCTCATTTTTCAAAAACGTTATTTTTATAAAACCTTTTATAACACTTTGTTTATCTTTGTGTATTTGATTGCTTAACATATTTATCTATAACAATAATAATAATAAAATCATATTAAGTCCATTCTATATTATTGTTCTTATTAGTTTGTTTGTATATATATCTCATAACTTCCTAAATCATGTCTAGACTGGCTTTGAGGTTCCTTTATGGTTTTCTGGAAATACAGCAACCCTAGGCCAGTTGAACTAGGTTGCTGTATTTCTTTTTATCATTTTTTTTTCAAATTAATGGTGTTTTAATATGATAGCTTGCTTAATTGTGCTTTAACATTTTTTATCATCCAGTTTTTAACTCTACATGTTGTAACTTTGTTATAAGCTGTCTTGGGTCCCATGTTGGAAGGAAAGTGTAATATAAATAAAATGAAATATTATTCTGTTTTGGTGACAATCCTTGCCTTAATACTCCCTCACTTTTCCTGATCTACTCTGTGTTGCTGTTTGTTTGTTGTTGTATGCATTGAAGTAGTTTCTGCCTATGGTGACCATAAGTTAAACTAACATGGGGTTTTCTTGGAAAGATTTGATCAGAGGTTTGCCTTTTGCCTTCCTCCGGGGCTGAGACAATGTGACTTCTCCAAGGCCACTCAATGGGTTTCTATGTCTGATGATTTAAGCCATGGTCTCCAGCATCCAGTGCTCAAACTTGCTGCATCGTGCTGATCCCGGTTTACTATGTAGAGGCCAGTAAACATTAAGAGTAGAAAGGGGGATTTCTTCTTGTCCTCTCCCAAAGATAATGTGCTATATTTCTAGTTTCCATTTCTACTCTATGCTTGGCCCAATGGAAAGTAATAGTTTTAATCTTTAAAGCCCCAAATGGGTTAGAATAAGGCTTCCAGAAAATCCATCTTCCTCCATACATACCTATTTGGACCTGATCCTCTGTTGTAAGTGCCTTTGCCAAATGAAGGAATGTGGCTACTCACTAAGGAGAAGATCTTTTCATTAGTGGCATCTCAGGCCCTTTTCACACATTACTGTTCCAATGGGGATCCCGGAAGCGGCTCTGCTGGTAGGGGAGCATAATGGGAGCGCTCCCCTGTACACCAGCTATGTCTAGGATCCAGAAAGCGCAACAGCTTTGCCTCTTCCTGCCATAGTGCAGCCAGATACTGTCTCAGGCTGTGCTGGGGCAGGAAGCACAGCCACTGCACTTCCAGACCTTCCACACACCAGGTGAGTCCAGGATGGCACTGTGATCATGGGTCATTGATGGGAAAACACATCAATGATCATGCCATCATGGGACGGGAGAAGGATGGGACCGTGATGATGCCATGTGTAATCATCGTTGTGGTCCCATCCTCCTCCCTTCTCTATGGAAGGATGACAATGTTCTGTGAAAAGGGTCTCAATCTTGGGACAGATCTCTAAAGTTGGTTTATCCTAGAGGTGTCTCTTTGGTTCTTTCAGTAGCAGTGAAGATTGCCTTATTCACTCAGAGCTTTTAGATAGTTTATGTGCGCTTTAATGGTATTTTAGTTTGCAATACTCTTATTTAGGCTTATGCTCTGAATTTATGAAGCTTTGGGGTATGTCTTTATCAGAACAGAACAGAACTCTTCCAAATCACACCAGATCTGAACTTCCCAGTGATTGAAATTTGGAGGGACACACATGTACAAAACATATTCGATTTCTCTGCAGTCTTATCCAGTTTATCCAGTATTGCCCAGAATTTTTTTAAAAAAAGCCTTTGACATTTAATGCACAAAAAGCAGCTTTTTTTAACCACTGGAAGTCAAGCAAGTTTTGGATTCTAGATTTGGATTTGGAGTCAAGTCTGGATCAGTACAAGGAATACTTTCTTAGCTAGCAAATCAGGATCCAAACCAAATGTTGTAGCTGATACCACATCCTAGCTTTTGTGGCTTTCTAATTTAATACCCAGTAAATGTTTGTTTAGGACAGGTGTAGGAATACGATAAATGAATAAAGAGGTACATGTCAAAAACTAGGCAATGTATAGTTACCAGAGTGCAGATGTACTTTTAAAATCCTTATTGAAACCATAACTCCTTATGATTTAATGCACATGAGCCAGATTGTATAGTACTATGTGAGATGTGATTTTATTTCCTATCTACATTTGTAAGTGTATCAGAAGAGAGTTGGTGTTCTTTTGTATGGCTAAATCTGCGCACACATTGATACAGAAGTGAGCGCTCATTTTGAGCATTGTGCTACATCTGATTTGGGATTAGCATAACAACTCTTTATGCTGCTCTCTGTTTTTTTTTAAAAAAAACTTTGGTAAATATATTGAAAAGTGCTTGGAGGCTCAATCCCAATGGTTTTTGACTTCAGGGAGCTTTCTGTGCAATTATTGAGTGTGTGAGAGCAAAATAATGATGAAGCAATTCCCAACTGCAATGTGCAGCTTGATAGATATAGCAGTAGAAGGAAACCTGTTTATCTGCCCCCCATCTTTCTAATGTGAACAGTGTGAGGTGGGCTTACCAGATCCCAAGGCCTGACCCCTCTTTCTACTCCTTAAGGCAAAGGGGAGGAATCTTCGGATGACAGCAGTGTTGTGTTATGCCTTCATGTTGTTTTTGACTTATAGCAACCCTAAGGCAAAACCATCACAGGTTTTTCTTGGCCAGTTTGTTCAGAGGAGGATTGTGATTGCTTTCATCTGAAACTGAGAGAGTATGATTTGCCCAAGATCAACCAGTCAGTTTCCACGGTTGACCAGACATTTGAATCCTGGTCTCCTAAAGTCCTAGTCCAATACTCAAACCATTATACTATGTTAGTATATGTGTGTATATTTCATATTTCTGTTTGCTGTTGGGGCTGTTTTAGACTGTTTTGGAATGGTTGCTGAAGACACTCCAGAGCTTCACTTGGCCAACAACAACTCCTCCTCCTCCTCAACATGGCTCAGGACCATATCTTAAGGTTTTGGCATTTGAGTCTCAAAGTCCTGGAAGCTCTTGACGTGGCAACCTAGTTTAAAGGTATATTCACCATTCCAGTGCTTGTCTGCCACATCTCTCTGGCCTTTCTGAAGCAGGACCGCAACTGAGCTTATCACTAGGAGGCATTCCATTGGTTGTTAAACAACTTCAAAGATTTGGTGAGAACTTGGTTACATCCGATTGTCCTAGGAGAAAAAGCTTCCCTTCAGTTAGCCCAGAATAATGCAGAGCAGTTGTTACACAAGCAAAAAATAATATGACTGTTTGGAATGTGTGTGTACAAAGGGTGTTTCCAGACTCTAATCAGCTGTAAGTGGAGCGATGCACATTTGGTGCTCATGTACACAAGGGTAGGGATCATATACTGTTTTAGGAAATGTTACCGTTGCTTCTTCCCATTTTTGCTCAGCCATTCTGTTGGCCAGTGAGGGCTTTGGCTGGCCAGATAGGAGTTCTACTTCTTAGCTGGAATTGTGCTTGAAATGAGGAATAATTGACCAAGATGATGCCTCTAAATTGGTGCCCCTATAGCAACCCTATGTCTGTCTGTCTGTGTGCGCGTGTGTGCTGCTATTAGCACCTCTTAGGTGGAGATTCTCTTCCATTTAGGTTAGTGAGTTCAAGCATGGGTAGGGGAAGAATTTTTTGTTTGTCTACAAACACCAGAATATGTATTTGTCCAGATGTTGTTTGCAGTTCTAGTCATCCTAGCTAATGGTGAGGAATGGAGGGAGTTGCAGTTCACCAACATTTGAGGGACTTATGATTCCCACCCAGCACACATACTGTTTAATATTTCACAGATGAAAACTTCTATACATGTTGCCCAACGAATGCTAGTGTGGTCAGGAGGCCAACACCATTAAGGAGTACGGTAAGTACATACAAGCTAGGAGAGCTTGCAGCAGCTTACTTTTGCATGAATCTAAAGAGAAAGACACGATTTCATCCCCATCTCTCCTCCCCCATTCCTGGGTGCAAACTACTTTTGCTCTTTGAACTCAGTTTGCAGCAATTGAAGTAAAAGAATGGATGAGAAAGGAAAAGGGGGAGAAAGAGAGAGAAAGCAAGGCATTTGAAAAGCAGCTGGAAAAAATTGAATGACAGAGGATTAAGCTAGAGTGTCCCTGCCAAATTGGGATTGTTGGAGGGTATGAGCACATGCACATACCCAGAGTGTTGTTGGTTGTGCTGGAGTGTAGCTGAATGCTGG
Source organism: Ctenosaura bakeri (assembly GCA_948474755.1). NCBI lineage: Eukaryota > Metazoa > Chordata > Lepidosauria > Squamata > Iguanidae > Ctenosaura > Ctenosaura bakeri. The sequence continues at coordinate 111,495 of CAOLHI010001675.1, forward strand.
GAACTGCCACATACCTAGATGTTGCAGACTGATGAACTGTTCTGCAGTGATCATAGCTGATGCTAAATTTCTCTGGCCTCTTTATATGCAGTGGTTTGTTTTTTAAAATGCCCCAAGTTACCTTGCCTTTTTGATATGCAGTTTTAGAACTGACTGCTTGGCTTTTATCTATGGATCAATAATTCACTCTTGGCCTCACTTGATCTCTCTTTAGTTTCTTTTGTGTCTAAAGATGCACGTGATCTGTGCTGGGTACAAACATTTGAATGCCAAGGGAAATGTTGTGCAGTGAACACTGTTTGTTAAACATTCCTCCTCCTTCGACAGGAAGTTCTTCTCTGCAGGCTTTGTTAACAGCATATGTGGGAGTTAGGGGCCTTTGTTAGAAGCTTTCTAACTTGTCTAAAAGCTTTAGATTTAATCCCAGTGATATAAATTACATTCTCTAGTTTCATTTTTCTCCTCATTTTTCCTTCTCTCTTGCTATCTTTCACAGTCCTTCTCTGACCACTTTTAATGCACCTACAGAGAATACTGGTAGTTGCATTCAGAATCTGTGGTGCAGCATTCTTGCTACCTTTCATAGAATCATAGAAATGTAGAGTTGGAAGAGACACACAGGCCATCCAGTCCAACCCCCTGTCATGCAGGAACACCCTCAAATCAATCCCGACAGATGGCCATCAAGCCTCTGCTTAAAAACCTCCAAGGAAGGAGACTCCACTACACTCCGAGGCAGCAGATTCCATTGCCGGACAGCCCTGACTTGTTGAATTCTGCAGTTGGAATTCTATATTCATTCTGTGGTCTGTAAGAATTAATGCAAACAAAGCATTGTATATGTCAACTTTGGAGGGAGAGATAAAGAACCACACAGAACGCTTAAACCTCACTTTTGCAGTTTAGTACCTGGTGAAGGTTTTTCTGTTCTTTGTCTTTTTCTTTTCTTTTCTTTAATATGTGTGACTCCCTCCCCCACCACATAATGCCCTGAATCGTATTGGTGGTCCCTATAAGAGCAGACCATAGAATCAATGTGATTTACATAGATGTTAACTATAATTCATCACTTGATTTAGTAAGTCTGTTCTAATTGGGACTGTGACTAATATTTGCCACTGTGTTAGGGAATATAAACTAATGGATTCAACATCAGCCGTTTTTACCCTTCTTTTTTTATTGTACACCATCTTGACTGGTAAAGAGTGCTGAAGTACCAGGCATCTTCCATACTGTTTAGACTATTTATACTGCCCTAGTATGCTTCCATTCTGTTTATATTATCATGCTGCCCTAAGATTGGATAGAGTATGTGTTTGAAAGTGTTCATTGCACATGTATCCACAGGGATGTAGACATAGCTGGAAACTAACAGTGACCATTTCTGCACTAGACTGTTATAGTGCTGTTGTTACTGCAGTTTAGCCCTCCTTGGAGATACCCCTAGATATCATTTTGATATCAATAATTTGGCTCTCTTCCACCACCCCTCTCCACGTGTTTGTGAGGCCCCCTGAATAAGCACAGAACTAGGCTCAGCCACTAATCGCTGGACATTCCATTCTCCACTCAGGCTGGCCAGAAATAGCCAGATCACCACTTTAGGAGACCTCTCTGCAAACACCCTCATTATGTATGCACGCTGTTTACAAAGGACTCCCTGCCCTGAGCAGGCACCCTGGCAAGCTGAATACTCAACCGCCAAGCACCGAGCATTTGCATACTGGCTACCTCTTTGTCAATTCGGATCTAAGTCAATCATGCTAAATTTTGACCTTTCCAAAGCTTTGTCCCGCACCCGAAACTCATTGTTTTCCCCAAGTACGGCATAGCCTGCAGTTACATTTCTCCCTATAAAAACCCATGATTCCGAGACCTTCCTCAGATCGCTCCCGAGTTCCAGACCGCCTTGCTGCTGCTTTGCTTGGCGAGCTTCCCCTCAGCTCCACGTGCTGAGCCACATCGAACCCAAGCATTGCTCTCTATTCTTTCCGGGCTTCAGGAACAGGTTTCGTATCACCCGAATCTACTATCTCTCTGAAAATCCCACTATCGTACTCACACCTTTATTTTCCTTAGTTATCTGTGTGCGTGTGTTGCTTACATTGTGTGCCTGTATTTAATAAAGATCATTCATTATTTCCAACACGGTTTGCTTCTTGACTTGTCCTGACCCCGTAAACATTGGGTTACAAGATCCTGCTGCGTTACCCTGCCTCTCTTAGTGCCAACCAGTGCTCTTGACTAATTTCCCCATCTTGTGTAATTGTAAGATTATTTAGGTGTCCCTCCCGGGACCTCCAGTAAACAGGGTAACACTACTGTTCCACTGTCAACAACCTATGGAATCCTGGGATTTGCAGTTTAGGGAGGGGCCAAGGCCCCTCCCTCAACTGCAAATCCCAGGACTCCATAGGATGTTGACTGTGGAATAATAGCACTATAACAGTCTAGTGCAGAAATGGCCAATATAAAACCTGTTAAAAGTTTATATTGAAAAACTCCTTAAAAACATAAGTAAGTAGCAGCAGAGTAATTCAGCAACCTTGTAAGTGCTGCTTCAAAGATCCAACCACAACTGTGAAAGTCTTGATCAAATGAATTTCATAGGTATTAGAGAATGCTAGACCATGGTTTAAGTCTTAAGGGTTTTTTTTTCTTCTCTCTCTTACTGTGGAAGAATCCAAAGTGCTGGTGGCACCAAAGAGATGCTTCTCCTTGATCCACCAAGCACCATGGATCATTTTGCATGACCAGACCATTTATCACAGAAAATGATAGAGACAGACATTGAGGTAAGGTATATTAGTGCTGTCCCTGAGATGTGATGGCATTGTGTGATTGGACCAGAATTTCCAAAATCTATATAATGGTCAAAGTCATTACAAAATGTGGTGTTGAAAAGCAGCTAGTAGTAGCTAGATATATCTTCATGGATCTATCCTCCTTGGTCACAAGTGAAATTGTCGAAACTATTAATTTAAGCTTTTGAAGACTGAAAAGGAGAGTCATTTTAATTTTCTTGTTCATTTTTTTCTCATCTGTTGATTTGAGAAATAACTTTGTTCCTGCTTCAAGGCCATCTTACTGTCTGCATGGACTCCTACTTCCAAATGCATAGGTTATTTTCTTACTGCATAAAATGTTGTAATTGCACATTAAAATAATCCCTGTCCCAGAGAAGGGCTTCATAGACCCCTGTTGGGAAGTTTTCTGTGGAAGGAGATGGAGTCTGCAGAGAGGGTCATGACTCACGAGTAGAGAGCACGCTTTGCATGCAGAAGATCCCAAGTTGAATCCTAGATGTCTGTAGATAGGGTGAGGAGAAAATCCTCCCTAAAACCTTGAAGGGCTTCTGCTGATCAGTATTGGAAAAAAAAAAACCTGGGCTGGATGATCTGAATCATAGAATCATAGAATTGGAAGAGACCACACGGGCCATCCAGTCCAACCCTCTGCTATGTAGGAACACACATCAAAGCACTCCCAACAGAATAAAAGTATATAGGGTAGCCCATACCCAAATTACTGAATGCAGGACATAGAAAAATGTTGTAAATGACAAGTGAAGCAACTGCTGGATAACAAAGCAGGAGGGAGTCCTTAAAAGCAAAGGACAATCAAAATGTCTTTGCTAGATTCCTAAAAGATAGCTGTTAGCATTGGGTGATCCTTCCACAATCAGGATACCACCAGCAAATAGTCCTGCTTCTGGCCACAATCTTGGAAGGGGATAGCACACACACTTCTGAAACTGATCTTTTTTTTTTTTTAATTAAAAAAAAAGGCAGGCAAATTCATAGGGAAATGGAAGAAGCCAGACTTCAAAGACCATTTCCTAGGACATACCCCATGCCCTTTAATATTTCACAGATAAATACTGGATCATATGTGGTCAAGCAACATGAGAGCATGGTCAAGATGGCAAAAGCTATTAATGAGGAACAACACCCAAGTTAGGAATGGCTGCAGCAGTTTGCTTTTGCCTGAGTCTACTGAGAAGGGGAAGGTTATGTCCCTCTTCTTTCCCAACTATTCAGTTAATTCAGTACAAAGTACTTTTGCACTTTGAACTCAGTGTGCAGGAACTGAGCTAAGCTACGAACAAAGGGAGAAAGTGGAGGTAGGAGAAAGAAAGGGAGACATTTTAAAGGCAGCTGAAAAAGTGGGATGACAAAAGACTAAGCAGGACTTTCCCCACCAGTCTGGGATTGTTGGATGGTATGTTAGGAAAGAGATGGAGAGAAGGGAAGAGCAGACATTGTAACTACAAGCCTACTTCAAGCCTTTTTTTTCTCTCCTCTCCAACCCACAGTATTAATAATTTGAAACTCTGCCTCTTTCTTTATGAAGATTATTCAAAGCCTGGAAAGGCAACTGGCCTCAATCACTTTCCAAAACAAACAGCAGCCCTTTTATTTCCAGATGCTGATGAGAATGAAAGGGCTGTTTTTGAAAAGTCACAGATCTTGTTGCTTCAGGAGAGAATGATGAAAAGCCAGCCAGAGCTGCCAATTTGTTTCTCATCTTAGAGCTTAATGAGACGGACATCACAAGGCCATTGTCAAACATGATGGGAGAGATTGCTGGCTTGTGTCTAAATAAAACAGGAGTACTCTTTCAGTAGTGGTTCCATTCACAACAACAGGAGAGGACGAGGTTGACATCTATCACCAGGATTTCAGTGTCATGACAGGATGAGGCTTCTTATGCAAATACTATATAGAGATGGGGAGAATTTTGTTTCATTTTGTTTTTGGTAAGAATTCACCTAAATCTGAGGAATTCTTTGTATGGAAGGTGGAAAGAACCTGATATCTTTTTTTAAAACAATTGAGTGAAGAAGAGAGGGAAACTGACAGATTCATCTATCTAGGTCCAGAGTTTTGAATGCTTACCTGTTCAAAGTCTGGATTCCAATCCCTGTGTACTCAGTCATGTTTGTGGTGCTGAATTTCTATTGCCTTTTTTCTTCTTCTGAGAGGTTCCTCATCTTTAACAGCTATGTGGCAAGCATGCACAACCAGAATAAATGGCTCAGTCGAATTTGGATGGGGTAGATGGAACTATAGTTGCTTCTGTCAGAATCTGTGGTGTTGCTCCTTGATGTATTTATATCTTGCCTTTTTCCCGGTTTGGGACTCAAGGTGGCTTACGAGAGTTGAGGAGGAAAAAATAGTTAAAAATTCACAAAATACAAAAGTTAAAAACTGATTAAACTATCAAAAAAAAAATTAAACCAATTGGGAACATGAAACTTGAAACCACAACAGTGTAACAGAAATAACAAATAGAAAATCAAATTGTACAAGGTCCATCTCACCTAAACAATTAGTCCTCAAATGTCTCCAAAAAAAAAAAAAAAAGTCTTTACTTGTCTGCAGAAAGAAAGTAATGAGAGTGCTAGTCTAACTCGTCTGGGAGGGGGTTTCCGGAGCCTGGGAACAGCCACGGAGAAGGCCTTTGTAAGAGATAGGTGATGCTGGTGGCACAAAGTTCAGCTTCTTTGCTGCTTTTCAATTTTTGCTTGAATTTAAAGTTTGCAAATTTCTTCAAAATCAGCAAGGAAAGAACTTTTTTTGAATACACGTGCACAGTATGTAGAGCCTCCCAAAATTATAACCTTGATTTCTCACCATCTCTGCTGCTTAATGGTACAACTCATGTGGAACACGGGGACTGAGCAACAAGATTGTTAGGAAGCTGCTTTGTACTGGGCCAGATTACTGGTCCATCTAGCTCCGTATATGTTTATGCCAGTGGCTCTCCAAGTCTGGGCAGGAATCCTTCCACAACTCTGCCCTCAGATTTCTCAAAGTCCGTTCTGGACTTTCTACCTATTGTGTACCATTCTCTCTCTCTCTCTCTCTCTCTCTCTCTCTCTCTCTCTCTCATTTTGCTTAGGTGAACACTTCTGCCACTCCTGTCAAAACAGTTCCTGAAAAAAAAATCATCTATTGTGTTGAATGTTTCTTGATGAGAATGAAAAGTACATTTTTTTTAGGGCGAAGTTTTGCTTCGCTCACAAACTCACACAAAGAAACAGGAAACCTGTCTTTCAGTTCTCGGTACTGTTGATTTTTTTTTTTTTTTTTTAAAAAAAGCTTTTCTAAAGAACCTTCTATCATGTTGTTCAGTTTAATGTCCTGCCACCTATAATGGAATAGCCCAGTATTTGGCACATGATTTTTATTTCTGTCAATTCATTTGCCAGCATTATTCAAAATGAATCTCGGCAAATGTGTAGCAGGGCTATCTGTTACAGCCATTCCCTTAACAGCTTTTCTTTTGTCTTCGCTGGGTATTTAAAAATTCTTTAGCTTTACCAGTCCAGGAAAGACAGCTGTATTGTTCACGATGTGATATTTATGGAGCCATTCTCATTCTCTCTCTCGCTTGCTTTTTCCTTTTAAAATTCCCATCTTCACTCTGGCCATATGCAAGGATGTAATACAAATTGCTGCTTTAGTTGCACAATATTCCTACGTTATTCCCTTGCTGAAAACAAGTGCTTTTGGTGACTTGTTTTCAGTCTTTGCTTGCAATTGGATATTCTCTCAGAAGTGGACATAAAGGGCTTGAGTTCATCTTTTGGCAGTCGGCCTACTCTCCTGGGCTAACTCCAAAGGCAGGTACTTATGGAAAATGCATTGCAATCGGGAACGAGCAATGCACTCTGTCAAACAAGCAAAGATTAAAATGCATTGGGCATAGATTGTGATGTGAGAGAGAGGCACACATGGAATAAGTTAGAATGAGAACTTAACTGAATTTAGTTTTAGCCGTTGCATAAGATTTCTACTTCAAGCTAGATTTTAATGGCTTGGTACTGTGTATGGAGTACAGTAGGTATCTTTTCAACTCCCAGGTTTAGGGAACCCTTTGCACCTTGAGTTGGCCTCTGAGGAATCCTCCATGTTTCCGCAGAACCCCTGTGTGTCAAATAACATTTTTAGTCCTATTCTATCGCTCAGTGTTTAGTTTGCTCAGAGCATTAACCAGGCCAACTGGGTTTTGCTATTATCTTCTGTGAACTCAGAGTGAATTGCACACCATCCCCAGCCTTGCATGACAAAATAGGGAGAGATGGAGAAACTGTCTCTCTTTCAGGTAAGCTTAGATGCCATTACTAGCCATCTGAGCAATATACCAAAACCATTCTCCAGCTGTTACCTGATGGCCCTTAGAAATACAGGCTTACACCACTTATCTGACAGGTTAGGGACTAAAGCACTGTCAGAAAATGGACTTCACTGAAAAGCAGAACCTGTGTAGGGAGTGTGAAGGACTTACAGAGGCTCATATTGAACCAGCTGTGCATGTGTTGCTTGCAAAGTCTCTCAGCTGGATTAGCACCTTTCCTCCACTCTCAGTTCACCTTGCAAGCAGTGCATGTATATGAGAAGTTCCAAGCAAGCATCCATAAATAAGAAGCAGTGATAAGAGTGCAGAACCCCCACTGAATTAATGGAACTTGCCCTTAATTTAGCAGCATGAAAAGAGCAGGTCATTAGATGATGGGGCATCAAAAGGTGAGGGCAGGGGCTTCTTGTATATGAAATGTCCATGTGGTAAAAAACAATTGGATTCCTTTTCCTAGTTAGCAATGATTTCATGTATGGAGTTATATATAAACAAATGGAAATGCACATGGAAATCCCCTTCTCTACTGTATCAGCAAGAGATGTAAATGTTTTGCCCGTTTCATTCTTGCAGACAACTGTGACACATTTTAAAAATGCCGTCCTCAAAAAAAGAATAGGTGAGCTTATAAGAGGTTTCCTACATTCTTCAATTATTTTTCAAATTGTGTGGATTTTTGGTGTATGCACAAACCCCATCATATTTCATGTAAATACAATGTTTTGCACAAGTCAACATGTTTTTGCACAAAGCTGTGTATTTAAGTTAAACACAATGGTGTTTTTCAACACCATTCTTTTTTTAACAAAAAAAGTCTGAAATACAAAAAAATGCAGAAAACTTATAACATATTAGGATGTGTCATGACACTCTTTCTCACTGAGGATAAGAAAATTTGGAAATAGCTTTACATCCCTAGTGCCAGACAAAATGTATTAAAAGATGTAGCAGTATATTAAAATGTCTGTATGCTTATTTATCTTTCAATGTTACAAGCAACCTTTCTTGCAAAGCTTACTGGAAGACAAGCTACTGTTTCCCTTGATATAGAATTTCGGTTTGGTTGAAACAACTATAATTGCCAATTGTAAATATTAAAAGACAGAGCTATAATCAGAATAGTACTCTATGAGTTGGCGAACAAAACTCCATGATGCTCTGCAGTAAGTAGAGCCCATATTAGGGAAAGAATTATGTTTTCAAAAAGATCTGGCTATTGATTTTTGTACACTTTAAACTATTTTATAATAAAAAAAGGATTCTAAGTGCTTACAATCCTTTCAGCTCAGTGCACAGGGAAGAATGAAAGATGACCTCCTCCACTCCTTCCTGGAGATCATGTATCTCCTCATCCTAGTTTCAGAAACAGTTCCGATTACAAAATTGTTCAATCAGTTGAATTAAAATGCACATGCATTTAGTTTACCTGCAAATGCATTTAATGGAGTGGACTGCAGTCCACAAAAGTTTGTGGCAGAAAATTTCTTTCTTTTTTCCCGCAGTTAATCTCAAAGAAAGGTGCTCCTAATTGTGTCAAAATTAACCTGCTTAAGATGGTAAGTCTGCTAAATTTAAAACAAGCACCTGATAGAGTCTGTGCAGAGTAGGTTGAATTCATGAAGGTATTTAGAAGAAAAACAAATTCTCACTCTAAAGATGGCTTAGTGAATACATCTAAGGCAGGAGCAAGCTTGGTGTTACTCTTTCCTCTTCTTTTACCAGCTTAATCGCTGTACAGACACCCTGCACTTGTCTGTCAGGTTAGGGACTGGAGCACTGTCAGAAAACAGAATTGGTTGAAAAGCCATGTGCTGTATTGTGGGGAACATAAAGGACTTATGGAGGCTGATGTGGGACTGACTGTGAATGCTGTGCTTGTAAAATCTCTCAGCTAGCTTGACTCTTCTTCCCCCTCTCAGCTTGCTTTGCAAGCAGGAACCCCACATGGGAGCCATCCCAAGCAAGCCTCCACAAGCAAGAAGAACTGGTAAAAGAGCAGAACCCACACTGAATTAATTAAACTTGTCCTTAATTTGGAAGTATCAAAAGGGTAAGTCATAGAACAACAGGACATTGAAAGGTAGAGGCTTCCTTTACATGCTTTGAATGTCAGAAGAAGTACACACTGAGACCTTATAGAACCAGAATAGTCCAATTAGGTTATTGATGCATAGTGAACTCTCCAAGCTTTTGGGGAACTGGTAGAATATGAAACAAGGATTTTGATTTTTCTTAGTATCCTTTCCTGAATAAATCTAAAGGATTTGGGGCACAGAAGCTGGCCAGAATGATGTGGATGAAGGCAACCTGATAAATGTGCCCCAAATATCTAGCATAGGGCTGAAAAGCCCTGTACTCCAAATCTGTGGGGGAGCAAAAATTACCTCCAAATTATGCCCCAAATAGTCCAAAAACACTTAGTAGACAAAACACTCTTGGAAGAAATCACTAACACTGTTCAAATCCCTTTGAGCCCTTAACAGTACCTGAAAACCACAGAAATTCAAATTGGAAATGATTTTTGGTCACTTCTGAGCTGGATTTTTGGCAAGTTATCAGGCAGTGGGGCCTATCATGGACCCATGGCACTGAAAATTGCCCCCATGTTTGCCACACAACACAAAATCATAGCTCCATTCTCTAAATGGAGAAATCTCAAAAAAGAAGCCAGAGTGACTTCGGCTGCCATAGTTGATAAGAGATGAATTCATTGCAGAACCAACTAGTGGGTCTGAGTAAGAGGCAAAATTCCGATGAAGGAATGGTTTAGCAAGGTACAATAATCATGATAGGCTTGACTGCTCACATATTAGTGATAACACATTGTTATTGTAAAAGCATTGGACTGATACACAATATCAAACGCAGATTGACTCCTTCTGTTCCCCATTAAGATTTATTATCCCTTAGGATGATATTGAGCAAGCCTTCACATCACTCAATATTCCTTGCTCTGGACGATAAATCATGATGTTGTCCTTGGCAAAAATCAATACCTTCTTAGAACCCCAGAGTCTCAAAATGTGACAGAGCTCCCACAAAGCTTCAGCTATAAATCCTCGCCTGGTAGAATTTAAACCCATGGCTCTCAAACCTTCTTGGGGGAATAGTGTATTCTAAGGTGCACATTTAAAAGAAAAATAATAATGTTCATAGTGAGTTGCTTTTGAGAGGGAGCATGCAAAAATTATGCATAGATATATACTCATACAGAAACTTTAACAATCTTCCTTTCCAAATATCAATAAAGTACCTCTTTTTTGAATGTACTCCAAATAGTGTCAGTTCCCTAGTTCATTACTCTAGGCGCTGGAACCAGACATTGTATTGTACCTTATTCCCTCAGCCCTAGCCAGGATAGCCAGTTGGGAAGGATGGTGGAAAGAGTTGCAGCCCAACTTCATGTGGAAAACCACTTGTTCCCCAGCACTGCATCACATTTATGTCTTGTGCAACAGAGTTTACCTGCAGTCCCTGATCATATCTCATCTGTGAACATCACAAGGCCAAACCTTCTTGGCTTCAGCATTAGAACTGTATCATCTGGCTTCATATCATTGGCCCAACTTTAATAGAAGCTTAGAGTGCTGCTCCGCTTTTGAATTTCCATCTTTTCAATCTCATTTAGTCTGATGGGACTTCCATATTCCTACATCTGAAGGAACATACGTAACATAAAATAATGCACTCCTTTACCATTGTTTTTGAAGTGTTTCATCACTTGAACTGGTAGAGGGTCTGAGGAACAAAGCCCAAGTTGATGTCTGTTCGGTGCATTAGGAGAAATATGCAGTCTGTTGGCTGAAAGGGAGAATGCTGTGACCACATGTGGCTCCTTAAGAGCCTCTGTGTAGGAACAAAGAGGTTCCATCTGTTCTTTAAAACATATGTTTATATTTTTTTCCTTCTCTGCTGCTTTTGAAAGTTTCCATTGGCAATAACTTTTAGATGTTCCCAGCTTTCATTCATGCTACAAATAAAGGCTCATAGCACTAAATCATATCACAGGGACCTCTACAATGATTTACTGAAGGAGTGGGTAAATTGTGACCTGTAGCCTAAGTGTAGCTCCTAACACAACTCTGTGGCCCACAAAAGCTCATCCTGGATTCCCCCATATCCACCTCTCTTGGGGGGGGGACCAAAACCTTCTCCCACCAAAAATTTACTTCCCTGCTTCTTGAAGACCTCTGGGACCAACAGTTTTATCCTAAAAGAGCATAGAGTGCTCTAAAACTAGAAGTAGACCTCTGACCATGTCCAGGTTTTTGTTTATCTTTTCATTTCATTCATTTAACTTTAATTTTTATTTATTTCTGGGCATGATGTGACCCACAAAGAGTCCTGGAGATTAACACTTACCCCACTCTCTTGGAAGTTGTCTGTCCCTGTTTTAATGTGTGAGATCAATTACCATTTAGATCTGGTCAACACTTATTTTTTTCCCATATGAACAAGTGGTAACACTGTAGAAAAGTCCTGTATCATTAGTACTTAAGATGGGGTAGCAACAGTTTATGAAAAAGAAGGACAGGATCCTCACTTCTGTCAATGCATGTTGTTGTTTTTATTGAAACGTTAAGATCCATCCATTGAAATTATGCATAAATTGTACTTCAAGGCAGACATATACTTAACAGAATTAAAGCATAGCTGCCTTAAAGGACAGAGGATGGACCAAAATTCAGTATACAAAAAGCCGCTCCTGCTTCTCCCTTCAAAGATCCTTATTCTTGCTGGAAATAACATTTTTCTTTTTTAAGCAAGAACTGGAGTTAAGAAATGCATGTGGTTTACTCCAAATTACCTGATGATCTACCAGAAGACTCTGATCACCTCTGGCATATAGAACAGCCATTCAGTAGCATTGGTTAATATATTGGAGGAGCTTTCCATTTTGTTTGTTTCCTTGCCTGCCCATCCCCATGAAGTAGAGTGACCTATTCTTTGCCTTTGCTTTCAGTCATTCCAAGAGTCTTTCTCCTCCTTTTCATCCAAGGTGTTTGGTTAGCAATGCATTTTCAATGAAGACTGCCTCTCCCAGTAAGCAAGACATGAGACTGAATATTGTCTTAACTTTCTGAGCCTGATTTTTTTTTTTAAATGGATCTTTTACACTGCTCCCTTTCTGCAAACACAATCAAAAGGTGCAGTTTTGGTTTTAAGCATCTCTGCTGGTTGATCTTATTTTCCTGTCTCTCTTGAAAAGAATCTTTGGCTTCTTTTTTGGAGTTGGGTTGAGCACCTTGGACCATCTTGTCTATTCCTGTGCTCTTTGGCTGTCCAGATGTTTTGGATTTCACTTCCCAGAAGCCTCAGTCAATATGGCTGATGATCAGTCATTCTGGGAGTTCTCAAAAACACCTCAAAAGTCAAAGTTTAGGATTTTTCCTTCTTAACCTCCAAGTTACTAACACTTGAAATCACAGATGAAGAAAGGTTACTGTCAAAAAATTGTACTAGCTTTTGCTAGCAAACAATACATCAATAGAATTCTCTTATGGGCAGGTGCCAAGTTAATGATCTTTTCATTTTGCTGCCCTTAAAAGAAGAACAGTCTTAGCATATCTTAGGTAAAAGGTGTAAATGTTTGAGGGACACAGCCCATAGTTTCTGGTGCCCTGTACCAGATCGCTAGTGGATACCAAACCAAAATTAGCTGATGTCAGAAAGCAAGAATGGATCTCTTTACAGTATTGACATATATACTTGAGTAAGTCAGTTCTGAAGGCTGGAAATAATGAGATTGACTTGTGAGTGAACATGTGCAGGTAACTCTCTTGGACACTTTGAAATCGTTGGGTCTATAAATTCTGGAGCCTCACAACTTAGCTGCCGGAAAGCATCATAGGCAGTAAGAGGAAGAGAGACAAAGGAAAGAAGCTACCATTCCCATTTGTGATATGGAAAAACTGTCAGAATTAGGCAAAATACTTCCTTATGTGGAAAGCTATGGGGGAATATATATGCTTTTTTTCAGACATTCTGTCTGTATTTCTTCTATCTACTCCCAAAGCTTCTAGGAGAGTCGACTTCTGTTTACACCACTACAAAGTGACACCTGCTCCAATTTAGCCAAGCTGAAATCTCTCCAAATGGGTTCCAACTTAAGTTTTGATTTTGGATTTGGGTACTGAAGCTAATGTGTGTATCTTGTTATCATGGATTAGGCAATGGGTGTGTGGTATGAAGCAGTTTGTAATCTAACCAGGCAATCTTACACATGTCTCTTTTGAAGCAAGACTCATTGAATTCATGATATAGATTATTCCCAGGTCGGTGCCAATATAATTGTAACATAAGTGGCCATTTAAGAAACAGAACACACTAGTATTGCTGACTTCTGCAAACTGTGGTATAATTCCTTTTTGACAATGGAAACTAGTCAGGTTAACATGACTTGATATAGGCATTATCATCAAGGCTGCTGTAAACAGGTTCTGGTCCCAGAGAAAAAAAATTCTTGGAGGGGGTGAATCTCTCTCCATGCAACAGGCAAGGGCTACTTCTTGGTAACTATGAACCAACTGACTGGTAGGCATCTCTGAGTTAGGATGGTAACTTTGGGCCTAGGAGGAAAGAGAATCTGGCTGTATATGAAAGGAAGGGATCAGAGGAAGGTGCTTTTCTTCTGTGCCCTTCCTTCCTTCCTTCCCTTTCCTACTTCTTATGGGCTGGGAGAAGATTCCAGAGACCTGCTGCCTCAGCATCCTATGGGGCATACCTATAGTTTTTTTCTGGGACAAAGACAACATGTAGACACACATGGTGACAAGACAGAGATATGGACATTTGATATGGCTCCAGGATGAGCCTGGAGGCTGGCTCATCTGAAGATGGGAGGACTTTCCTCCTTTGTTCTCACAGCCCGGCTACTTCACCAGTTGGCTGTAGGAGTGTCTCTTGAAGAGTTTGGCTCCCTTTTCTGGTCCCACTCCATTTAAGTTTTGAGCCTGGCTAAAAGTTTTGAAGACTGGCTAAAAAATCTTTCTATGGGATTTCTAACTGTGTATTTCCAGCTGTGTAACACATCTTACAATGGATGTCAAAAATCAATCAATAAATAGGAATAATACCAGGGAAGACAACTATGTATACAATGTAGCCAGGCTCTGGAACCCGTTCTGGACTTCTGGCCCTAGTAATATATACAACCTTCCCCCATTTTTGTTGGCCCTGATTGTCATAACTTATTTATGCATATATTAATAGAAGTTCTTGCGAAGTGATTTATTTGAAAATAATATGCAGTTGGGGTTACATCTGTTACATGTCTTTGAGACCTTGCTTACACAATCAGACATACCGGAGTTGGGAGGCTCGGGCTCTCATAGCCCTTGTTTGGGTGATAAAAGTGCCAAACATTAGCATGAAAAGGAGGGTGACTATTCTGGGTGAGGGGGTGTCACTCTTTCAACTCATTTGTGTGTTCATGGGGATGTCTGGATCCCATGCCACATTGCCCTATGTGAAATAGAAAGGGTGCTGATTATATGAAGGAAAATTGCAGTTGAAAGAGACTGGAATCTGCAAGCCTTAATTATCGAAGGCACTCCTCCTTCCCTTTACAAGGTATTTTACCCCCTAATTAACCCCTTGATCATCTGTACAAATATGAAATTAATGTAGGTGAAAGGAGTGCAGTCTTTTAGGAATTTAATGATTGGGGTATTACGTAATGTTTTCCTTGAAGCTTTGGATAGTACATATATATCTTGGCTGAGATTCTGCAGAAGGGGCGGGGAAGCTCCCATGCTGTGTGCCTTCTGTCCTTCCTGCAAATAGCATAGCTCACCATAATGAAACAGAGGCTCGTCAGTTTCCATGCTGGATATTGCACCTGTAGAGATTCAGAAACTGAACCAAAGCAGTGTACCCATTAAAATCAACCTCCTTATCTGAAAAGCAGACAGCAAAATTGAACTTCCTTCCTTTTCCTCTAGCTTCCTTTTCTCCCCCTTTTTGTTCTTGTTGTATTTGGTAGTTCTGATGTTTCTTGCAAAATGTAGGGGAAGATGAACCCCCTGATGGAAATTAGTGTGTTTCTTAGACTTCTTATCTTGATTTTTTCCCCTCCAGAAATACGTTTTTTGGGGGGCTGGATGGATAAAAAATCCATCCGCCAACCTTCCCAACAACAAATTGAGAGTGTTAAAATAATAAAGCTCTATTGATAGCACATTGTGCCTGATTGAGGCTAAGCACCAATGGAGCAGGTTGGGTGACTGTGTTAGGTTTGCTTTGCCCCACATTGAAGCTGTGTAAATTTTTGTAAGTTTCATCAATTTAAATTTTTGCAACTTCAATTTTTGTAAAGGAATTATTGCCATCCTTAGAGAAAAGTAGTGGCGCAAGAATGGTGGGAAAAGGACAGGAGTTGCTGCTATGGCAGAAGAGAGGAGAAATTGTTCTCATTTATGAAAATAGCTTGAGACAGCCCAGGACAGACATGTAGAGGAGTTGCCCATGACCAGTTCTAGCCAGTTCAGCATTTGTCAAAATAAATAGAAATGATGTCAGGAGTGGACCAGTTGGGACTGTACCTCCTCTGCAGTCCTCTACTGTTTCATTCTGAGTACTTTCATGTGATGTCCTAAATACATCTCTCATGACAATTTGTAATGCAGCAATGCATGGGTGGGGACTCTTGTGCTGTACCATGATGTGCCATGCTGAATGAGTAGCATGAATTATGAACTGAGGACACCCAGGCAGTCTGATCACAATTATGAACTTGCAGAGTGCTACAGGCTCTTGGGGAAGGGTAAGTGATAGCTAAACTATATGCAATGTGGGAAATTTGTTATCTGATTTCCTCTTTCTTCCAGTTTTCTGTAAAACAGGGGCAGGAACCTGCAAAATTAGAAGACTGGCTGTAAGGGAAGGCATGTTGAGCCTTTTCTCCTCTATGCCTCCTCAGATCTGGTCTTAGCTCTACTTAGGGGAAATCAGAGGCTATACTGTATTCAAGGCCGAATAGGGGGCATAGGTAAAGTGATGGTTCCCATCCAATCCCTATCTTCCAAAGTCATGCATATAGAACAGTAGTGGAGTACACAATGTAGCTTTCTACTTGCTGCATTATCATCAGCTGTTCTGGCTCAGGCTGATGATTGTTGCAGTCCAACAGCATTTGGAGGGTCCATCACTGCAATATACATTCAAACCATCATGCCTCGTAGTGGATTTGCATCCTAGCACAGGGTAAGGTAGCAGGGAGATATCAGAGACATTTGGGACCATTGGTTCAGTGACTGTATAACAAAACCCATCAGCACTGTTATGGTGTCCAAGCATCCCACCCACAAGGATTTTATAATCTTCCAGTGGGTAGGATTCTTTTATTGCAGAGTATAAAAACTTCTCCTCTTTTTTGCCATATTTTAAGGAAGTTATCACCAGGAGAAAATGTAGTGAAATGAGATGGCTGTGAGATAGAAGGAATCAAGCTAGTGGAAATTAATATAGTGCTTTGGAAACTTTATTCTTCTTTTAAGCTTAAATATGTAGGGCATCAAATTCAGCAATAGAGATTAACTATTTCCCCCCCTGAAGAATTCTGTAAATGTTATCTGATGTTTTCTAGATCTCTGGATTCTTGAAGACTCTCTTCCATCCGATGGCATTTGATTATGACATCTGATAGCGAGTGTACCCTTTCTTTGTATTTGAACAGTATAAAACACCAAGTTTCTGAACAGCAATAGTTTGAGACTTCCCATTAATTCCTGTTTTAATCAAAGTAAGAAAGTATACCAAAAAGGTCTACAAACTGAAATTCAGAAAGAAAGAAAAAAGTACTTCAATCAGACTCTCAAATTTCATGTTCAGTACACATATTGTGAGTATGGATTCCTCTCCTCAGTTTTTAAATAACAATGCTCAGGGTTAAAATAGTCACATTATTATTGCTTATTCTTTACTGTTTTTAAGAAATATTTGCACAACCTCTCATTGGTATGATCCAATTTAAAATGTAGTAGAATCTAGTGCTATCACACTGTTGTAGAACTTGCACAGTTGCTAAATGAGTAAAGGATGAACTTTGGACTTCCTATGTAAAAATAAACTCTGTGCTATGCTTGAGGCATTCATGAAGCTCAAGTTTGATTTGTAAAGGAATTAAACATGTAATTGTCAATCTCCAGCTTGAGAGAGACAGAGAGAAGCAAACACTCCTACCATATGTATTGCTAAGGGCTCTAATTCATGCCAGTAAAGTAACAGCAGTATCCAACAAATAAAATGTAGTAATCAATTACTGTGTTTCCTGTGATGAAAACTTCTTCCTTGATAGCTGATTGATTTCCCCTTTTGCCCTCCATCTCAATATGCACCCTCTTAGCAACAGGCAGAAGAAAGCAAGAAGGAGAAGTGGGGAGGACTGGGAGATGTGGAAAGATAAGGAGAGCAATGAGAGGAAAAAAGAAAAGTTTAATTTTTTTTTTTAAGAAAAGGATGCCTGAAGAAGTGGGATATGTTATTGAAAAACATCGACCGATCAGAGCAAATTACAAATAGGCAGTTGAGCTGACACACAAAGGAAAGCTGAAAAATAAATAAATTAGTGATTTGGTGCATTGAAAAGAGAGCACAGAAGGAGCCAACTTCCACTGTACTTGGTTTTAAAAATCAACAACAGAGAAACCTCAAGTCTTACTGCCTCTATCATTTGTGAGCTGTAGGGTGACCATGCTCCAGGGTGTCCAATTTTGACTGATTAGTGGAGGGGAAAAAAGAATTCAATATTAATGTGTTTAAAAAGACAGCTCAATTGACAAAAGTTATTTCTTCCCCCGAATGAAAGGAAGATCCTCGCTTTTGTAAACTGTTTCCGTGTGCGTGCACTCTGTCTCTCCCATTCTTACTCTGCCCCACCCGGGAACCATATGTCATTAAAATGCTTAGACAAGTGGAAAAGGGACTGATGGAAATCTGGGTAGACAAGGGAGATGCCAGTGAGCTGAGACTTTGTCAGACGGAATGATTTTGACATTCTAAACACTAACCCAAAGAGAAAGATACAGCAATAGGGAGCGGGATGAATGGGTAGGTGGACATGAACTGACAGAGGAGTTGAGACGAGCATCGCGGCAGAGGCGAAGGGGTGACAATGAGAAGATGAAAATCATCTTGAATGGCCAATAAGACAAAAGACAGGGAAAACCTTCAAGTCCTTCAGAGTGATGAGGGTTAGAGTTGCAGTTATATTGAAGCCAACACTTTGGCCTGGCCCCTCATAAATCTTGTTCCCTTTATTACTTTGACTACTCTGCCTGCCAAACACTTTTCGTCCCTCTGTAAACTGGTTTTCTCTCTGTTATGATTGCTTAGAGGCATTATTTATACCAATGTTTTACAGACTTTGATTTGTGGGGTGCAGGCAGCTTTTCTGGATTAAAATCAGAGGTATGTTTCATCCTTACACAGCACTTGGAGATAACACATTCTTTATTAGCTTCCAGAACAATCCTTCCAACCATAAGATTTCCCAGTTAATATGGTCTTTTGTCATCCTGCTCTGTACTTCACTGTTCAGAAATGGACTTTGCTTTCTGGGTGGATATGGTGATTCTTCCAGGATTTTCACTCTTACACCTGTTAGTAATGGGGATGGAAAGAATACTGGAAAACCTTCAAAGAATGGGTGAAAAACTTGCCTTTGAGTATCAAGAAGTACTGATGTGAAGAATGCTGGACAGATCATAATCTGTTCAGTTTGCGACTTAGTTGGCGTAAAATTCACACATAGTTGTTTTGGTCAGAGAACAGCATTTTCTGTGCAGGAAACACCATTTTCTGCACAGAAAATATTTCTGTATAGAAATATTGTTGTTTCTTGCACAGAAAAGCTGCTTTCTGTGCAAAACAGCCACTTATGAATCTTATTGAGGATAAGATTCAGTTTGCAAATACGCTTTGAATACTGTGTGTTTCCTTAAGTAAGGGAATCAGTGAAGATTTGTACCCCCTAAGTAGTAATAATATGAAGTGCCTCTTGAATTCTTACTCTTTTTGAATGGATGATAGCAGTAGTTCAGACTGGATACTGTAATATAATTCTTGTATCTTTAAAGTCTTTGGAGAAGTCTCAACTAGTCCAAATTTCAGCTTCTAGACTATTGATGGCACAGAACATTCAGATGATATTCATTTCCAGTTCTTTTAATGATGCTGCCTTCCAGTTGGTTTCCAGACTCAGTTCAGTTGCTAATCTGAGACCAAGTGATCTAACACAGCCTTTTCTTGTACAGACCTACCAAAAGCAAGGAGAACTTTAAAATATCCTTCTGAAAATACCTTTGATGTCATTTATGTATGTAGGGTGAGCCATTTTGGACTGGGCTGTTTCTGCCAAGATAATAGCACATTCAATAAAATAAGTTGACTGCAGTGGTGCTTATCTGGAAAGCTTTCAGGCTGTTAAATTTCAGTGCTATGCATCTTCTCTATTTTCCTGAATTATTGGAGTGGTGTGTTAATTTTAATGTGCTTGTTGGTTTTTATGTGTTTTTTCCCTTGAACTTTTGGTGGTGTTTTGTTATGTTCAAGATATGTGGCTGTGTTGTAGACTAGTCTGTTTCAGGGCCTGCCCTTTCCTCTGTTTTTCAGAAGGATGGGAGGAAACTCAGGCTCAAACACTGCTATGAGAAGACAGGGCATATTCTCCTTTTTTAGACATGTGGTTTTCCTTCCTATCTGAATCACAGCTTTTGAGGAAGTTTGGATGATGTTTAATGTCCATCCCTTGTAACATCATAAGAGGTTACCCCCTGTCATATTATCCGGAATTGTCCCCTGGTCTCAGGTCTTGGATCAGAAATCACAGGGCTCGAGATAGAACTAACCTGGTAACCGTGTGGATGGAAGAGCTTGCAAATAATTCTATTTGGATCTATATGAAGTCAAGAACTACAGGAACACAGGGAGGATTTGTTCCAATGGCCCTAAGAGTGGTTGAAGCACCCAACGGTTGGCTTAATTTTTTAACAAGCTCTCATGGCTCATTAATATATTGTGGCATACACTCCGAGAATCACCAGCTTAAAGCAAAGTGGTCTGCCTATGGTTCTACGGTCCAGTTTTTTGTTTTGTTTTAAAAGGTGCAGAACTTAGCTTGTACTGAAACTTCCAGAACCTCCATCCAGTGGCCATGTTAGCTGGGGCATTCTGAGAGTTTTAGCACAAGTAAGGAAGTTTTCCATTGTCTGGAAAAGTCTATGTTTTGCAAAACTGCAAAAATGACTTTCACATCCAAGCACAGCCATGGTAGTGCATCTGTTCTTCTCCACGTGAAGTCCCCATGAGAGAAAGAAACTTCTTTAAAAAGAAAAAAGCCACTTGCTGCACCAACCGCAACTCCATACCTTATGTCCAGTAAGCAGATTGTCACATCTGTAATAGTTGGTTATCTACTGTTGGCTCTTGATATTTTCATACCTTTCAAAGAGTGTGTGTTACGGCCAGTCTCCAGGATTATGGAACAGGAAAATAGGAAAACGAATATGCTAAAGAAATTAATAATACATTTGGAACTCTTTTAGTGTCAGGCCACTCACTTTTTAGCAGCAGTTATGGCTTATCTAAGTTCCATTTGGGTTTTACCCAGTCTGAGTACACAGTGTAACAGTGACAGCAATCCTCTCACGTTTCCAGTTCATCTTGGTTCATGGTCCAATGAAAGAACAATACTACATCAGGTAGTTGCACCTTTCCACGTGCATCACGGAGAGAAAGCATGGCCCCATCCACTGCTTTGCTGCATGATAGTGGAGGTAGCCATATTTTGCCTCCCTCCCAATGACTCAAAGACTCAGCTTCCATTATTCTGCTTTTCTGTTTACAGTAAGAGAAGAAAGGCATTAAAACTAACTGCACTTGGTATATACGTTTCCCCATTTACACTGGTAACATAAAAGGTAAAGTGGCATTGTTATCAGCTCTTATTAAGGGCACTCCTTTAAAAGAAGAACACACTTAAATGTGCTTCTTGAAGGAAACAGTTTAGTGTATAGTGGTAGAACGTTCATCCTTCAAAAATTATTTTTCTCCTGGTATGGTAACTGTTGCTAAATATATCTCTGACTCTCTCTGCCTCCCTCTGCTTTAGTGGAGAATTTTGGTACTTGTAGTAACTGCTTTAAGATGTGTGCCATTTGTATGCATGAAAGTTTAGAAGAGAGTTTTGTATTCCCTACACATATTCAGTGGGGGAAACCTGCAAAAGAATTTCATGTGATGTTAGGGCAACAGCGTGTGAATCAAATAAGGGGAAAATTCCTCAACAAACTGACTTTTAAAAAAGAAGAAGAAGAAGAAGAAGAAGACTTGTTTTTCTTCAAAATACCAACAAAACATAACTCTTTTGTTGAAACAACAGTAGGCAAATCCCAACTGCAGTTATGTCAGTGAATGGAAGATCTGACATTAGATAAGGTACAAAATGGGCGGTGGAAGGGAACAGAGATTCACAGTAAAAATCTAATATAAACAGTTCCTTACAAGCTGTTTTGGAGTCTCTCTCTCTCTCTCTCTCTCTGTCTTCTGCTCTCTCTTCTTCTGTACCCATCTTTTGAAAGGAAAGTATGGTTAAGCCCAAGCTAGATGTAACAGATACTCATGGCTGTCTCCCCGCACCAGGAGAATCTGAAATGGAATGGAAGAATTGTGGTGAGGAGGGAAAGATTACGTCTAATCCTTTTCCCATACTCATTTTTCTGCTTAGAATAGCAAACCTCCCTGCACTGCTTTTATATTTACAAGGTAAAAGAAGTGGTGTGAGTTTCATTAGGGAGCAAAAGAGATAACTGTGGCCATTTCCGCACTAGAATATTATAGTGCTATTATTCCACTTTCAACATCCTTTGGAATCCTGGGGTTTGCAGTTTCACTTCAAGCCCCTCCTCCAAAACTGCAAACCCCCGGATTCCATAGGATGTTGAAAGTGGAATAATAGCGCAATAACAGAAATGGCAGAAATTGCCTAAATATCTTTTCCTTCCCTTCCACCTATAGAGAAGTCTAGTTCAGGGCTAAGCGTCATGCAAAGTTCCAGAAATTGTAGAACTGTAATTTCCAGCATTCCTTGTCACTGGCAGCACTGCCTTGGGCTGATAGGAGTTGTAGTTGAACATCAGTAGAACCACACCATTCCTACCTATCAGCTAGTTAGATGAACAGGGGACCTTGTTGGATGGAAATCATCCACGGAAAGGGAAAGAGCTTTTATGGTTGGGGAAACAGCATCCAGCCTCAATGGCTTTTCTGCACAAATATCAAATAAAAATATAGACATCGTCCCAAAGCATTTCCAAGGAGCTCTGGAATTCTGGGAGTATCTTTTAGAAAACAGCAGTTCTTTAATTTTTATCTTACGGCAATTTACAGGAATATAACCCAAAATCAGAGTTTGGCAGTAATGTGCTACAAACAATGTTACGAGCTATAATGCTGCCTGCAGTGTGTTATTTTCTATGGGAACAGCAGCATCTTCTCTTTTTAAAAAGTTAATGGTGGCATGGATTTTGTGGGGAAGGGGAAATGAGTAACAATTGCCAGCTGTTTCAAAAAGGGTATATTTTAGAGTCATTTAGAGGGATTTGGACCACAGTTGTCCATTTTTCTATTTTTCAACTTTTTCAAAAAATAAGATATTCAAAATATTGTTATAAAATAATTGCTGGAATCCTGCTAGTGCATTGAACTGGTGTAACTAAAGCAGAAACAGTGGGCTTTTTCACACTTTGGGAAGAAAACGGGGCAGTCTGTTACTCACCGGACTGGCGCGCTCCGTTCGACGATCCACAGTGATCCGGAGCAGTGCGTGCCCGCGCTACACACTGCTCCGGGGATGAAAATGGAGGCTTCCGGTTGGTGGAGGCTCTCCACCAACCGGAGAAGCTCACCAGCCGTAAGCCCACCCCCGGAAGATCTGCAGCCTCGCGCTGGTATGAGCCTGCAGATCTACACAGGAGTGCAGCGACAGACTGGGGTGTGCCGGGCTATTGAAAGACCTGTTTTAAGTGGTCTTTCAATAGCACGGTGAACCACCAGTTCTGGTCTGGACCCAGTTCGCCCCCAAGTGCAAATGTCCTCACTGGAGGACGCGCTGCCCCGTTTTAAAAACAAAATGCGGAAAAGGCCAGTGTCAGCTAGAGGGGAAAAATGGCTCTATGGCCCTTAAAGAAGGGAGACATTGAAGAAATCGGCTGTTTGGAACCAGCAGGTTTTACTTGCCTTCCTTTGCAGCTGCTGAGTCACTCTAGAAAAAGTACAGCAACTAGAACAGTGCAATAAAAAGATTCTAAGGAATGTGTCACTCCATGAAGTAATGACTAATAGTAGCACATTGTTGTTACTGCTGCTTTTTTAAAAAAACCAAACTAATGCAATATAAGAACATAGGAAGATGCCTGGACTGTGTAGCCTATTACCAGCTTTGGCAGCAATGATTCTCCAGAGCTTCAGTTAGGATTCGTTCCTAGCCCCACACAGACATCCTTAGTATCCTTCATGATTTCTCATCCAAGTACCAACTGATCCTATTTCCACTTTTCAAAATCTGGTAAGATCAGGCAGATTCCAAGTGGTCTGCTGGTCCACTAACATATCAATTTTCAGTAACACTTTCAGTGTTTCTACCCAAGTGCTGCCGTCTAAAGTGATTGCCTTGCTTTCTTCACCTGATAGAGCCAGGCTAGCTCCTTCTTGTTTCCATTCTATTCTGCCAATGCTTTTGAAAACAATATGGAAGAAACAATAATAACTGCCTGTAATCAATCAATCAATCAATCAATTGGTCTTGCCTGCTACAAAGAAAGTAGTAGCTGAAAGGCATATTCTCTTCCTATATTTTCTGTATAATATAGCTAGACTCTTTGTAATTGTGCAAGCAATGGAAGCTTTTTAAAGTATTGCAAGCCATGGCCAGCTGAGCACAGGAATCTTGAAGGAAACACTGAGCCTTTCATGTCTAAGAGATTGTTGTAAGCTGATGTGAACATCTACTCAAGGTTTATTTACCAAATACATATGGTGTGTGTTTTAATGCAGTATGTAAAAAAAAAAAAATGCTTGTATCAACTAGGGAGATGAAAAAATGGTCAGTCCTATTTTTACCCAGGGATGGAAAGAATATTTCAAAATATACAAAAAAGATTTTTTAAATACCCGTTATTTCTTGGATGCTTGAGAAGAAGGAATGGGGCTGACAAGAATTTTGTGAGTTTGGGACTTATTCACAAAACAGCACTTTTGTGCAGGAAAAATTCTGCACAGAAAATAATATTTTTGTTTCATGCACGATAAATGCTATTTTCTGTGCTAAACAGAATGTGCAAATTTTTCATAGAGAGGTTAACAGCAGCATTTCCTGCCCAGAAAGCAGCATTTTTCTGTGCAGGAAGTAGAACTTTTGTCATGAAGATAATAGCAGAAAATATTATTTTTGCACAATAGAAACCAGAAAAATCAGAAAACAGCCACATGAAATTTTGCACTGTATAGGTCCCAAACTGCAAATACTGTGCAGCTTTCAAAGACTTTCTTGCAGTGTGAAGAAAATTATGAAAATTGTTCATTCCTTCCTCCAAAAAGAAAATCAAGGAAGAATTACATCCATGTTTCCACCTGCGTACTTTTCACCAGCATAATTAAAATTCCACTATCATTCTTGTCCTACCTAGCCACAAATGTCCAGGATAAATTTAAATGTATTTTAACTGCCTGCACAAAACAAATACATGCTTTTAAGAAGAAAAAAAATCTGTATACATATGCACTTTCCTCTTAACCGAAAAGCATTTGAGTGCATTTTATGAAATCGTGCCAATCCGCTGCACATCTTTTTCAATATATGCACATGTTTTTCTTTGCCAAAATCTTGAGGGGAAAAACATAAATTTTCAAGTTGCATGCACTTCGTTCCCTTGCCAGCCTTGGGAGATAGGTTTAGTGACCCTATTAGCAGACAACCCCATTGGCACACTAATTTCAGGCACACTACTGATGGAAAAAGGCAACACAATTTGGAAAGATCATGAGAAAAGGGCAGAAAAGGGATATGTTCAGAGGGAAATGCAAACCTGAACATCATCTCCAAAGCCAGTCTGTTCAGTAAAAGTTCAGATACAGTAACACAACGATGATGAGATTGCATTTGCCCTTTCTCAGACTAAATACAATGACTCTGAGTCATCTTGTCTTCTTTCATTCATTCGATCTGCCTCCGTCTCCATTTTCTTCCAGTAAACCAGCCTATCATCTTTAAAAACCGATGCATTTCTAAGCCAAAGAACACGTATCATGGATCAAAATGGGTTTGCTGATGTTCCACAAAATAAATATATAAAAAACAAAGTCTGACAAAAGATGGAGGTGGGGGGAGAGATTGTGTAGAAAATGAGGCTTAGAAGCTGTGAAGATGTCAGACTCACTTTGTCAGATCCTGTCTCAACTGAAAGTGAAAGAGTAATGGAGAACCAGAGGCAGACATTCTGTGTCAGGGTGATTTAATATGTCTTGGAATTGAACTGCAGTTACAGGAGGATCCTTTGGATGGGAGTGGACAGTGCCAAGGCTGGGAGGGGAGGTTGGCTGCATAGGCATTATGGAGCATTCCAGCTTGTTTAGTCTTCTAGGAAAAAGAAGGAGAAAACTTGATGTATCCATCAATTTCACCTTTAATAATCTGGGGAGAATTTGGGAAGGGTGGAATAGCAAGTAATGTCTTGCACATGATTTAAACAGTGCCCAAACCAAATACTGTACATGAATGCAACCATTAATTTTTATGTTGTCCAACTAATGGACACATATGTATATATGAGTGTATATTTGTAGCTGTGAGAGCTGGTATAGTCTAGTGGTTTGAGTGTTCGACTAGGTCAGTAGGAGACCAGGGTTAGAATCCTCTCTTAGCCATGGAAATCTAGTGGGTCACATGCTTTCAGCCTCAAAAGAAGGGAATCTCCTTTAAAGAAATCTTGCCAAGAAAACCTTGTTACAGGTTTTCCTTAGAGTTGCCATGTGTCAGAAATTACCAGAAGACACACCACCACAACAAAAAGGCAGTACTTTCCAAGTCCCAAACAAATTTTTCCAATAAACCGTCATGATAGGTTTCCTTTAGGGTCACTGTAAGGCACAAAACAATAAATTAATGACCATGAAAAGAGGGCAAGGAGAAATAATATGGTAAGAGCTATGGTTCATGTGGACCGAAGCTGATGTAACATTTTTGTAAAATATAGTTCTTCCCTTTGCCAAGGGTCCCCAAAGTCCTCTTTGCACACATTATATTTTCAGTATATGCCTAGAGGCAACAATGCATGTTGATAGCATGCAGTTGCCATCCAAAAAGATGTGTTTGTGACATTTTTTCCCTCTCTCCTACATTATCCAGTATGTGAAGTTACAGTATTTTGTAATTTTCCCAACCGTATCACTAACATTTTAATAGATGCAAAACAGACAACACAGTGGCATCATTAGATTCCTATTAAGACACCAACATTTTTTTTCATAGCACCTGTGATTTTCCAATGACAAGTAGTTCTCACTAACCTGTAAATGATAAATACAGCAAATTGGTACATTGAAATATATGCATCAGAAAACCAGGTACAATTTCCTTTTTTTTTTCTTTTTTTTCTGAGAAATGGTTCAGAGAACTCCAACCACCCAGGGAATATTCAGGAAAATATACCTCTCTCATATACAAATATGGACGATGAATCAATTCTCTTCGATGTTCTTATATTCTTATATTTGAAGTTATTAAATTATTATTAAAATATTTTAAGTTAGGTGTGGCCAGTTTATGGATTAATTTGATGACTGGGAAAACTCTTCTTAAAAATGAGGCAAAAAAAAAAAAATCTTAACGTCTGCTCCAGCCAAATTTTGAAAGGTACCGTTATTTCTAGTGAGAGAATCAGTGTGGTACACTCAGTGTGCTCAGCTGGGCAGGGGGAGAGAGGTGGAATCATGCCCTTCTCAATAGGCTCAAGAAAAAGAAAGCTTCTGCAGCATTTCCAAGCTTGTGTGATCTTCCCAATTAATAACTTTTGCCATCTTGACCACATCTAATGTTGCTTGGCCCCATGTGTCCCAGTTTTCATCATCAAAATATGGGTACATATCCTAATGAAAGAAGTAGAGCTGGCAACAATCTCCTGTTGAGTGTGTCCTGTAAGCAATTATACTTTTGAACACTCCACACCCTTCAAATGTCTTTTCCAACATTCTTTTACAACTTTCCTTTTGGAAGCTTCATGATCTTCTAAGGCCTCATGATTTATTTAACACCAACATGTTGTTTTCCCCACTTCAATTCACTAGCTGCTGTCTTGGATGAAAACAATACAAGACTCCCCCTCCCCACCCCACATTTCTCCAGCAGGGTTTCAGATAATAAAAAGATTTATAATTAAGCTAGTAGATTTCCTTTTGCCATGCTGTCCTAGATTATAAGAGAGTATATTTATATGCAATTATGAAATGAACAGTTTTTCTTACCCAAGTGGAGCTTTAAAAGTCATTATGAATCCATTAACTCAGCAGACCTTACAAAAGGCGCTTTCCCCTTTCTTTTGAATTTATTTTAATTTGAATCAGATAAGAAACTTTCACCCATTTTATACGTTAATCCTCTTGTGCCGTGTTAGAAAAGGGGGCTCATATATCACCCTGCAGATGGATTAATAGGCCACATTTGCTGTTTATGTCAGTGGGCACAGAAGAAGGCTTGGTGGTTTCTTAGCCACTGCACAGTGGTAGGAAGTGTTCCATCACCAATTTGTGATGGAAGAAATTCATCATATTGCAAATTTCTCAGATGTTGGCTGGTGCAATTGCTTTAATTTCTTTCTGCAGCCTACAGGTGCAGGCATCTTAATATGCCCTTCCCTTTGGGATAAAAGATGTTAGAACTGTTCAAATGTAGAAGAATTAGTTGAGCTAGTTCTTGGTCAGAACTGTGCAGAACAAATGTTAAACATCTGTCCCACATAATGAATCTTTTGGTTCTGTTTCAGCACAAATGTGATGTGCTTGAAAAATGATTTAACATTAGGAAGAATTGGTGAACACTAAGACCACTGGGAAGTTTACTGATTTTTTTTTCCAGCAGAGGTGGGATGGACACGTTTTAGGAATCCTTTAGCTGTGGATTCCTTCATTGGCCAGGACTGCATTGGACTAGATGACATTTGGTGAATCTTCCAACTACAGTTCTGAGATCCTATGATTTACCTGGCTTTCATCTCCTTAGAGCTTATGTGTTCTTCAAGAACACTCCAAAATGATAGACAGAGGCTCTGGGATCACACCTGAAAATGTTTATTACCTTTGGAAGAAATTCTTCTTGTCTTGCAGATTTCACCTTATTTAAGATAGTTATACATTCCCACACCAGCTATTTAACTATCATGGGCTCCTCTCTTGCATCATTTATTGTGGATTTTGCCAGACAGACACTGGCCCTTTCCACACATGGTGAGGGAAACACTCCCTGCCACTACTCACTGGCTTTTTGGTGGGTCCGTTTGGGTCCATCCTGATGAGGAGCAGTGCGAGCTCGTCGCTCCGCACTGCTCCGGCGTTGAAAATGGCGGCTTCCGGTTGGTGGAGGCTCCCCACCAACTGCTGAAGCTCACCAGCTTAAAGCCCACCCCCAGCAGATCTGCAGGCTTGCACTGGTGCAAGCCTGCAAATCTGCACTGGAGCGTGGGAACAGAGTGGCGCGCTCCGTGCTTTTGAAAAACCTGTAAAAACAGGTTTTTAAAAAGCACGATGCGCGACCACTTTGGGTCACTCCGGAATGGACTGAGGTGTGGAACTGCGACAAGTAGTCCAACCCAGTCCGCTCCGAAGGTGCAGACAACCTCTGTCAGAGGTTGCACCATGCCATTCTACTTACCCCATGCAGAAAGGGACACTGTTTTCCTTTTAGAAGAACTCGGAGATAAAACAGGTGATGAGCAGTTCCACTTTCACTCTGATAACCATTAACACTTTTCCAACTCATCATTGCAACGTACCTATAGACCTCTTGCTCTTCATTTTCCTTTCAACATAGCTAGGGGGAAGAAACTCTTTTTTGTTGTTATTGTTAACCTCTCTTCAAAGCCTGAGCTCATTCTGAGCTTTAGCCTCCTGAACTTTGCCCTACAAATTCAAGCTGTTGGTACTTTTCCTCTCTGGTTCCTCTGCGTGATTTCCTATTTGTTTCTTGTTCAAGTGCCTTTAAGTCAACTCCATGGAAGTTTGTCATTGCCACCTTGTGGATGACTTCTCACAAAGTTATCCAGTGGGTTCCCATAGTTGAGCAAAGATGTGGACCCTGCTCTTCTGTCCAACAGTCAAACCACTACATCACAGTATACATGTCCCATTTTTATGTCAGCACATCTAAAAGCCCATTTGCAGCCACTCTAGTTTCATTAGATGCCTCCCATAAATAGTGTTTATTTTAGGGAAAAATTGTATTGAAAATATGCATTTAAGAGTAAGTTGCATACAAAAACGCAGTGCATAAATTTTGTTTTGTTTCATGAGGGGATAATCCCCTATGGCTGCAGAAATGGGATGGACCAGGGTTATGACTGAACTCATGCAAAACTGAAGTGGAAAGAACGTGTGCTGATTTGTCCATTCCTGACCCTATCTGAACAGGGTTTTTATTATATTTAGAAACTGAATTTTCTGCATGTTGTTAATAGTATTTTTCCCTCAAATTTCTAATGGGTTTGTTGCCAGCAAAACTCATTTTAGCATCACCCTCCCAAGAGTGTTCCTCATCCATTTATTGGAGAAACTAATTAAACTCTTAATGGTTGAGCAGCCTATTTGTGCCTGATGGAGATGAATGATGCTACCTTTTTTGGTCTGGGATAAAGCAATTTTATTCTCTTGTTTTCCAACATCCGTGTGCAATTAATGGCTCACTCCAAGCTCTGTAAGGCAAGACTCCAGTCTCCTGCTGTCTGTTTTCCTTTCCTAGCAATCCAAAACTTTTAGATTAAGGAAATTTGCCATATACCTAGCTGGTGCTGTTTGAAACTGTGTCAAGGTCCCTTGAATTCTTTTACATACTCTGCATGATGAATCTACTGTTGGATGGTACTATTTCAAACTCCAGGTGGGGAATTGAACTTTGAACATTCCTTTGTATTTAAAACAAAAGAAACAGACACCCTGCATGCACACTACCTGCATACTCTCCAACTGTTCATATTTGATAGGGACTGTCCCAATTAATCCTCTGTCATCTCACTTTTTCAGTTGCTTTTAAAATGTCTCAGCTTCTCTCTCCTCCACATGATTTCCCCCTTTGTCCTCAACTTACTTCCCTTGTTGCAGACCAAATTCAAAGTACAAAAGGTGGTGAGACCAAGAGAGGATCTCTGTTGCTTTGGGAGTCTGTACCTTTCTCCTTTTAAAAAAGTAGTGTCTGAGGTAGAGATGTAGTTCTTTATTGGTTTCACATCTATATAGGAAAGCAAAATAATTTGTTCAATTAATTGGCTAAGCCAGGGGGAAAAGGAAAGGCAGGGGACAGCTGAGGGTGGACCAGCTATGTTCTGATAGCTGGATATTTGAATGCCATGTATAGTCAAGCTTAAGGGAGCATTAGCTGGGACCCTTTCTGACTCACATGAGAAACTGGTCTCTGATGAAAAATCTCTTTTGTCTTTGAGTGATTCTAACCAGTTTGTGTCCCAAAGGGTTGCCTTCTTTGGATCCAAGTCTGCCAGTTTAAGGGAAAAAGAGGTGAAAGAAAGAATAGTGTTTAATTTACCAGATGAACATACTTTTATTTTGGTTCAATGCAACCTTAACAAGGCAATGTTATAATTGCAACTGTACTCCAGCATTTAAAATTGTGTTGTTTTACTGTTTGTAAGTGTTTGAAATGATCAGTGTAATTCAATAAATTGATCTGATTTTTTAAAAAAAAGCAAAATACAATAGGACTTTGCAGTCAATTAACTCAAACTGGAGGGAGAGGAAAGGAGGGACAGATCTTCCATTTCCAGTCTGCTTGGGCAGAGCAGATGAAAACTGCTTCAGCCTCCCCAGCTTGTGTGTTCTTCCTCCTTGATAACTTTTGCCATTTTGACCACATGCTGATATTGCTAGGCCACACTTGTCCCAGTTTTCATCAGTGAAACATTAGATGATATATACCTGCATGTTATGGAAATATTTTCCTAATTGTGTATGTGCAAGAATTCTTTATTTACTTATTGGCATTCAAATCTGCAGTCTTCCCCAGTCTGCTTTGTAGTAATGCTGAGTGGTGACTCAATCCAATCCAGCCATGTCAACTTAGCTTGTAATCAATTCTAAGTCCATTTCATGCAAGTTTCACATTTGGACTGCAGTTTTACTTATTTATTCCTAAATACATATTTTAAAAAAAAATTGGGAGGAGGGAGTGGAAGTGCAACAATGTAATTACAATCCTCATGCGTGACTTTCCTAAACTTTTATATGCAGCTTTTCCAAGTATATACATTTTTGGAAAATTAGGAGAGGTGTTCAGTCAGAAAGATAACTATTTTTTGAGGTGCATATTGCCCTAGGAAGCATACATCATGTTGATTTACTAAAAAATGTAGAACAGATCAAATTTTATTTCATTTCTTGCCTGAACTGGTACAATCTGGGATCCACAGGAAAAACTCACAAAATGACTGGCAAATTTTGGCTTTTAGTTTTCCTAATATTTAACTTTTTTCCCCCCTGGGCTGAGTATACTTGGTCCAGAGTCTGCATTCTCCCCACAAGTATGTAAACATCTATGTTTATATTAGTAGAAATAGACCTTAAAAAAGAATTATCTACATGAGCTTAAGCTGGTATGCATGGCTTGCCTTTTCCTCCTCATTTTGTCTCCACAGTGGGTCTGTCAGGCCTGGTATAATGGTTTGAGCGTAGGAATCTAGGAGAATGGGATTCACATTCCCACTCAGCCATGGCAATGCATTCAATGACCTTGGACAAGTCACACTCTTTCATCCTCAGCAGAAGGCAATGACAAAACCACTCTGAACAAGTCTTGCCAGGATGACCCCATGATTAGGTTGTCATAAGTCAGAAACAACTTGAAGGAACATAGCAACAGCCTGTCCGACAGAGAGAGCCACTGTCCCAAGGTTAGCCAGTGAAATATGTGACTTGGGTAAGGACTTCAACCTAAATATCCCAGGGTCCAGTTCATAACCACTACAGCAGAGGGGATGAGTACAATCTGTGGATGACATTTAGATCCCCAAGGCTAAAGGCCTTCCAATATCCCTATTTGCATTTATAGGTTAAAAAAATAATAAAAATGACCTTGTGCCTTCTAGGGGGATAATTTTCTCATATTTTGGGCCTTGCCTGGGCTTTTTTAAATCCAAGAGAAACCTTTTTATGATCTTGGAAGTAATTATTTTTGAAGGCCTCTGCAGGGTATGAAATCATCATTGGGCAAACATGGCAAAATTGTCCCCTATGCCTCTTTGAGATGTTAGGGGAAATTTTTGAATTTAAAAAACATTCAAGGCAGAAGACTTGTTTTATGGGACTGGTAGGGAAGGGATGGAGCTATGTGGTCCCTCTGTGGTCCTACAGTTTGCCAATGTGTTTGAAGAACCCCTAGTTGGTCTTCACCTCTGAATTATACCACTGGTTCTCAGAACCTAGTCGATGTGTTGTACGTGTAGTGAGCATTTGATTAGTATGAACTACTAGATTTATCTTTCTTTTCTGTTAAACTCTCTTCCCAAGGTCATTAAGGATGGGTGTTTGTGTGTTGGATTATAATGTTGAAGGATGCTTGAGAAATGAAATCTGCAAGAGTTCCATGATGAACTGATCTGATCGACTTCTCTCTGACTAATAGAACTCACTTGGCTCCTGAGGTTTGTGCTTCTTGAATGTTCCAGGACAATTCTTGGCTCTAACAAATGGATCAAAATGCAGTTTAAAATGTGCATTTTGAGTGAAAAATATATTTAGAAATATGTGTTTAAATGCAAATTTTCCTTCTGATAAATGCAAAGCTGGGAGAGACACACTGAAAAGATTTAAGGAGGCAGATCACTGAAACTGACACGGAACAGAAATAGACCGATTCATCCATCCCTAATCATATCTAGTGCAAATGCAAGTGCATGAATGCGAAGTCACCACATGTTTGGCACACCACAGCTGATGAGCTCAATTTCAAACTGCATATTAACATATTATGGAACCATTATATATATGAATTTCATTTATTCAGGAAAATTTTATACTACCTTTCATCAACAAAGCTCCATGGGCAATTTTCCTAGTGGCATATCAAAAAATAAAAGAACAAAACTCCTTTTTTCCATGATTTTTTTTAATGCTAGCTAGACTATAGAAGAATAAATGAATGCCTATGACTTGCAGTGCTTTTCAGCAATATAAAATGGTGGAGATGGGGTTTACACAGTGGTTGTTGGTACAGGAATTACAGAGTACTAGAAATGTGTCTCTGCACCAGGTGTGGTCTGAAGTGGGCTTGGCACCCAGAGAATGATGATGAGCTCAGTGAGTTCCAATACTATACTCTATATAGCTTTCTGAGTGCATAGAGACATGTGTAACTTAGCAGCCTAACATGATGGACAGGTCTATTTAGTTATCCATGTGGAGCCTTCCCATAGACTCAGTGGATCCAAACGATTGCAGCTTCAAACATAAAGAATCATGTAACTATTTGACTATACTAACATACCTCACGCTTGGAAGGCATGGACATTTTTCCTGTCTTGTGGAATGGCCTGGAGCTCTCTTTCCCTTGCTGGGAAACTGGAGCTATATTTTTTCCTGACGATAGTTATGTATTTCCCATTTTTTCTCTCTCCAAGTAACATAGAAAGCCATGGGAAAAAGACTATATACCATGTGTGGACCCATTTGGGCCCACTCTAGGGAGGGAGGGGTATAGTTTTAAGATTTATTGCTGAACTAATAGTTTGATGCTCTTTCATGACATCCCAAATCATCTGCTTGAGACTGAGTGTTTCATACTAATGGGCAATGACAGGGCCAGCCCTGTGCAAGTGTTTTGTGGCAGGGGAGGTATACAAACCTTTCATGGACTTCTGTTTACTAAATATTGCATTACTTATAAAATGACTGCCTGTTTTACATGGTATCTTAGAATATACAGAGTGAAAACATCATGTAGCCTGTTACCAGTCTACCCAAAAGATCTTGAGAGGTAATGGTACCACTCTATTCTGCATTGGTTAGGCCTCATTTGGAATACTGTGTCCAGTTCTAGGCACCTCAATTCAAGAAGGATATCGACAAGCTGGAACATGTCCAGAGGAGGGCGACCAAAATGGGGAAGGGCCTGGAAGCCATGCCCTATAAGGAGTGGCTTAGGGAGCTGGATATGTTTAGTCTGCAGAAAAGAAGGTTAAAAGAGGACATGATAGCCATGTTTAAATATTTGAGGGGATGTCATGTCAAGGAGGGAGTAGGCTTGTTTTCCACTGCTCCAGAGACAAGGACAAGGAGCAATGGATTCAAATTGCAGGACAAGAGATTCCACCTGAACCTCAGGAAGAACTTCCTGATGTTCAGAGCTGTCCAGCAGTGGAATATGCTGCCTTAGAGTGTGGTGGAGTCTCCTTCTATGGATGTTTTTAAGCAGAGGCTGGATGGCCATCTGTTGGGAATGCTTTGATGTGTGTTCCTGCATAGCAGGGGGTTGGACTGGATGGCCCCTAGGGTCTCTCCCGGCCCTATGATTCTGTGATTCTATGATTCTAGGTATACTTCAGAGAAATGCTGAAATCCTTCACTTTAGTGTGAGAGGGTAAGAGTGTTTCTACTTGGCATCTGGGGCTAGTCACCCTCTCTTGGCACCTCATTGCATGGAGAACCACATATACAGCTCTTAGTTCCTTGGAAGAAAGGTAGGTTATAAATACTACAATTAACAACAACTTCCCTCTCTCGCAGAGCTATAGTTGTTAGAGTTACTGCCAGGCAATGCCCCTACTGTGTTCTTTTGCCCCATTGTTTTGGAAGAAGGGATGGATTACAGTGTTGTGGATGCAAAATATGTGCTCAAAAGCAAAGTGCTGATCTGTCAACCTGTGAGGTTGCAGCTAGGTGTCATTTAAGTTAAACATTTCCTCTCCCCTAGAGCACTGTGAGCTAGTGAGCTCAGGCCAAACTATCTTTCAGGGACAGGACACTCACTGCTACTCTTATTCAGGAGTGGGGAGCAATTTAAATTAAAACAGTTCTTAACTCTATGTACAGCAGGTAATTTCTGCACTGCAGTTAGCTGGTGTTGCCTCTCTGTTGGTGTTCAGGAGCTCTCCCTCCTCTGTGCTTCAGGCCAGGGGTGGGCAACCTCTAGAAGTCCAGGGAACACTTTAGGGGCTTCAGAAACTGCATTTTGAGGAGAAAAAATGTTAGTGACCAAACCAAGCTTTTTTCTTTTTCTTTTTTGTAAATTAAACAGTACAGTGTCCCCTGCCTCCTGTTGGGAGTTTAGACTTTGCCACTGGGGTGACGGTTTTTGCAGGCCTTGTTAGAATCATGGCCAAACTTCAAATGATATTCAATGATACAGAAAGGGCTGCTTTTACTTAGTGATATTTTTCCCTTAGCAGTTTGAAGCTAGGAAAAGATAAGAAAGCTGAGAATGGACTGAGGGAGTGAATATTGTTCTGTTGCTAATCTGCTTGCACAGTTCTCATGCCTAAGGGGAAGATGGGTCACACTTAGAGGCTTTAATTTTATTTCTTTCCTTCTACACTATGTCTTGGCAGTCTGTCTTCTGTTAGCCTCCCCACAGCCTCTCCATAGTCAGCAGTGGGGAACTGCCTTTGATCAGGGATAGTCTGGATAGACTAGTAAGATGTTTAGGAGCCCAGTTCCAACCCTGAGGAGAGATAAGAAGATGCACTGTAGCCCTTTCATCAATCGGACCTAGCATCCCTGCTATTTACCATTGGTTGCATCATTTCCTGCCAAGAAAGCTTATCTTACAGCTGTGATGTGTGTCAGTGTTCCATATCAAACAACGTTTTGGGGAGACCTGTAACTGCATCGAGTTCTGAACACAACACCCTGTAACCCGAATGAATTACTTCTGAGGTTTTTCAAAAGAGACAAATCCTTCATTTTTTTGCCTAAGAAAGGGCAGCCTTGAGAGTGTTGGGAGTTAGAGGCAATTTATTAAAAATCCATAGGGCACCATTCTTTGCCCATTCATACCCTAGGCCTGAACTCTGATTAGTGGATAGCATGGACAATAGTTGACAAGATTCCTGATGATATAGAAAGCTGGAAAAGCTATAGAATTTCAGAACATTTTGGTATGGTTCCTCCTGCCCCATGTTGTTCCAATCCTGCTGAAATTAAAACAAGTTGAAAGAACTTCACCTTCTTTAGAATAAGGCCGGTCTTTCTATAGATTGTTGTCATCTTTCATCCAGAAACAGAAGAGTATCTAACAAGGAGTGGGCATACGGGAGCTGAGTCTAAATTTCCTTTGCGTGTCGCTCTCTGCATAGGCAGAAGCTTAAGAACATATACCACATTGGTAGGCCACTGGCACACACCTCAACTGTCAGTTTTGCTCAGCAGTCAATTAATAAGAAATTAATAGGAGACACTGTGATTTATTACTTGGTTTCTTAATTATTACGAAAGACCAGCTTCATAACAGATGAAGCTTTGAAAAGATAACAATTAGCATCTGTCTTTGAACTTTTTTCCGCTCCAAAACTTTTAAAATGTCTTGGGGGGAAAATAATAATTTTATTAAAGATTGTTTAGAATCACTGAGCTCCCTCCCCCTGCAAATGTTGGGGGGATTTAATTTTTAAAAGGGAAAACTAAAGGCTGACGCTGTGGTCCTAAAGAGATGGATATAACTTACACCAATAAAGAGATACGACTTATGCCCAATGTGCAAGGTACGTTCACTCTACGATGCTGGATTTTACTTGCAAGCACACTGTACTTCTACATATGATGCATGGCATAGTGTTCCTCAAGCTGAGAGCATTGAGGAGAAGTTGGGACTCATACAGGACTTTTATTAAGGTGTGAAATTCTGCTTGCTTCATGTATATCGTTCCACAAATGAAGAAAGATTCTCAACTGTTGCATCAAACTCACCCAACATTTTTGAAAGCTAGGAAGTGAAACACTCTAATCCAATCCTGAAGTTAGGATCAGCATGCCATAGTGGGCACATGTCAACAAAGCTGTACCATCTTATTGCACAGACAGAATTGCAGGATACATGCGCGCATGCACACACACACACACACACACATGCACTTTTCCCCCTCATTCCTGTGGGTGGAGGCATTCAGCATATCCATCCACAGGCATTCT
This sequence comes from Ctenosaura bakeri, assembly GCA_948474755.1. Classification (NCBI taxonomy): domain Eukaryota; kingdom Metazoa; phylum Chordata; class Lepidosauria; order Squamata; family Iguanidae; genus Ctenosaura; species Ctenosaura bakeri. Next base: position 149,028 of record CAOLHI010001675.1, read on the forward strand.
CCTGTACCTCCCAGTTTCAGGAGCTCTAGGAGGTCCAGGAGAATGACATCTTCATGCATCCACCATCAGGAACATGCTAGTTGCCCTCAACTATCGCTCTCCTATCCACTGATTGGTTGGAGAAGGATGTGACCCAGCTGCAGGATGAAGAATGTGGGGAGAGGTTTATTCTCCATCTTGGCCAATAAAGCCTAATTGCCGCATATTTGGACATGTGGAAGAGAGGCTGTACTTCTTTCTAAAGTAGTTATAGAATTTCATCTGATAAGAGCTTTGACATGAATCCTATATACAAGACAGCAATTCCGTCCCAGCTGAACAAAAATAAGACCTATCCTTCTGGATCCTCTGTGAAAATACTCACAGGGATCTTCCAGAATTTTTTTGCTGTGCCATAAACCTTTTGACATGTTCTGAGGCAGGCAGAACAATACGCATACCACTATACAGTGGCAGGAATAGGGCACCTTTGGATTTCTAGGTGGTTTGGCTTGCTTGTTCCACATTCCTGTGCATTGGCCATGCCTGATGGAAATTGTAGGCCAAAACATGGGGGAGAGAGAAGTTCCCCACCCGTACTATGGCTTACTGTAGTGACTGGCCTTCAACCAGAAATATTAAGAATTTGGAGCTGACATTTAAGACTTAGCATTTGCTCTTAAGCCCGATGGCATATCACCAGATCCTCAGATGTGCTGTCTCAACACTTGCCAAGGCAGTATTACAACAGGTTTGTACTGACGCCATATCAGTGTTTCAGAGAGACACAGAACTTGAAAGTAAGTAGTTACAAATGATGAGTTTCTTGTAACTAATTTCTTTTGCTATAACTAAGGTATAGCTAAGTTGTATTATTATTGTAATTCAACAACAAGTGACTCCTCTGATGCATTTCCAATGATTTCAGTTACTTTTAATTATGGCAGGTGGCCTCACTGCTTGATTGTATTTTGTGCAACAGGCCAGAGGCTTCTAGTATCCTTTTTTAAAAAAACAAAACAAAAAACAAAACCTAACAATTCCAATCTGAATAACAAGAAAGAAAAGAATTACCATTTTTTAAAAAATTGAAAATTACCTTTTAAAAAACAACACTATTGTTCCATTAGAAAGAACTTCCTGATGGAACTAGCTGTTCAACATGGAAGGTACTGGTCCTTTTTGGGGTGGAAGTTATTAAACAGTAGTTGAGTGGCTAAGTCTTCGGCAGGGATGGAGCCAAGGTTGAGATGCAGAATAGTGCAAAGTGTTAATACCTACAGATGACTGGATGTGACCTTTGTCTGGAGACAGGTTCTAGAAAAGAAATAGAGACATGATATTTATCACAACCCTATTATAAAAGTTTTAGGATCAGGGCACAAGATATGTCCATCTCCCATCATGCTGCTCCCAGATTTTATTAGATTTTCCTTTAAATATTTGACATCATCTGTTCCTCCCTTCCTTATAACATGCCTGAAGTACATTTCAGAATCAGAAGACTGTGCAAAGAAGGTTTGGAAGAGGAGAAGGAAGAGGCAATATCTGGATAGATAATTTGCCTTGTCTATGCCTTTAAAGCTCCCTGTTTTAATTGATTAAATCTTGCAAGGTTTTAGCCATCCTTAATCTGGCCTAAATCATTTGCTGTTGACTGTATCCTCCTTTCGCCCTTATCACGAAGATGCTGGTGAATCAAAAGCAGCTTGCAATGAAGAGACATCTATTCACTCTCTTCATCTTGGCGTATTGACTTATTTTCTTAGATGAGCCTCTCCAACCCCAACACGCACAGGCCAAATTAAATCTATAACTATTAAAATGCTTTTTGGCCCAGACACTTCCCTCACCCACCCCGCAGTCTCCCCTCCTTGCTATTCAAAAGCCTTTAAAGTGTCAGCGTGTCTCCAACTAGGCAAGATGTGCCTAGCATCCAAACAAGGCGATGTCAGTGTGATAGAAAAATTCCCATTGAGGGACCTGCAGGTCAGGGTAAAACTAATGTATGAGGACTTCCATTTTACTATGAAGTATGAGTTGTGCAGTTAAGCCTTGGTGTACTCCTTTCTCTATGATATATATACTTCTGTTGTATAATCGGCAGATCTGTCTTGTTCTTGTTCTTTTCTTTTCTTGCCTTTTTTTGTCCTCCATAAAGCCCTCCTGAATTGTGTATTTAAAGCAGGAGTGTGGAAAGGCAGATGGCAGGCTTCACACCCCCTCTAAGGCTATATTGGAGCTCCCAGAAGCTCCCACCCCATTTTATTTAAATCTTACCCCAAAACTTTCTGGTTAAGTCAACTTCTGCTTTACTTCCTGGTTATACAAAGGGCTCTTTTGCAGCCTTTATTTGTTAAGCGGAATGTTGTGGAATTATTCCCTACACTTTCCAGAACAGGCATGAATGTGGTGTGGCCTATGGACTGCATGTAGTTCCCGAACCCCTCTTTTCATAGAATCATAGAGTTGGAAGAGACCACAAGGGCCATCCAGTCCAACTCCTTACCATGTAGTAATACACAATCCAAGCACTCCTAACAGATGGCCTCGGTTTTAAAACCTCCAGAAAGGAGACTCCACCACACTCTGAAGCAGCTTATTCCACTGTCAGATAGTTCTTACTATCACGAAGTTCTTTCTATTGTTTAGATGGAATCTCTTTTCCTATAGTTTGAAACCATTGCTCTGTGTCCTAGTCTCTGAAGCAGCAAAAAACAAGCTTGCTCCATCCTCCATATGACATCCCTTCAAATCTTTAAATATGGCTATCATGTCCCCTCTTAACCTTCTCTTCTCCACGCTAAACATACCCAGCTCCCTAAGCCACGCCGCATAGGGCATGGCTTCCAGACTCTTCACCGTTTTAGTCATCCTCCTCTGGACACACTCTAACTTGTCGATATCCTTCTAGAAATGAGGTGCCCAGAACTGGACATAGTATTCCAGGTGAGGTCTGACCAAAGCAGAATGAGCGTCATACTTTTCTGGATGCTTAAGCCCCCAACAGTCTCAATGCCCTCTAACCATGCAAAAGTTTTTGTCTCCAAATTATGGGGAAAGTCTGACCCCAAGCATTTCAAAAAAACAAAAATAAAAATACCTCATTCCTTCTATAAGCACCTCAGAATGCCCACTACTCTGAAATATCCTGCTTTCTTTGGAAGTCCCTCTCAAAATGGTGGAAGGAAGTGATATTTTGAGAGAGGCTGAAGTAGAAAATGGGCTTACTGTGAGGGTGTGTTTCCCACAGAGGGTCTAAGGAAAAATTGGCCCATGAACCCCATTCATTTGACCACACTGACTCTAAGAAGTGGGGCAGCATTTAAAAATAAGTTAAAATGTATGTTTTGAAAAACAATCTGAGATTGGAAGCAATGGGGCATGGCTTTTTGAGGTTCGCTAGGGGTCAATGCATGCCTGAAATTGGCAGTTGCCCACCCTAGTTCAAACTAAACTGCTTTTGAGAGAACAGCAGGTTAAAATATGGTATTATAGTCTGGACCCTGAAGTTTTAAGCAGGTCCACAAGCGTGCTTTGATTCTACAGGAGCGCAAGAAAAGCACGCTGTGTAAACCCAAGAATCAAATTTAGATTCCTGGATATCTGTTTCTATTTAAAAGTAACAATTTTTATGGTCAGGAAGGTACTATTATCACTGCTGGCTGGCAGTTCCTTGGTTAGGCAGGTTGATGTTTAATAGTACAGGATGAGCTGTTGATGTTTGCGAAAGAGTAGTAACCAGGAATAGACGCTTACACAGTTGTGCTGTGAGCACTGTTCAGTTGCGGAACTCAGGACACATTCTCGTGCTCAGAATTCTTTAGCTCTTTAGAATTCTTTTGTACCAGATCTGAATGGGGATTACAGTTCACCCATGCAAAGGTTTGCATCTGGTTACCTCTCCTGTCCACCCCCCGAAAAACAACAACAATCTCATGCTTCATTTTAGCAGGATAGTTTAGCACTGAGAAGAAAGGATTTGTTTCCAGGAATGTCCACCCACTCAAAAAAAGAAAAAAAAGAAAAAGAAAACGAAAAAAGAAAAAAGAAAAAGAAAAGAAAAAAAAAGACCCAAGTCATAAGGCAAGATGGTATGAAAGACAGCCACAACTTTATTAACTATTTAACATTTATTAACCAGAACCTGTAAGAGGACCTGTCAGTAGGACTGTCTGAGGTGAGGTATCTTCTTGTCCTTTTCTTCCAAGTCCCATTGGCTGAGTCACTCCCACGTCCTGTGTGAAAGCATATGTTTGTGCCTCGTCCATAGCCTTTTGAAGGAAGAGGATATTTTTTTCCCCATGCATACTCCCATGTTAGTCCCATGCATCCCATGTTTCAAAGGATAACTGGGTGAGGTGCACACCCACCCAAGGACAGTCTCCTTCCCCATTCCAAGTTCCAATACCCCAAAGGGCAGTTCTGAGGCATCTCCACATACCCTAGTGGTGCCCCTGGTTTCAGCAGGATCCTACATCTCAAAATCTGGCCTTGCATCTCAGGGCTTGGACCCAGGTTTCAGAGCCTGGATTAGGGTTCTGAGATCTCAGTACATGACTTACTGAAATCAGGGAATTCAGAATAAGATTATCACCTTGAACATTGCATGTCTACCTTGTTCTCTGTAACTTTGTGTTACGGGTCTCCTGTGGCTACCAGCTGTTTTGGAGACGCATCTGTGATTTGAGTTCCCAGACTTCAGGGCCTAGCCTTGAACTTCAGGCCTCCCCTGAGCCTCAGGCCTGGCCTTCTTATCCAGTCTTCATGTGCAGGAGGAGGAATCTCACGTGTGTATGTGTGTGTGTTTGTGTTTCCTTGTTAATTAGACTTGCCGCTTTTTTTAATTTGAATGGCATACTCTGTGTAATTCTAGGTATCTCAAGGCTGAGATTATCCTGATCCTGCAACCCTACTCCTCACCAGTGTTGCCTATGCCTTATTTTTCCTATGCAATCTTGAGAGGCCACTTCAGCAAACCATCTGTTCTCTTTACCTCCATCAGTACAAGGCAGGTGAAGAATCATTATTCCTCTTTTTCTAACAATGCCCATCAGGGTGGTGGCGGTGGATATTCCTTCTTGGTCCCAAAGCAACTAAAAGAGACTACAGAGGATACCAAGGAGAGCAGATTGGTGTCATGTAAGGTGGAAGAGGCTGATGTGGGGTTGTCATAAATGCCCTATTCTGGCCCTACCCCAACATGCCTAGTGTCATCATGACTGTATGTGTTGTCCTCAGAAGGGGTGGGTGAACTCTCCTCCAAGTCAATGATACTGTTAAACGAATCAGGGCCAATTTGTTGCAAACTACCAGAGCTTCTGTATGCTGTGTTTCAGAAGAAAGAACTGGCAGAACGATCTCTGGGTATTTCTTGCTTAAGAAGAACTTGTGAAGTTTACACAGAGCCAGGATGGTTTAGTGGTTTGAGTGTTGGACTTTGATCTTGGGGAACCAGAGTTCAGTTCCCTGTTCAGCCATGGAAACCAACTGGGTGATCTTGGGCAGCTCCAGAAAACCCTGTGATAGGGTTGCCATAAGTCAGAAACAACTTGAAGTCACACAACAGCAGCAGCAGCAGTGACATCATGATCATCATCATCATCATGATCATGATCATCATCATCAACAACAACAGCAATAAAGTTCACAGGATTGCCATAAGTCAATAGGTGACTTGAGAGCACATACACACACTCCAAGAACCATCAGTAAGTCCTGACCTATCTTGGGTCCACTTCTGGTCTTTGGAGTGGGTAGATAGAAATGGTCTATGTGTGTGTTTATAAAATTCCCAGTGTACATGTATGGAGAAGCATTATGTGAGGTTAAAAAGGGAAGGGTGAGCCTGGTTTGTATGAGAGTGACAAAGAGTGCCTGTAAGATGGAGGGAGCATGAAAGAAGTGGGGAAAGGCAGCCAGAGAGATACCTTTAATCTTTCACATTAACTGTGTTTTCTGGCTGTGGATTTGGGCTGAGGTCGATGCCAGGATGGCTCAGGCTGCAAATGAAAAAGAGATGATGGGGGAGATCATCAGCGGTCTGAGTGGATAATGCTTCTGTGGGGGGTATAGGGAGGGGAGCAAGGAAATCACTGACATCTGCCCTCCAATTCAATCTTCACACTGATCTCTGCTCGAACCTGACAATCCTTTCCCACTCATCCCTAAATCCCACCAATCTGCTATGGTCAGCCACCGCTAAACTACATATCCGCGTAATCTGCCTATCTACTGAACTCATCCCCCAGCCCCACCCAACACACAGACACACTTCTCCCAGTAAGAGGCAAGCCTGCTGGCTTTACAGGGCACAGGCAGCTGTTTTGCATGGGGTGGTTCCAATGAGACATGGTCTAGCAGGACAATTTGGTTGACATTGAGGCTGGATCATGCACGCTTGTGGTAATCAAGATGATACAGGGCTAGTGGGAGAAGGAGGCAGTCGATTATGCAGCCGGAATTATGATGACTGATTGGGTTGCTGGGAGGTAAATAATACGTTTGTGAGTTGACCTTCTGAACAGACTAGGTCTGACTGCTTGAACCAAATGCTCTTAGCAGACAAAGGAAAACAGAAGCTGAAGCTTTCTCTCTGTTTAGTACTTGGGTAAACCCCTAATGAGATGTAATGTACTAATATAGAGATGGTCATATCTCTCTGTTTTGATTTCTATGTATTCAGCCCTGAGAAAGATAAATATCACATTTTCTCCATTGAATTTGCAATGAAAGTTTGCTAATTTTGGAAAGTTTTGATTAAAAAGTGAACCAAACAGAATTCTCAACCATTCCTAATTTATATATAGGCTTACCTTAAGATGAATGATACTGATTGGGTGGTAGCTAAGTTATACCTATTTACTGAAATCCTAATAAGATACTAAACTGATATCTACCCATCTATCAGTCATGACTAGGCAGTTGCTTCCTAGTAGTTTTTGTTGCTGTCTGCCTTCAAGACATTTCTGACTTATGGCAACCCTAAAGTGAAAATATCACAGGTTCTTTGGGGGCAGAATTTCTTTTGAAGAGCTTTGTCCTTTCCTTCCTCTGAGGCTGAGAGCGTGTGACTTGCCCAAGGTCACCCAGTAGGTTTCCATGGCCAAGTTGGGGATCTGAACCCTCGTCTCCCAGTGTCCTAGTCCAGTAGTCAGACCACTACACCATACTGGCTTCTTTTGTTTCCAAATACAGTTCCATAATGGAAACAAAAATTGGATTGGATCTTTTTCATTCTCACATCATCATTCTTCACTTTCATTCTTGTACACAACAATTTAAAGAAGCGAGAATGGAAAAGAACAGTTCATTGCAAAGAAAAATGTTTTTCAGTGAAAACGTTGTGAAGTTCAATTGTTTAAAAGCATATTGTATGAAAACTTAAGAGGGAATGGTAACCTCCCATCATTCTTGATTCTGTAACCTTCCTGAACATGATGAGCAAAGGCATAGCTACAACTGGACTGGTTGGGAATTTTCCCCGGGCCTCCCAATTAATTGAAACTTTCTCCTGACATTTATTGTTATGTTGTTGTGTGCCTTTAAGTCATTTCCAACTTATGGAGACATTAAGGTGAACCTATCATGGGGGTTTCTGGGGATGAAAGTGTGTGATTCATGCAGCTTCATCCAGGTGGGTTTCCATAGTTGTACAGGGAACTGAATTCTGGTCTCCACCCCTTTGCTGCTTTGCTAACATTTACCCCACCAATAGTCTCTTCCCTGACAAACAAGATGGTGGCACCCACACTCGTGGGTAACTTGTACTTCCTCTTCTGGGCCCCAGATATTGAACTATACACCTAGTATGAGAGCAGCAGTGAAATGGAGAGCATTATCTGTCAACGGACATTCTCCATGTGAGTTGGAACTCTGCTTTTATAGATTTTCAGGTCACACAGAAAGTCTCCATGGTTCTTCTCTTTAGTAGCTAGGGAAAGAATATTTTTAAAATGTCAACAATGATTAAAGCCTGGTCTCTTGAATGTCAAGAGACCCTTACAAGGATAATACTCGACAGGCAAGACTCCATGCAGTTCGGGATATATTATGCATGAAAAATATACATTGTATTGTTGTACAAGTTTTTTACACAGAAAACAATTTTTTTTTTTTTTGTGCAGAAAAGAAAAGATTATGTGCTGAAAGTATGTTTGCTGCACAGAAAATGCTGTTTTGGAGACAAAAAGTGCATTTTTTTTTGCACACAAATGGCAAATAGCCTTCAAAACCTTTGCAGTTTTCAATAATTTTCTCACAGAAAGGTGGGAAATGGTAGAAATTTTTGAACAACTGTTTCTTTCTGGTTTTCTCTCTGTGCCTAATCCACACCATCTCCCACTAAAAGAGATAGAGGGAAAATGTAGCAAGGTTACTGCTACTTCTTATAGATCTATTCCATTTCTAGATAGCAGAGGGGGGAAAGCATGGCCAGGAGTCTTGGTGAGTAGAACTGGAGTCTTTGTGATAAGCGTGGAAATGAATTTAGCTGAAGCCAAAACCATCAACAAACTATCTATTTTGTAGCTCCTAAGACTCATTGCAAGACAAAGCACAACATGTCTCAGAAATGTGCACATTCACCCGGTTTGCAGTACATTATGGAGTCATAAAATCCAAACAAAAGCACATTTTGAAAACGTGAATAGCTAAAAAAAAGCATATAGTTGAGGAAATATGCACAAATGTGCTTTAGTCAATGGGGAAAATGCATACATTAGGAAAAGTGGTTATGAAAAATTGATACAAGTGTACATGTGGGAAAGGGGGAAGCCTTGCAGCTTTATAGGAACAAAGAAAATGCAGTGGGATTTGTAGAAATACATAGTTGAGACTTTTCACCTCTATCCACCCAAAGTCATTGGATGTGGCTCAGGGAGGCCTCATCCAGCACCTACTGGATGCAGTGAAGGAGAGTTACCCAAGCTCAGGACTTCTTTAGGGTCAAAGTATCATCACCACAAGCATTCAAGAATCACCAGGCTTTTTAATTAATACCCCATATGGAGTTAGTTTGTCACAGTGGTTCACTTTTGTTAATATGCTTAACCAATTTGTTACCCTGTTTACCGGGGTCCCGGGAGGGACACCTAAATGTGCTCACAATTAAGCAAGTTGGGGAAATTAGCTGAGAGCACAAGCTAGCAATGCGAGAGGCAGGGCAACGCAGCAGAATCTTTTACCCAATGTCTATGGGGTCAGGCCAAGCCAAGGAGCACACCAAGTTATAAGAATAATTGAGATTTTATTAAATACAGGCACACAGTGTATGCAACACACAATCACACAAGTAACTAAGGAAAATAAAAGTTGGAGTGGTATAGAGGGATTTTCAGAGGGATAGTTGATTTGGGTGATACGAAACCTGTCCGGAAGCCTGGAAGAATAGAGAGTGATGCTGGGGTTCGATGTGGCTCAGCACATGGAGCTAAGGGGAAGCTCACCAAGCAAAGCGGCAACAAGGCGGTTCTGGAACTCGGGAGCGATCTGAGGAAGGTCTTGGAATCAGGGTTTTTTATAGGGAGAAATGTGACTGCAGGCTATCCCGTACTTGGGGAAAACAATGAGTTTCAGGCATGAGACAAAGCTATGGATTCATGATTGAGTTAAGTCTGAATTGACAAAGAGGTAGTCAGTATGCAAATGCAGAGTGCTTGGCATTTGAGTATCCAGCTTGCCAAGTTGCCTGCTCGGGGCAGGGAGTCCTTTGTAAACAGCGTGCGTACATAATGAGGGTGTTTGCAGAGAGGTCTCCTAAAGCGGTGATCTGGTTATTTCTGGCCTACCTGGGTGGAGAATGGAATGTCCAGCAATTAGTGGCCGAGCCTAGTTCTGTGCTTATCCGGGGGCCTCACAAACACGTGGAGAGGGATGGTGGAAGAGAGCCAAATTATTGATATCAAAACGATATCCTTATGCCATCTCCAAGGAGGCCTAACCTGCAGTAACAAATTATTTACTCCAATGGCTTGTGTTTCACCTCTTTAGTCTTACCTATGGATAGAAGGCTATTTTTGTCTTAAAATAAGTTGGGTTTTTTTCAAAAGAATGACTTGAAACAAGTTCTATGTACTCCTGCCATCCACCATATTCTGCCTAACACTTGTCCTTCATGATGCAGTTTTGACATTTCCAAGTAGGACTGAGGAATCTTCTCACTGGAAAATCTGGAGAGTTACCCCAATAATCCAAGAAAATTGGAACTGCATTACAAAGAAGCAAAAAGCAGGCTAGATTGTCTATAGTTATATTCAGAATCTTTCCCTGCTCCATTTTAAAGTCACACAACTCATAGGAATGTTAATCTACAACAAGACTATTTTCCACTCAGTCCTTTTCCCTCTATTGTTTAAGGAAGAATATGAAAATTGAAAGGGAACATCTCTTCTACTGTGCCTGCTGCCCGTTCATATCCAAAGCAACTCTGTAGCTCCATACATCTGAAGTATTAATATTTGGGGACCGGATAGCTCATACTGTCAGTTATTTAGTATTTCTAGGCTGATACACTCAGACTGAGACCTCACTTAAAACTACATAGTCAAATGTATTTTTTCACCATGCAAGTCTGCCTGGATTGGGACAATGTGAGGCTAAAGTAGCAACTAAGTCCAATAACAGTGGGTTAGAACTACAGTCAAAGGTAGGCTGGTTTCCTGCTGCTTTCCTATCTAGGTTTTCAACCCAAGGTTAGAGCATAGACCCTGTTCTTTTTCTGCCGAGCCTTCTCAGTATCACATGGTGGTCTTGACAGTATCTTCAGAATTAGTGATTTGTTGCAGTCTTCTTTTTCCATTTCATTTTGCCTGATTGCACAAGGGGCAAAGTTCATTCCAGTTGTGATGGCTGCAAATGTGTTTCAAACTTCTTTTTTCCCTTTTTTTTTTTTAAGGGGAGGGAGTTAAAAGGTAACCTCTGCAAATTTTATGACTGCACCCAGCTGGTCTGTAGTGGTTGGTGGGAGGAGTGAGACAGAAAGATTCATTACTTATTAACTCAGAAATGTAGTCAGATTGAAAAGTTGCCTTAATTCTGAAGTCATGTACTCTTCAGTTATGCTGCATAATTAATTATAAAGTGATAATTTCTACATCACGATATTTTCATTCTAACATGAAAGTGAGCTACTTTGGCTTGTAAAAGCCTCCGGCAGGAAAGGAAACAAGGCTAGGATGGGGAGTGGAGGAAGGGAACTCCAAAACTACTTTACTTCTGAACACAAATTTAGCTCAGGTGCCAAAGCATGTCTCTGTGTGTGCGAGGGATGGAAGAATATTGGCAAAATTTCACATTCTTGAGAAGGAGAGAGAGAGACCATTCTGACATGTTGATGCAACTGGCTGAAAAAGTGCCAGGCTCCATGAGAATTTTCTGCATTAGTGTGAGAACAAGAAGACAAGGAGCACTTTTTCTTTTTGTTGAGGTCCCCATGATTTGCACACACACACACACAAAAAGAACCCTGTGCCAAATTACCCCCTTTTCTCTTTATAAAGCAAAGCACACACATATACTGGCACATACAGCAAGCACAGAAATACTGGCTGAATTATTCAACAGACATGAACAACCCATTTGGTGAACCTAATTTTTAAAGAAATTCATTGTAATTTGTTTACAAAAATTGTTCTCACAAATGCCAAAATTCTTAGTAGTCCAACGGGAAACATCTCACCCATATTACCCGCGATGGAGAAAATGCAGTTTCTTCTTCTGACATGCAAGAATGAGACCAGAGAGGATTTACATGCTGTGTCTGTATCTCTGTGTATATGTGTGTAGGTTTTCAGACCACTGGAGTTGTCTATACAGAAATCTTTCACAGAACTTAAGTCATACTTATTTCTGAATATAGGATTTGACTGTTAGAAAACGTGCCCCAATTGCCAAGTATAAACGTCAATCCAATGATTTCCTAGGTGGCTCAAAGTAAACTGCAAGTTGCTGAGCCTATATAGGCTAATTCTGACACCGCTTCCATAATTGTCATTAGGGTTATTTGCTTGTTTATTTGTTTTTGTTTATTGGAGTTATATTCCCTCTTTCTTTCTTCTAGGATTCGGGCCCAACACAGTTCACAGCATATTTTGTTTTCAGAAACGAAGTACCTATAAAGGCACAGTAGTGTGTATTATTGAAACTACTAAACAAGTTCTAAGATTAAAACAGTGTATTTAAAAACATTGGTTACAATTAAATATAATATTATAATACATGATATATAGTTAAAATGCAGCACCCATCAGTTCTATGCACAGTCCTTTGTGGCTAGCCAGTTGCCAAAGCCCAATGGAATAGGAAGAATGCAAAAAGTGGTGCTGTCTAGCTCCTTAGAGGAGATTTCCATAGCATGGGTGCAGCCACCAAGAAGCCCCTCCTAGTCCTTCTAAATATGTTTATATGGCTGGCAGGATCAAAAGAAAGGCTTCCATACAGATCTCAGGCAGGAAGGAACAAGAGAATAGAGACTTTCAGATAGCCTGAACCCAGTTGGATTGGGCTTTTAGAAGTCATAGCTAGAACGTTTAGTTATATCCAAGACAGTCAGTGAAGCTCTTAGTGAGAATGGATTTACAAATGATTTTGGGTTCTCAAGTTGATCCTATAAAGGCCTATCAGTTGATAGACAGCATGAGGTTTCTGAAGTTTAGAACTCAGATCCTGAGAGGGAAGCCCAAAGTCACCTGTCTGTGATGGCGATGGTGGTAATACTGCAGAGCATAATCATTTTTGGTTAATACTTTATCCAACATTTTCAGGCAACCCGAAATAACCACTGATAACGATTTTGATAAATGTGGTTTGTTGATGAGATGCCTCAAGGTTTCCCAGTCGTGGGTTCAGTTGATGGCATCTTGCTTCTCACCAGACCTAACACATTCTGCTCCTTTAATCATTGGAGGACAATGAGATATTTGTAGCTGTGATGAATATCTGTACTAGGACAGACTCCATATGCAATGAGCCATTGTCCTTCACATAAAATATGTATAAATGACCTCTGTGTCATTTTTTCTAAACACAAAATTTATGTGTATGTGTTGAGCAGAAATCTTGGAGCCTGTGACAGCAGGGAATCAAGGTGAGCATGGCTAATAATGGAAATTGTTCTTAAACTACTCATCCATGTTTGCAGTTCTAAGCACTGCTGAAAAAAAATCTCTGTAGCATTATATATTTAGAAAGTACCCAAAAAGTCATCTAGCTCAACCCCTGCTCTTACAGGAGTCCACTGTAAAAGCATGTGTAGGAGGTGGCCATGGAAGCTCTGTTTAAAAACAGAGAAGGAGAGAGTCTACCACTTATAAGATAATCTTTCCCACCCATTAATAGTTCCTACAGTCAAGAATTTCTTCCAAAAGTTTAGGTGGACTTTTTTTTCCTGATAATTTGAATCCATTGGCCCATGTTTTAGTCTCTAAAGCAACAGGAAACAAACACATCCCCTTTTCCATGCCATTATTTAAAAATAGCGATCATGCCACCTCTCAGTCCTTTCTTCTTCATACTGAGCACACTCAGGTTCCTAAGCCATTCCTCCTAGGGCTTCATTTCCAGGCCTTTTACTATTTTAGTTTCTGCCTTCTGTAGCAACTTGGTGTTATCCTTTTTGAACTGTGGTGTCCAGAAGTGGTTGCAGTATTTCAGGAGAGGTCTGTCCAAAGTAGACTAATAAAGTGGTACTTTTACTTCCCTTACCATCTGGAAGTACTTCCAAATATTTAGATGTGATCTTCTTTCTTGTAATTTGAAGCAATTTGTTTAGATCATAACCTCTGGAGGAGCAGCAAGAAATTCATTCCGTTGTCCGTATGACAGGCCCACAAATACAGAAAGAGAGAGAGAGAGATAAAGAGAGAAGACAAGAGTCTATCTACTCTGTGTATTACTATTCATTTTGAATGCCTTTTGCTTAGACTTTCTTTCACTAACACAGTCGCATAGGGATGTGGGGGCAGGGATTCGTCCTGGGCGGCAATGTTTTGGGGGCATCCTGGCCCATAGCTATGCCCCGCACATGCCCTGGCCATGCCCCGCACACACAGTGGCCACACTTCTCATGCCATAGCCCCACCCTCTCCCCACACACCAAGGTCCACCACTGCACTAACATCAGTGATGGCTGAAGTCTGGTTGGGATAGGTAGTAACATGGTGCCATCCTCTTTGCTCTATGATGCTTACAGAGGCGATATCTGCCTTGCAGTTCAACCTGGAAGGAGGATGCAGACATGGGACAGTGTTGACTAACAGGATCAAACAAGCGAAAGAGGCAGAAACACAGTCTAATATTTTTATTTTCTGAAGGAAATTTCCGACCCACAATGACTTCTAGCTCTGCCTCCAAGAGTCGAAAATGGAGACAATTTTGCACAGTGCTAATAAGTGCTTTTCAGTGGACTCTTAATCTGGGCTGCTGACTGCTGCCCCAGATCTTCCTATCCCACATTGAGATGCTGCCCTGTTATCATGATAAAATAGGATTTGCAATTATGATAACGAATGGGCCTGTGGCAGCTAGCCCTTTTATCACTATGATCTGTTATCTCACCAAGTCCCAATGGACTGTACTTCACAGCATGGTGACAACAGGAGCTAAAAGAGAGAGAGTGATAATTAGGCTGCTGGTGAGGTTGGGAGGGGAAGAGGAGGGGAAGAATGCTTTATGAGGGTGCATCCTTTTTATCAGGCTTTCTGTAATAGACCAAGTAGCAAGGGAGTGGGCCGAATCTTTACAAGTGCTGCTGGAGAGAGATTGAGAAATTTGTGTTGTTTTCTTAGTTTACTTTTCAGGCTGACAGGTATAAGTAAAGCTCGATTAACCAGTTAGGTATCAGTGCACTCAGAACTGCTTCACTGGCTAAGAAGTTGGCCTTCAGTCATTTGACATTGCATTGTATTTCTCTCTGTATGTGCATGTGTTAAAAATATTAACTTCTGAATTGGGGATGCAATTCTTTGCTTATTCTCTTCTTGAAGGAGGTAATGAGGAGTTTCGGCAATTTTCTTCTCACTTCAAAAAACAAAAATCTTCAGAAACTGAGCAGTTTTCAAAGAACATTTGCAGTTTGGAACTCATTTTGGACAAAAATTGCTGTTCCCCCTCCCAATGGAAAACAAGCATTTTCTCTGTGGCAAATAATAGTGAAAATACAATTTTCTGTGGAGAAAGTGTTGGGAAATGTGGTTTTCTGTACAAAACAACTAGGTATCATCTTTGTGCAAAATAAGTACCTGCTATGAATATTCTCATTGATCCAGATTTCCTTTTGTCAGGATTTCTCAGATTATTATTATTATTTTTTGCTGCCTTTCTCTCTCTCTCTCTCTTTTTTTTTTTTTTGCAGTATTTCTGAATGTTCTTCCCATTGTTATTTTTAATAGAAGAGCATGAGAAAAGAAAAACTACTCAAACCCTGAACATGGCATGCATCATTAGTAGAACCTTCTTTCTTTTATATAAAGGGGAAGATGTGTCTTCCTATTGGAGAATGCCTTTACAGAAGCATTACTTGCTTGTTTTTCTTCCTGTTGAGAGAAATTCCTCGAAAGCTGAACAAATTTCAAAGACTGGTCACTGTTGAGGACTTGAGCTGTGCAAAATCCACAGATGACGCAAAATGCATACATGCTGCAGTTGGGCATTTACTCAGGACAAAATTTACACTGCTAATTTTTGTGCCGCAAACACTATTTTCTGCACTGGAAACAGCATTTTCTCTGAAAATAATTGTGCAGAAAATACAATGTACATAGTCTTGTACTGTGATGATTCTCAAGAAACCCTTGTTTGAATATTTTGAATATTCTTTCTATCCCCTGATACCTGCCTCTGCCACTGATGGTGAGAGTTCTCCAAAGGATTATAATATAAGTGATAGTTCAAAGTGAATGTATTCTGTGCCAGCTCATATTGGAGTTTTGATAACAAACACATGTGCTGTGTCAGGCTGTACATTTTTTTAAATAATTCATGAGATTTCCTTTTAATTAGAATATATAATTGTTTGCTTCATTCACTGAAGTTGTTTTTCTGAGTGCTGATCACTTTCCCATTTTAATGTGGAACCTGCCTGGGGCAGATGTGAATGAGTGTTAGATATTTAATGAATCTTTTAAGAGTCTTCTTCTTCTTTTTCTTCTTCCTTATTAAAAGTAAGAAAGTCCATGCTGTCAGTTGAAGTAGAAGAAAAATAGCTTCCACACACTGGGGTGAATGGGTTTCTTCTCTGGGAAGAAAGTGGAAATTGGCCGCAGTTTTCTGGAGAGTGAGCAAGAAAAAAATCCTCAGAAAACTTGGGAAAATAAAAGCACACTTTTCTTCACACAGTGCACAATTAAGATGTAGAATTTGCTACCATGTTAGCTAGTGACGGCCATGAACTTGCTTTAAAAGTCAGCTAAAGGTACTCCTGGAGGATAAGGTTATCGCAGCTGCTAGCCATAATGACTGTAACATTAGAGCTATTATGGCTTTAGTATAAATTGTTGGGGAACACTGTTGGGAAGATGCTGTTTCGCTTGCATCTCTCTGTGAATTTCCCCAGAGGCATTTACTTGGTCACCTTTGGAACAAGATGATGGAGCAGATTATGGATGTATAAAATTTATCCTTCCTTTATAAGAACTTTCCAAAATTCACAATTTGTTGAAAAGAACTTGTTTAAAAAAAAAAAAAGGAGAAGCAGGAAAAACTGGAACTGACAGATTCATCCATCTTTCAACTAGATAGTCCTCCAGCTTGTGTTTTTTCTTCTTCTGTTCTTCAGAGAAATTTCAGATTGTGTAAAGTTGAAAGGAACTCTATTAATAGTTCATATGTGTCCACCTAGTTAAAGCTGTGGCCTTGAGGCTACTCTCAGACCTCCAAAATTATAATTTTTTTCCTTGGTCCCTCCAGGTCCAGAACTCCAGGAGTAGAAGTTTACTTTTAAAGTAGGCTTCAGGGGCCCCATACATAGTTTGACCTTTATTTAAAAACCAAAAAACCAAAAAACCAAAAACCAAACCCTCATTTTTCAAAACTCACTTCCTGTTAAGGGTATGAGCTAGCGTGTATCTACAAAGGGAACGAAAGAAGGCCATTGCCCCCAGATGAGAATTTTGCTCCACCATAAAATGTCTCTTCTGTTCTTGAAGCTTCAGTTGAGCATTTAGAAAATCAGTTTCCAAAAAAAACAGGCAGGCACAGTTGCCAAGGGGACTCAAGCACCCCAAATGTAAAAGATTTACTTGTGAACAATTTTCAGTGCCTCACACTGCAATGCTAGAAATTTGTGGACAAAAGGAAAATTTCATTGCATGGCAGACTGATTATTTTCAGAGGCAATGCCCTTGTTTTGCCCTCTTTCCCATAGCTGTACCATGAGGACAAGCATTCTGGCAGACCATGATTTCTCCTAGTGTCCCAGAGGCAGCAAACTGGTCACCCCTGAGTGAATAAAGGTGAATGAAGGAAGCAAGGGGTTGAGAGGTGAGTAGGGCAAAATATAGCAAATACACAGTTCCACAGCTGTGTGTAATGTTCTCCACCCAAGTCCACAAAGCATGAAACTGAAACTGGGTTGGTGATTTATTTATTTTTTCAAACTTTGTCCAGGGACAAATAGAGGTTTTTGAAAGGTTCAGGTATATCCTGGAAATGCATGGTGCGATGTCACTGTGCTTCATATCTCCATGCTCTCACCATCTATGGATGTGGGATTGCAGAAACATAAAGCACCACCATATCATATCATAACTTAGATTATAATATATGTGCAAGGAAGGGCAGAGGGAGAAAAAAAAGTTAGTCTTAGGCAGGAGCTCTACATCGGTTTATGAGCGAATGTGTCCTTTCTTACCCAGTTCTTTTTCCCCAGGAAACATATAAGGGTGAGGAATGTTTTTTAAAACATTTGCAGTAGTTTTGTTTTCTTTTGATCAACAGAAGCAGACTATATGTTCACATTTATATATGTTCCCAAGATATCCCAAATGTTAACATTATTCCAAAGCATTTCCAAGAAGGGAGGGGAGATAGAAGCTACTAGCAGTGGGGCTCTGATGTTTGTATGTGTAGCAGGACAGTGCTGTCTGCAAGAAGATGTCAGTTGTTGAGAAGAGCTCTACTTGTTTTGTTACCTAGGAGTGGGGAAAGTATATAATCCCTCTCTCCAAAAGGCAAATTTTATCACTTTTCACCAAAAGTATTTCATTCTCTGTGTGTCTACTTTCCTGCCTTCTTAATTCAGTCAAAGCCTGTCTAGTGAGAACACTCAGGTCTTGAGCTCAGCCTTACTTGCTGTATCTCATATTGCCTTCAGAATGGCTTACTTGATAGGTGCCTCTTTAATGTTGCAAGGAGAAGGAAAAAACATCATTTTATACTATTTCCATGGCAGTACTATAGATGTCCTGCTTGATCCAGATATGCAGTCCATGATACAAATGGGTGGCATTGGTTTAATTAAAGCAATATGTCTCCTTGATCCAAGAGGACTATTCATTAAAAGGATCTGGGAGCGAGGAGTAAAGCTGGTAATTTTTAGAGTTGTGACATCACTTGGAGACCATAAAGCTCCACAGCTTTAATGCTCTTATATTCAACCTCAAATATTCCAAAAGAGTTTTGCTCACCACCAAAGCATCTGATGTGTAGTCCATATTTATTTTAGATAAAGGTCTCTTTGGACTTCTGCAAGCATGGTTTTATCCTCCTTCACTTTTCCTTTTTTTCTTTTTTAAAAGAAACTCTGCTTCAGCTACAGAACTTGCATTTACATTTTTTGGACACTACATTTTCTTTTGCCTGTTATGATTCTGCTTCATAGGGCAAATAATACGTATGCGCCCATTATAGTCCAAAATGAGTTCTTTTTTTAGTTAACAATCTCAATTTGCATGAACAGGAAAAGATACTACAATTATCGATCCAATAAATTGCAGCAACGACAGGACATAGTGGCTGGTTTTTTGGAAATATTAAAACGCACTTTTCCAAATATGCAGCTGACTAAAAGCGGGGTAGGTACAGAATTCCACAGGATATTGAAAATGGGATAATAGCACTATAACAGTGGAGGGATGAAAGGCCCTATGGTTTCTCAGGCCTTTTCAATGCCTGTTCCCACACTGTGAAACTCTGGCCATGAGCAGTGTTTTTTACTCTGACTTACCCTGATTCCTATCTGCACACCCTCCAGTTTCTATTGAAATAAAGCAGAGAAAATGGTTTTTAGCTTCCACGTTGTAAGTTCTTGGGGACTTCTTATTCCCCTCCTTCGCTCCACCCCACCGCTGCTGATTGGTCAATTTAAAAAAAAAAAGTTGTACAAACCGTTTTAGCGCAAGTGTGTGAATCAATGTAACGCTTCCGCACATAGGAAAAAATGCAGCAGAAATGTTTTGGGTTGTTTACATTGGAGTTTTTCTGTTTTTAAAATACATCTGTTTAACGTCAATGTTAACTGCGCTAAGATCTCAAATTGTGCGGAACCACGGAGGACAGAATGACATCAAACCGATTTAACGTGTAGATGTAAAAGCGACAATGTGATGCTACTGCAATGTATCAGCCTTGTGTGGAAAGGACCTCTGTCTCATGGGATGTTCCGTTAGCCCCTCCCTGTTCACTTTCCACTGGCAGGTTAGGTCCTTTTTTATTTGAGCATATCTTTGCCTGATTTTAACCATATGACAGAATAGTATTTACAAGTGGCATTCTCTGTTTTTATTGTGTATGTTTTTAATTATGCTTCAAATGTGTTTTAACTAGGTCTTTTAATACAACCGATGCTTATTAGTTTTCTTATTTTTTCAAAAAAAAGTGTAATAGTACAATAATACATTTTTGCTAAATGTTCTGTTCTAAATTTTGTAAGCTGCTTTGGATCTTTAAGCAGGAGAAAGGTGGTGTCTAAATGGAATAAATGAATAAATGAATGAATGAATGAATGAATGAAAAAAAGCAATTCCGTGGGGACTCCTTCCATTTTTGCTGTTGCAAGTAGCATTTTATTCAAGGTTTTACGTTATAAAATCCCATTTCTTTCTTATTCAAAGGTGACATTTTAAAAAGGGTCCATTCAAGTTGATATGGAGGAAGGATGTGACAGACAAGGTAATGGGGCATCTCACATTGAATGTAAATGTTTGTGTAAGGGAGGTTTGAATTATAGATGTTGCAAATAGTTTTTTTCCTCTTCATGAACATTACATGTTTACAATTGCATACCAGTGTTCCATATAAAGCAAGATATAATTGAACAGTCATAAATGGGCCAGCATTATTCTACTCTTAAGCCAAGTAGACAGAATGGCTGGATGATAACAGCTTGGTCTGTGGTTTGACTTAGGTTGATGATGAGTTCTAGTCAGACTTAATATATGCATAATTACTGCTTTTCAACTGGAACCTTATGAAACAATGCCAGGAGCTGATCTGTAAAATAGCAATCTGGAAAAACCTCTTTAAGAGAAATTTGTTTATCATTTTTTGAGCGTGCATCTGCAAGAAAGAAGTGTCATTGTGTCAGGTTAAGCACTTTCATAAAGCCTGGGCCATATTGTGCTGGAAGTTTAGGAAGCTTTTGTCTAATAGTAGCCCATAAACATGATTACTTGATAGCTTCCTGTCCTGGGTTTTAAAAACAATGCATTTATATAATAGTATATGTCCATATTATCAGATCTTGTGTGGCAGATCAGTGGGCAGGAGAGGATTGGTCAGTGGCTGCAGAGCGTACGGAGAATATTGTGAAGTGGGAAGGGGTGGGTGTTGACATAATACAATGCATCTCAGATGTCTCTAATTCAGGGATGAAGAACCATTGACCATTTTGATCTGCAACCCCCATCAGCCCCAGCCAATGTGCCCAATCGTCAGGAATGAGAAAAGCTAGTAAACGAAAGCATCTGAAAGACCACAAGCCTTCTATCACTGCTCTAGTGGTTAAAAGGAAAGTTCTTGACAAATAGCAATAGCAGTAGCATTCTTGGACATCCCTTGTTATAAGGGATGTCCCTTATTTGAGGGTCAGAAAGCTCGTCTCTTATAGTTTTGACGGGTGTCTCTTACTGAATGGATGTCCTCTATTTGAGTGTTAGAAAGCTTTTTTTTCTTTTTATATAGACTAAACAGATAGACTTCTGATGGTCAGAGCTGTTCGGCAGTGGAATATGCTGCCTTAGAGTATGGTGGAGTCTCTTTCTTTGGAGGTTTTTAAGCAGAGGCTGGATGGCCATCTGTCTGGTGTGCTTTGATGTGGTTTGCTGCACAGGAGGGGGTTGGACTGGATGACCCCTGTGGTCTCTTCCAACTGTATGATTCTAAGATGCCTCAAAATCCCATATTACTGGGTGTGGGCCTTTCATAAGGACAGAAATAGGCATCAAGTAATTTATGTGTATGCCTAAGTTAACAGAATACAATACTTTCACTTGGTGTTTAGGTAGAACACACACCTATTAATTGCTACTTCCTGGTTCTGAACCATGCAAATCATGAATTTTGGCTGTTCCTTACTGCTATTTTGAAAACCTGGAAGCACTAAACAGCAGCCTAGACTGAATTCCTTTGGAAGATCAGCCTGCGGCTGCAGCCATTTAAAAAAAAATTTTTTTTAGAAGAATACCATAATGTTTCTTGTTTGGGCCTTATTCCTCAAGAAAATCACTGTCCACAATTGCAAAACCACCATTGCTTCAAGCAATGGCAATGGCCTTTTTAAACAATTCAGTAATTTCTCCCAGCTTTCAAAGATCATAAAAATAATGGATGGGGTATATGTGTGTGTGTTGTGTGCACCAATTCACCTCACATGAAAATGTTTGGGCTAGATAATAAATAAAACTGACCTGCAATTACAGTCTTGCAGTAATGATTTCATGCACAAAATACTGAGATGCAAAGTGGCGTTTCCCCCCATCCCTTAGAAGCAAACAATAGTATAAATGCTAAATATCATTCTTCTAATACTTACAATAAAATTACTTAACTGCTTTTTAAAAAACCTTTCTGGTCTCAAATGCCAATATCCATGATAAAATGTCATTCTAGGTAGATAGAATCTTCCTCTTACACAGCCATTTTTAAAGATTTATCTTTAATGTGAGCAGACACATAAATGTGCATATTAAATTCTGCACTTTTTCATTAAATGTATAATATGATGCTGGGATATTTAAATAGATGTTTCTGTGTGTGTACGGGGTATAAATCTCTACTTCTTTAATTCTTGCACCGGGGGCAAGACCCTCCCTGCTGAGTAAATTTGTGAAAGTTTAATGCAATTTTTTATTTATTTGGCCTGGTGGTTTGTGATTTTTCCATCTTAAAATTGTGCACAAAACCCTCAGTGTATTGTACAAAACATTGTTTTTTTAAAAAAAAATCAATGTTTAATGCAAACAACATTTTCACAGAAATTTCACAAGAAGTCACAATATGTGAACAATATTGTTGTGCATAGCCAGTTTCTCAGTAAGTTTCAATAAGACTTTTTTTTCCTTTTTCCTTTTTCCTTTTTTTTTTGTCAAGCATTAGAAAAAGTACAAGTATTCTTTACTTTACTTCTTTACTTATACATCCCTTATGTATATATACTTCAAGAATAATTATCTTGGAATTTGAAGGTCAAATACAATTCTCAGCACAACAGCAATGACCTGAAATTATGGAGTTCAAATCCTTTTATTATAATTTAAACAATAGAGGAATTGGAACACTTATTTAAATACCGTGTCAGACATTATTATATTATATTACTCTAGAAATCTAGTAATAGTTTCTCTTTGAACTGTTCATTGGCATACATAATATTTAGGAGATAATTCAAATAGCATTTATAGGGTGTTAAAGCCAAGAGAAAGTAAGGCTGCTACGCACACATTCACATGTGTGGGTGCCTGCATGCGCACATACATACACAAAGATTCAAAAGCATTGTATATTTATGCCATTAAGGAACTGAGTATTTTACCTGAGTTGCAAAGAGTTCCTTTTAAATTAATGTCATTGACCGCACTCCATTTTCAGTATCTTAGTTTCTGAATATATGAGCATCTGTGGCTTTTTTCTTGTTAGATAGGATCTAGTCTTGCCCTGAACCAGCCCATCTGGCAATTTTCAGAAGAGCTCTGCTGTAGATGTCAGTCTAGAAGTTCAAAAACTTCTAGCTTGAATTCCCAGCATCAGATAGGGCTGGAAAACACTGCTGTGTAATACAGTGAGGATCTGCTACCAAGAATATAGACTGACTCTTTCCACCTTGATCCATTCCATATATATTGGGGTCCAGCTTCCATCAGCCTCTCTCAACATGGCCAATGACCATGGATGTTGGGCATTGTAGTTCAAAGGATCTGAAAGGGGACATATTGGGAAAGGCAGGTGTAGTGATGCTGGGCTAGATAGACCAATGGTGTGCCTGTAGAACTTCTACACCAGTGGTTTCTCAAACTTTGGTCCTCCTTTTCTCAACCTTTGGTCCTCCAGAAAATTTAGACTTCAGTTCTCACAGGCCACAGAAGCAAAACAATAATAAGGAATTCTGGGAATGGAAATTTAAAGCACCTGGAGGACCAAAGGTTGAGAAACGCTGTTCTGTACCAGTGGTTCTCATTCTATGGCCTTCCAGTTTAAACTTCAGTTCCCAAAAGTCCCAACCCACAGGCCCAACAGTCAGGAACTCTGGGAGCTAAGTCCCAAACATCTGAGGACCAACATTTTGAGAACCACTATAGCTCTACAACAAAACTGAAACAATCATAGAAATAACAGGAAAGTTTTTGTACACTCCCAGGAGAAGTGAGGAGAGAGCAGATGGCCAGACACAAAAGCACACCAAGCCACACTAAACAACATGGTATCAGTTTTGATGAAGTAACTTGTGAACTTGAGATGCCTTGAGTCTCAGCTAGAGGGAGAAGGAGATAGTTGGCTGGTGAAGAGCAATAAGAATAAGAATGTCAAGCCTTAATGCATATACGTGAACCTTCAAGCTAAGATATGTGAGACATTCTTTCTCAAATTGTACTGCTTCTTGGCTGCTGTTGGAGGGGCTTTCTGTTGTCAAGGGGACATTATGTGTCAGCTGCCTCACAGACAGGTTTGACTGCATAGTTGCTTGGCAAAGGGCAGCTTCTGAAGGAGAAGAATCTGCAGGAAACATTTGTGGGAGGCTGCCAATTAAAGTTGTTTGTGGGAGGAAACCATGAGGCAAACAGAGAGGGAAAGAATATCTACAAATCAACACGTGTTGCGAAGGTCCTGTCCTTCCATGGAGGTGCTGTGCACTGTTTGATTCTAAAACATGTGCATTCAAGAGTGGATAAAAAGGAGTGGGCAATTGAAGACATCATGCCAGCTACTGAGCTTGGCTCTTTTGCTTTGTCTGAAGGGTGTTCTAGACAGAGGCTGCTGCATAGTTTTCTTTATCAGGGTGGTGCAATGATGCTTGGAGAGATGTAGAAATCTGCTGGGGATTTTGCAGGCATCAGGCAAATGATGTAGTCTGCTGCACACCAGGTTTGGTCCCAGATGTGCCCTGCATTCTGGGTTCAGCAAGCAATGTTCCCCTCTGTGCCATTAGCACAGGGCTCTTGGCCAACAAGAATCCAGCTGGCTTCAACTGAGAGGAATAAGAGGAGAGAGGAACAAGATGTGATCTTATACTCCTATGGAGTCTTCCAGCATCTATCATTGTGAATGTGTGAGGATCTCCTGTGATTGGAAGGCCCATTTCAGTTTCTGCCTTGTAAATGCCAGACTCATTGGCCTGAGACCAGAACACAGAGGTCAGGAGTAAAGCCCAACAGATGCACAAGACCCTACAGTTCATTCCCTGGCATGTCAGAGCTGGAAAAGCGGCAAAATATGTCCAGTAGTGGTGGCAGCAGTTGCTGCTATTTCCACTAGGACTCACATCCCATATGGCCATATCTACATTGGGGCATTTTCCCTAGCCCTGGGGTACTGCCACCAGTGCTTATGCATTGTGAAAGGATGTAAAAGAGATGCTACTGTGCTGAGGTGCCTCTTTTGTGGAACGGACACTGCTTGGAGGCTGATTGGTCCCAGCATTCACTTGTTTTCAAAACTAACCTAAAACATGACTTTGCATCAAAGCCCTTGAAGCCTGGTTTGTTTTGTATCTATGTACACCTGCACATTGTTTTAAACTGTTTTATTTTCCTTTAACTTGTTTTAGCCTGCTAAATTGTAGAATACAACTTTAGCCTGTTTAAATTCTTTTATTGCTTTAAATTCTATATTGTTTTAATTTTTTATTGTTTTAAATTCTAAATTGTTTAAATTGATTTTGTTTGTACATAGGCCTAAGATCTACCAATACAGGGCAGGGTAAAAGCATTTTAATAAATAAAATATTAAATATTGGGGATACCTAGATTGCAGAAAATCTCCTATTCTGATTGAGGATTCTTCAGAATTGCAGTCCAGAAAGTAACTTTTCAGAGCTCTGGCTTTAACCAGAGCACCACGGTATTGCTACAGTGTTGTTCTCTGTCTTTCTACAGAAGTGATAAAATTAAGCATAGGGTATGGATGCATTTACAGTGCTGAGCAGCTCATCTCCTTCCTCTTCTACCCTAGCTATAAGCAGCAGTTCTAGTACAGCTGGACCCTGAAGCTCAGTGACAAGTGATGCCCATTGATCCATCCTGGCATCTGATTGTTGCAATAAGTGACCATTAACGTGAGTTTGGGAAGCTGCAGTCCTCACGTCCAGCCGTGTGCAGTGACAGATTGTCTGTAATGTTTTTTGCCCCCCCCCATTTTATCAGAACAAAGCTATTATACACTGACGGTAATTATCCGGTGCCCACAGGGACATGAAACAAAGTGAGCCTTTAGAGATGTTAAACCTTCCAGGCAGAGGAGAAAACAAACTGAACCGTATAGTTTTGTGAGCAGCTTAAAGCTTCCCTGAGCCTCTCTTTCTGCTCTGAATTTAGAAACCTTTCTTGTTCAGGTCTAAATATCACTTTTCCCACAGAATTATCCAGGAGGAATTTTTCTTCAGGAGGTATTCTGTACTAGCATTAACTCAAGTAGTGTCTCACTTCATAGACAGTCAGAACTGAACTGCAAATAAACTCTTTCGCTTAGCTACCTTTGGGTGTGTTTGATCTAGAGGTAAGCTGAAACTTCTCAAAAGACACGTTTTCCAGAAGAAGATTTCTGAGATTTTTCTATTACCCATTCCCATAAAAAAAGATGGTTAGCTCATAGATTTTTTTTTTCCTCTGAACATATTCCAAAATTTTGTTTTTATTTTATGGCTAGCAGCAGGCTTACCATTAGGTGGAAGGAGTCAATTGCTTCAGGCAGCAGATACTGAAGACAGTCTCCAGCTGAGCTTCTTCCTCAGACCATCAGCCGTTATGGTCTCTTGGTGGATAAAATTATGTGTTCTACCTTTCTTGTTCTGCATCCTCTAAAGTAACCTCCTGTGATGGAGAATATTACTCCAACGCTGAAATAAGATTTAACTGAGTTTCCTGTCAAGCCCTATATACAGAAGTGGATGACATATCTTGTCTCAGGCAGCAAAATGTCTTGGACCTCTCTCCCCCTGCCCATATTCCAGAACAATGCAAGGCCTTGGGCTTTGCAGAAGATATGGAATGGTGCCTGGATTGCCAACTACAGCATTTTTTTGCTATCATAGGCAAGCAAGCTGAGTGTATTGAATTAAAAACAGCACCATTGCCCATGCTAATGCTGAGCTCCCTTCCTGGAAAGTGTGGAAGATTTGTTCCTCCAGTTGGAGGAATAGTGTAATACCTGCCAGTTTCTCTGGCTACAAGAAGGATGGAAAGTTTTGAACGTCTATCTGTGCACAACTGTCATTTGCCCTATTTAGTTTATTAGACTCCCTCTCTTTACTAGAAATGCAACTCTTCTGCACATCTGTTCTTAAAGCAAAGTAGGGATGGAAATAATATTCAAAAATGGTTGGAAAGCATGTTTTCTTCAAATGTTGAGAAACCCTAATTATGAAGAATCCTGGACTGGTGAAAATCTTTGCAGTTTGGGACTTATTCTGCACAAAATTTCTTGTCTCTGTTTTGTGCAGAAAACATAATTTTCTGTACAGGAAATAGCATTTTCTGCTTGAAAACTAATATTTTGATGCAGAAATATTAATTCCCACAAAGAAAGTGTTGTTTTCTCTGTAAAAAAAAAAAAAAAAGCCGTAACTGGGGATTTGTTCTGCATAATATTTACATATGTGTTATTTGGAAAAAAACATTATTGCCTGTCTAGAAATTAATATTTCTGTGCTAAAATATCATTTTCCATGCAGAAAAGGCTGTTTTTTTGCACAAAACAATGACATGCAAATTTTGTCCGGGATAAGTCTTTGAAAACTGTTTTGCTGAGGACTTTTCTTGCAGTAGGAAGAAAATTTTTGAAATTTTCTTGAGAAGAAGTGTTATGAAGAATTACATCCCTAACACATAATTTAAGCAATTTTCTTCCTGCTTTGAGAAAGCCTATTTGCCGTTCAGGATTTATTCTGTGCAAAATTTGCACATAGTAATTTTGCATAGGAAACAACTTTTTTTGTGTGTGTGTGCATAAAACAGTATTTCTGTGCAGAAAGAATTTTTTGTGTGTGCAAAAGATGCTGGTTCCTGCACAGAAAATGCTGCAAATGGGGACTTATTCCTTGACAAAATTGCTTACATAATTTTCTGCTTGGGAAAGTGTTGTTTCGTCCACAGAAGATTATGGATTTTGAAAGCCCCATGTACATATTTTCTGCAGAATAAGTTCCGAACTGAAAAATTCTTTTCGTTCTAGGATTATGCTCATCTGGATTTTCCGGTGCTCAAGAAATATAGCTTCCCCCCCCATCATCCCTATGCTACATCCCGTGCAACTTTTTTTTTTTTTAAGGTGATAGTACAAATTTCAGCCCTCCAGATATGGTTGGACTGCAACTGCCAGAAGACCCAGTTAGCCTATCCAGTGATGAAGAATTTTGCAAGTTTCAGTTCAGTAATATTTGTAGAACTGCAAATTTCCCACCCTTGACTTAGAGGGACCAGAGGTCTAAGTACTAATTCTCTCTCTTCTATAAGCTGTAGGCAACTGCCACAGTTATGAAGCCTTACAGAAAAGTAAATTGTAATTAATTCAGTGGAACTTTCTTCTTAAATGTGCATGGGATCTTGGTTAGATGCATTTTAATGTAATAATAGGAAAATTATTACTGTTATTAATATTGGCCCAAGACATTATGCTGCCCGAGGCATAATAGCAATAGCATCCCTACCTATTGACTCAAGTCAAGTTCAATTGTACTGAAAGCCAGAAAAGATATTTTCCTTTGAAAATCTCTCTAAGCACCTAATACTCCCAGCAGTTAAAGAAAAAGAAAATACCAGCACAACAGAGCAGGGGTTCTGAACCTTTGATCTTCCATCTGTTTTGTACTTCATTTCCCAGAAGCCTCTACCAGTGTGGCCAGGGATGATGAATTCTGGGAGCTAAAATCCAAAACATCTGGAGGACCAAAGATTGAGAATCGCTACAATAGAGTAACTAAGAATTCCCTGCCCTTTCTTTGTGCTCAAACTTTGTTGCCTGAGGCACTGTTTCGCCCTGCCTAATGGTAGGTAGTCGATGATGGAGACGCTGCTCTTTGCGCGCTGCTGTTCAAAACAAGATGTTCAAAGTCAGCAGAAGAATGCTGTTTAAAATGCAGGTACAACAGGTCTTTGTGGAAACGTTCTGTACCTTCTCAGATGTTGGCGAGTCCAATTTTTTCCTGCCTTATTTTTGACAACTTCAATTGCTTGCTCCTTTTACAAGCACAAATGGGTCTGATTCATTGTTCACCACTTTCAGTTTCATGGCATCTTGAGTGGTTTTAGCTTTGCGTCTGCCCAGTTGGGTTTAACACAAAGATTTATAATACGGATGAGATGTTTGAAATGCTTCTGTTTGTTTAGATAAGACCTTACAAAACTTTGCAGAATTGGATTGTGAAAGAAAGTAAACCTGCAGATTTGCTCATCCTTAAAATATCATGATAAACACTAAGAATGCTTGTTCAATAATAGAACAAGTCTGTGCAACAGATATATCAAAAGTGGATTTTACCAAGTCTACGAACAGAAGAAGTCTAATGCATTAGTTCAAAGACAATCCTGATGCACCTTTAGGAAGTCCACAAGAGTGAATTTTAAAGTTTGTGTCTCCCTTGCTTGTTGTATTTGCTTATTTTGTTAAGTTTCTTGAAACTTGATATAGTTTCAAAACATATGGTTAATATAGTTCAGTAATGGCACAATTTGGTACCCTCTCTGCACAACAGCTACCCACAAATTTATACGTTGTACTTTGATCCCAACATACATAGGCCATTTCCACACTCGACCATTATAGTGCTATTATTCCACTTTCAACATCCTATGGAATCCTGGGGTTTGCAGTTTAAGCCCCTCCCTAAACTGCAACCCCAGGATTCCATAGGATATTGAAAGTGGAGTAATAGCTCTGTAACGGTCTAGTGCAGAAATAGCCATAATTTAAGATCCTACATCACTTCAGATTAGCATAAACATCCACTGGCAGAGTTACATTACACAACTTCTATATTGAATACAAATAAAGTGCTGCAGTGTATGTGAATTAATGGTCAATCTGTGTGGGTGACAATCCATTATGCAAATACAATGCACAATGTACAAAGGCCACACATTGAGTCAGTGTGCATTCACATATTACCCTGTGTATTTTAATATGTTACCACATGCAGAATGTTCCACACATGCAACTCTGCTTACACTGCCATAAGCTGTATGTGACCACTATGCACTGTTCAATTCTATGTGAGCAGTGCAACTTACGCCTGCGTATATCACTAACAGGATGCCAGTCATAGTCCCATAAGTGACTTTAAGCTACAGTCTGTGTACTTGTCAGTGGTCTGGGGTAGGAATACTTCAGACCAAATATCTTTGCTAAATGCACAACTGCAGCAGTATATCAATAGGTTTGTGCCAGTATGTGCCTCAACAGCTGTTTATTTTCTGTTTTGCTAATTTTAGTTCCTTTAGCATTTGTTCAAGAGAGTGGCACTTGTAGAATCAAAGGATGCCTTCCAGGTGCAGCTCTCTGTTACATTGCTCCTTTGCCAGGAGTACCTACTTTACAAAACTCTTTCCAGTCGGGAGTTCTTTTTCTGATGTCTTTCTTGCACCCAACAATAAGGCATATATTATCTTCCTTTTTTCTTTTCATGTTAAGATCATCTGTTGGTCTCTGTTTAAGTTTTAGAACATCCTGGTGTAACACAGTTCTTTCTGTGATGCTTTGACAGAAGAATGGTTGAGGTTCTTGTGTCTTATTTTTTTTCCTGAATTTTGATACAATGCAATACATCTTCTAGTCCAAGGATTGGCAAGCCAAATGCCATTTCTGAGACTCGAGGGACCTCAGTGCCCAATTCTTTTAAAGTTTGTGATTTTTTAAATTCAAAATGCACACCATGTTCTCATGTACCCTCTAGGATGCTTGTCCTTCTGTTTTAATCAGGTGCCTTATCTAAATCTAAACCCTGGCTTTCCAAAGGTCTTTCCCAGACCTCAGACAACAGGGAGGGAAGGTTGCTTGACAGAATTGCCCCTCCACACCATTAGAGAGGGACCATTTGGGGTATTTTTTTTTTAAAAAAAAGTTAATTTAAAAATCATGGTTTGGGATACAGGGGGACCTAGAGCCATCCAAGATCTGGTAAGGGTATCTCTGACCCCCAGACCTCAGGTAGCTGCCAATGTGGAGATCTAAACTTAGCTGTCTTTACATTTGAAATGTTCCAATACAGTCTTCAGTTCTAAAAGGTACCTAGATATGCTTTAATGTGTTTTTTTCCTACAAGAACACACATTTCTAAAAGTATCTCCCCCTTGTAAATGACATTTTAAAGTGTGGCATTTAAGACAGAGCACATGTTGAAATGCAGTTTCTGAACAGATCGTGTGTGTGTGTGTGTGTGTGTGTATTATATTATATATGATAGAGAGAGAGGGAGCTATAGTGATTAACACTGGAAAGCACTATAGTGATTAAGAAACAGAACTCAATAAATAAAAATATTTTGGCTTCGGTCAGAAAGTTTCTTCCAGAATTTCTTTTAAAAATTGTTTTAAATAAGAGAGAGTGAATGATGATCAATACAGAAATTGGATAGGAACTCGGAATAGGAAAACTTTTTCAGTTTTGCCTTCTCCTGTATCTTGTTTTGTTTAAAAATTCAAAAAATATTATTGTCATAAATATGACAAATTCTGTGAAGTTTTGTAAATTCTTCAGAGCCTATTTTAACAAAATTTTAACTGCACTACACTGGCCAAGTTATAGGCATTTCAGAGAGAATGATAAACCTGCCTAAATAAATCTGTATGTGGCCTAAATACCCTAAAGATCTCAGAACCTGTTTGATCTTGAAAGCTAAGCAGGGTAAGCCCTAGTTAGTACTCAGATGGGAGATTGCCAATAAGTACCAGGTGTTATAGGCTTCTTCAGCTTCTTCAGAGAAAGAAGCTGGCAAAACCACCTCTGAGTATTTCTTGCCTAAGAAAACCCTATGAAATTCGTGGAGTAAGTCAACAGGAGACTTGAAGGCACACAAACATATATCTATATGAATCTATAAAAACCTTCATAAGTGTATATTATCCTATAAACCTGGCCGCCATACAGATGTTCAAGGGTGAGGAACCTTTGCTGGGATTCAAATTGAGATTTTTAAAGAATTAAGCCCTTTCAATTAACTCCTTGGCTAGGTGGGTTGATTTGTCAGTTTCATTTTCTCCCAGATTAGCTGGTTTTTGCATCCAGAATATGCAGTAATTTGCCAAAACTGATAATCTAGCTGTCTGGTAAGGGAAAGCATAGTAATGGAAAGAATAAAATCTTTCATCTGTAATTCTGGGGGTCTGAGTTATACAAGAATCTGACCTACAAGCAAAGGATAACAAAAACCATACAGGTAAGAGGAACTATTTTGCAGAGGCGCATGCTGTATCACACATAACTTGCAAACAAAGAATGACAACCTGCAGACAAAGACTGTCAAAATATATAAGGACTTGTATAGCAAAGTAACATCAGGAATAACACTGTGTAAAATGACAGCAGTATTTTAATAGGGGAGACAGAAAAAAACACTGTAAAACTGGGGAATCCCAGAAACCTCAAAGTCTTTGCTTTGACTTTCAAGGATTCCTAATTAGACTGATTGGGAAACGTTAGGGAGCTCTTCCAAAGCCGACCAAATCTGAACAATCTTGAAGACCTGTTAGTAATTTTGATTCAGGTGATCAAAACAGCATAATGTGTATGCGTGCACCTGTCTGTTTGTTTATTAGAATGATTAACAAACAGAACTTAATAAATAAATTAGCAAAATATTTCAGCTTCTGCCTTCTTCAGTTGCAAAAAAAAAAAAAGCAAGTTGCAGCCAACGTGGCAGTTTAGGACATGCTGTTGTCCACATTTAAAGTGGATGATGCTATTTATTATCATCTAGATTGAGAATGTGTTATGGTAAAGTCCTAATGCAGAGGATCCAGAAATTCTCCATTACATCCATAGTACTTGAATATAAAGGCTGACTCAACTACAATGGAAAACATTAAAGGAGAAAGAGGAGAGGAATTGTTTTGTGACTGACACAGTAAATATTTTTACGAGGGCTCTGCAATTCCAGTGCTTTAAAGAAAGAAAACATTTTTTCAGTGGGTGGGGTGGATGTGTAGATTATGAAGTAAAGATTGATCGATATTTTGTGTTCTTTGCTAGTCTTCTGTTCCCAAGTCAGGAACGCTAAACATTTTACTCCAGATGTGAGCAAACGGAGATACTGTATTTATCTGAGAATTTGTGTAACCTCAGAAATCCATCTTCATCAGAGCCTTATTACTCTACAAATGCTGTGCTATGCCCCAAACACAAACAAATGGGTCCAGGGTTGAATCAAGCCTCAACTTTCCCTAGAAGCTAAAATGACTAAACTGATCTTATATTTTGGATGTATTATGAGATTAGAAAAGGTAATGCTCAGCAAAGTGGAAGACAGCAGGAAAAGAGGAAGACCACTTTACAGATAGATAAATTCAGAAAAGAAAGCCACGACCCTGAGTTTGCAAAATCTCAACAGGATTGTTAATAATAGGCTATCTTTTAGGGCTCTTTTTCATAGGGTCACCAGAACTAGAACCAACAAAGTGACAATTAATAATAATAAAGCAAATGCTAGTAGTGATAGTAGTAGTAGTAGCAGCAGTAGTCAAAGCAATAGGAAAGTGAATCATACTGAGAGAGAAAGTGAACCAGGATCATTCAGATAAAGGTTTGCTGACTTCTCTGACTGAGTATCTTCTGTTTTTCCTGCTTCTCCAAAAATAATGGGTCACAAATCATAGACACACTTAGATGAAGTTTATCTAAGTTACCAAGTTTGCATGGCTCCCAAGCCAAAGGTAATTTTAGTCCTTCTAGGCTTCTGGATAAAAACATCTCATGAGTTGATGGGGTTGTGGTCTTTCAAGAACCTGACACAGTACAGCATGGAGTGAATGGACAGAATTCAACTTCATGGGTCACAAAAATGGTTCATGTAAATCTGATTATCTCCTTGCGAATAAGCAAAATTGAATAAGGCCTCTTTGTTTATTACCTTAAGAAGCCTTGCAGTATAAAAATGCTGTACCTTCACAACAGAGTGGGAAAGTGTTAACAAATGGAATATAATGAAGAGAAAAATCTCTGAAAACTAGTAATAGAAATCTGTAGGGCAGACATTTTTTTAAAAAAGGTGAAGGGGTCCTACCCCTCCCTGAAAGTTCCCAGCTTCACTGCTACATGGTAATACCTGAGAAACAAGTGTCAAGGGATGGTCAGTGCGTCAATGTGCACCTTAGAACACATCTGCCTTGAAGTCTGCCAGGCATTTTGTTCTACAAAGCATATGGTTTAGCAGATAAAATGATTTCTGACCTGGAGACCTAAACTGACAACTTTGAAGACAAACAAAAACCAGGATGGCTCCATCTGTCAGTCCCGTTTCATCTCTGTGCTGCTTACTGACATTTACACGCACGCATGGGGAGATTCTGCATCAGTGCTCCAACCCTCTACAACACTCTCTTGCCTGTCTGAAGGCTTCATGCATTGTAGAATAGCAGGAATGGTGTTCTGATCCTGAATTGGTTGGTTGGGTGGTGTCCATCCATTATAAAAGAAGAGCCCTTCATTATCTTTCTTTTTGCTTTCAGTCATTGCCTTTGATTGTAGTGAAGATGGTACATATATCTTTAAGCCTTGTTGAGTTTGGCCACATTTGAGTGCATGTACACACCTATGCATGGCTGGGTGAAGGCATTTTCCTATCTGCTGCAAAGAATAAGGGTCCTTTCTCACAATTACAGTGCTATATTGGTGATATAGCAATACCAATAGAATTCAAGGCTATGTGCTTCCTTATGTATGATTTACAACAAGAAAAAAATGGTGATACCCACAGCTCATATATCTTTGGTCAAGTGTAGTATCTAAGGTGGTCAAATGTTTTGAAATGTTATTTTTTTGGGGGGGGGTGCTTACTGCCTTCTGACCTCTAAGTGAAGGTCTGCGACAGAGACAGTTTTACTTGCACAGACTCTTAGGAAGCTTTCACACTATGCTATTATATCAGTATCATTCCATTTTAATTAACTGCCATGGTCCCACTCTGTGGAATCTTGGGATTTGCAGTTTATGTGGGCAATTTAGAATTCCCAGTCAATGCACTCCAGTGCCTCACCAAACTACAAACCCCAGATTTTCATAGGAAGCAGCCATGGCAATTAAGGTGGGATATAGCAGATGTCCATAAATTGTTTCTCTCATTAGCTGTAGCCAGCATGACCAGTGATGCATGAGGATAGTTTCAGTTGTCCGACAATATCTGATGGGATAGAAATTCTCCATCTTTGAAGCTCATGATTTCACCGAAGAAGGCTTTATTCTCATCTCTGTCCCCATGAAAATTCAAAGAAATGGTGTGGGGGGGGAGTTATGTGATGGTGAGAAGATACTTGGCAAAATCTAGCCATACACTCTTGTGTGTATTCAAGGGGGAAAATTGCAAAAAGCAATCTGTGGTGAGCAACAGCATTGTGTTTTATATTTCATAACTCTTTTAACTACAGCGGTGTTGTCAACATAGGTCAAACAGTCATCCTGTTTTAAGCAAAAGAAGCATATCTTAGTTCAAGGTCCACTTCTTTGTTTATTCAGGGACTATAGCATAATCAGTGAGCTAACAAAAATTTAGATATTGTTAAAGAATAAATAAGTCTGATCTAAAGCATGGGGATGCAGTGACCTCCCTACTGCCTAGTTATGGACAAAAAGTACTAGCTTAAAGCAGCAATTGCTGTATGTATTCCTTTGACTCCATACTTAGTTCTGTAACTGGGAAGAAAATACTGCCAGTATGCCTTTTGAAATCACTAGTTCACACCATACCCTAATACAGAGTGGCATTGGCTAAAAGCTTTGAAGCTGATTTCAGGTTTTATGAGACCCTCAGAGGAGATAACCTTGCTGGATTCCTTTCTCTAAGTATCCCCTTGCTGCTACCATCTATCCACTTTGTTGGTTTCCCTGGTCTAGTGCTTGGAAAAATTAATTTTTTTTAGAGTACAAGTCCAGAATCTTCCAGCCAGTATGGCTTATGGATGAGGTCTGCTCTGAGCCCAATCTTCATCAGGGATGGGGCTAAAGGTATGAAGGGAAATTAGGGTGTTGCCCACCAATCAAGAAGTCTACCCCTGCAATGAAATGTTCTTTCAGTCTTCAAATTTCTAGCATGCCAATGAGTCACTTGTGAAAAACCATTCACACCTAAAATTCTTCTGTTTACTAGGTTCACATTCCCTTGATAACTTTGCCTGCCTCTTGTCTCTGAAGGCCTAACCTCTATTTCGGAATCCTCAACTGAGGTTGTAAGTTACAGCAACGTTGTGGGAAAATTGCATTGGGTGGTTAGAGTTCTTATGGGGTGGGGGGAGACAGTGCTGTTCTTTTGCCATCCCCCCCCAAGCTACATGTCTGATTTTCATCTTTGTCCTATGTCAAGGATGTCTGTGTATGAACACTTTTGGGGGGGGGGTAGTGTTGTTCTGCTTCTCTTCCTTTTCCTTGCTATTTTGATTACTCATTTTCTCAGACAATCTAGAATAACAGGGAGAACCAACAAAAAGGAAGAGTAGGAGGGTCAGAAGATTGATGCTGGCCATTACCATACATGCTGGGGTGTGGGTATCAACAAGGACATGCCTAGCAATGAAAGGCAGAGTCCTGGTCTGCTGCATAAGAAAATAATCGCAAGTTGATCCTTCTCTTGTTGCTGCTGTTCTCATTGTTATTATTGCTCTTATCATCAACAAATTAGAATGCAGACTAATCATGTCACAAGACTTATGTGGTCTGTCAGTGCGTTCAACAGTAAAGTACATGCTCTGTGTGTGTGTCAGTGTCTGTGTGTATGTCTGTATAATGCCCCAAGTTCAGTCAGTCTCCCTCTGAAGCATGAAAGGGAAATGTGTGGCTTTCCAGGTGTTACTGGACTGCAAGATTCCTCACTGTCAACCAGACTAGCTAGGACTGACGGCAATTTCAGTCCAAAAAAAAAAAAAAATTGGGAAGTCATGTATTCCCCATCCATGATCTAATGGAATCTCAGCAGCAGATTTAAGGAAGTTTGCTATCTTCCTCAGATTCTGGAGAGTTTCTGTGATCACACAGCTGTTCTTCACCTGCCCAGGGAAAAAAAATCAAGAGTAGTTCAGAAAAA
Source organism: Ctenosaura bakeri (assembly GCA_948474755.1). Taxonomy (NCBI): domain Eukaryota; kingdom Metazoa; phylum Chordata; class Lepidosauria; order Squamata; family Iguanidae; genus Ctenosaura; species Ctenosaura bakeri. The sequence goes on from CAOLHI010001675.1 coordinate 185,869, forward strand.
TCAATAACAAAGAACAATTCCTACCCTCTGGCTAACAATCTGAAAGACATGAAACAAAAGGGATTCAGAGGGAGGAGGAAGAAAGTTTGATGATGGTGGTTGTTTCAGCTACCCAATGGATGGTACTAACTGTCTACTCTAGATATGATGATTGGACACCCCTTAAGGACCAGATTTGCATTGAATCTGTTTTCCTTTGGGGCTGTCATGTTCTTTATTGGACTGTTTCTTCACTTTCACTCATTTCTCTCTGCCTTTTGCTACTTGTTCATGAGTTCTGTTCATGAATTCTGCCACTTGGTGGAAGGACGGGCCACCAATGGGAATGCAATAGTGGCAGTTCACTAGGGATAGAGAAAAAGCTTTGGCAATCTTGGTAAAAGTAGCAGTTTCAGTCCTTCCAGGATTTCTTATGAGGAAGAATACGCATCTCCTCAATCATCTGCAAGTCAGACTGAGCATTTCCAAAAAATATAGTGGGCACAGACAGATGTACATGTTTTCAGAAGTGTTGTACTTTCAGGTTGTTTCTGACTCATAGCAACTCTAAGGTGAATCTATCATGGGGTTTTCTTGGCAAGACTTGTTCAGAGAGGGTTTGCCTTTGCTTTCCTCTCAGGCTGAGAGAGTGTGAGGTTTCCAGGGTCAAGCAGGAATTTGAACCCTGGTCTCCAGAGATATAGTCCCACACTCAAAGTAATACACCACACTGGCTTTCATTTTTGGAATACCCTCCAACATTTCACAGATGAAAACCTGGGCTTGTATGACCAAGCAACATCAGGGAGTGGTCAAGATTGCAAAAATTGTTAATGGTGAAAAACAAATAAGGTAGGAAAGGCTGAAACAATTTGCGTTCTCCTGAGCTCACTGGGATGGGCAAAAGTCCACCCCTCCTCTTTTCCTCTTGCTGAGTTAATGAAGTGGAAACTCCTTTTGCACCTTGAACTCAGTCTGCAGCAAATGAAGTAAGCTGGGGACAAAGGACATAGATACTCAGTCATTCTAAAAGCAGCTTTTTTAAAAAAAGTGGGAAGACAGAAGATTAATTGGGACTGTTTTTGACAAATTGGGATAGTTGAAGGGTATACCACAGCAGCAGTGGATCCATGGAGTGTAACAGATACTTGACAAGAGGAGGTTCAGAGCTGTACACATCTCCTTCAGTCTTGCAACACAATTAAAAAAGGCGGGGGGATGAAGTTGGGGTTTAGAAAAACTCTTATGAAATTGAGGCTTACAGGAGTTCATATCCTTGTAGTTTACCAAGGTGTTTGCACTTCTTTGCCAGTGGTGCAGTTAGATAATTTAGGTTCTGGACTCCATGGTCTTACTATCCTCCCCTTCCTTTAGATGGTAATATGTGTTACTTCATTTGCTTCTAAATATGGTAAGTCAATCTTGCTGCATTTGACCCCTGCTTCTGCATTCAACTGAGTTGGACCTGCAAGTCCCCAAAGCCTTTGCCAGCATAACAACTGGGGAAGGACTCAGAGAACTGGAGTCAAACAAAGTTTGAAGAGTTGTACTTTGCCTGCCCCTGTCATAGTGGCATGATTCAGAAACACACAGAGAGAGAGAGAGAGAGAGAGAGAGAGAGAGGATGTTGGAAAGAACGAGGGGAAAAAAGTCTCTTTGCAAAATGTTGTGAAACCTTTCTGCTTTCTGTACTCCTTTTGCATTGTCCTTAGGAGTGTAACCCTACTGAATATGTGTGTCTGGTGATGTGGGGTGGGGGTTAATTCTCCAAATCAGTACAGCCATTGTTGCTATCTAGACACTACACATGTTCACCTGTTTCTTTTCGTAGCTGCTGGTGTATCCATCTGCCACGGGAACATCACTCTCCAGGACATTTTACCCAAGCTGTGTCTGTCTGATTTCTAGCTTATTACTTGTCGAAGAATAACCCTATATTTTTGCCCAGTGGGGTGTGGTGTTGAGGACAGCCATTGTCAATACTTTAAAACTCTGGGTGATGAGTCCCCCTCCCACTGCTTTCCAGAATAAATTCTCTTCACCCATATGTCCAGCCTTTATTATCCCTCTGATATGCACCAATCTCTGTATGAGAACGTTTGACAAGTTCAGTGGCTGAACAGATGATAGCTTAGAAAGGGGGATGGGAATTATTTCTTTGCTGTCAACAATCCCCCCTCCCTGTAAACATACTGTATTTATTTAAATCTACATCCGTAAAGCTGGTGATATCAGAGGAGAGAAGCTTTGCTAAGAACTTTTTAAGCAAATGTTATTAGATATGACCCCTTATTTATGAAAGACTTTGTATTCAAAAAAAAAAAATAACAACCCTGTTAGCCTGCAATTGCTTTAGCAAAAAGACCTATTTTCCCAGCTGTAATATCTTGGCTTGCTATTTGTCTGATTAGACCATAGGACGACAGCAGTAAGTATTCAAAAGCTCATTTTCACCAAATAGTGCAAAATCAAATAATAAGTTCCAAGTGGGGAGGGTGCAAGGAGAACAAGATGAAATGGCCTTTAAAGAAAAGCTGCCCTTTTGCTTTCAATGTTGTTTTAAGCCATTGCCATTTATGAGGTAATAGAGACCTAAAATGCATCATCTTGTGCGCCATGTCCTTTTGCCACTGCCTGATACTGTACTGGATTTTTTTCTTACCAATTTGTAAGAAGTGTTTATCCAGGTCGAGAAGGCAGTGCCAGGCAACTTTTACATTTTTCTGTGTGAACAGTGGACAGTAGGCAGTGAAGAAAACTGATAGGAAAAGAATCAACTGTTTTGAAATGTGGTGTTAGAAGAGAGTTCTGCAGATACTGTGGAATGTCAAAATAGACAAATGAATGGCTTCAAGAGGAAATCAAGCTCGAACTCTCCCTGAAGTTGCCCTGCTGGTGCAGTGGTTAAATGCCAGTACTGCAGCCACAAGGTTGTGAGTTTGATCCTGCCAGGCTTCAGGTTGACTCAGCCTTCCATCCTTCCACAGGTCGGTAAAATGAGTACCCAGCTTGTTGGGGGCAATTAGCTAAATACATTGTAAACTGCGTAGGGAGTGCTTTGTACTGATAAGCCATATAGAAATCTAACTGCTAACTAGAATCCAAAATGACGGAAATGAGAGTATCATATTTTGGACATAGCCTGAGAAGAGATGACTCACTAGAAAAGATAATAATGCTTGATAAGGTATGCTTGATAAGGTAAGGTAGTCAGAAAAGAGGATGACAACATAACAAGTGGATAGCCTCAAATCAAGGAGGCCAGACCTGAGCGAGACCTGAGCACGGTTGTTGACAAGGGGGTGATTTTGAGATCTCTCATTCATACGGTCACCATAAGTAGAAGCTGACCTGATGTCAAGTAGCAAGATCAACAAATGTAGATAGAACATCCCATAGATTCAAACAGAATACAAAACTGGCCCCTTCCCATTCACAGGCAGGCCTGGCCCAAGACATTCTGCTCCCTGATTAAAAGAACAATGTCCACATATTGAGACTGAATCATAGTTTGACATTGGAAATCAGTTAGGGCTTCTATTGCACCTGAGAGCAGCAGATCAGTTTCGGGCAAACATAATTGATTGTGTGGCACATGTAATTGTGTTCTCAAAGAGGGGGAAGGTCAGGTGTCAGGAAGAACAGATTAGGAGATGACCCTCTTATCCTTTCTCGGTATCTAACATTATATTAAATTGCTTTACATAGACTCAAGCCAGTGATCCAGCTGATATAGCTTTCTCTCACATATGTGTTTTGCAAATTTTGGTAAATTTTGACCAAAACCAAAGTTAAAATGAGATTTTCATCCATTCCAACCTCACAGCTAACATGATGGACATCTCTCCTATTAGTGGTGGAGAGTATACAAGGGATTAGAGCAAGGGGTGGATACCTCAACTCTTCCAGATGTTTGAGCTGATAATTCTGCAGCATCTTCACTCAGGGACTGTGAAAGTTGTACTAGACAACAGTTCTGGATTAGAGAAACTTGTGGTTATGACTGTCAATAATTGAAATTATTCACTAGAACTGAAGAAAAACCACTGTTTTCAGAAACATCAGAGTCTACTTTTTACTGATCCATCTGGCTAATGGTTGTCTACATTGGTTGGAATGGCCATCCAGGGGCTTTTCATAGACCTAACTGGAAAAGCTAGTGAATTAACCTGGGGCTTTCTGTGTGTAAAATGTGTGCTGTACCCCTGAGCTGTCTGGGACATTCCCTAACCATTAGTAAGATGAGGAGCTGCTCTTTTATGGATTAATACTAGATAGATATTGTCTACACTAGGGTTAGAGAATATTGCTAGATTGCACCTCCTATCACCTCCTAGGAAAGGATAATGTGAGAGACAATCCAACAATATCTGCAAAGCCACATTTTCCCATCCCTTGTGTACACTAAGTAGAAATGGGTTTCCAGGTTTTGAGACAGGGGATCTTCTGGAGGTATCAGAGCTTGACATTTGGTATTCAAAACATCTGTTCTGTCAAAGAGTCAAAGCCCTCCCCTAAGAAGAGCTATGTGATTCTGAATACCGGATGCAAAATTGGAGGGGATAATTCTACTTCTGGGTGTTTCTTGTTTTGATTTGTTTTTTTGTTTTGTTTTTTGCACCCAGCTAGCTTTGTTGGATACAAGATAGTTTAAGTTAAGGGTGGGCAAGTTGCGGGTCCATCAATGTGGGTGTACTGTAATTCCCCTCAGTCCCAACTGCCATAGCCAGAGGTAAAGTCTAACAGGGGTTCCATGCCAATGATGTGTGGGGAATACATGTTGCCCACCCCTAGTTTAGATGGACTCTTGCTGTGATGTCAGGGTATATTTGTATGTTCTTAATAGACATTGTGTCTTACTCACTGAAAGCACATATTCTTCTACTGAGGTATGTCTCTTTTACTTGGTTGGCCACTTGGTCTTGCTAAAAAAAGAAAGAAAGAAAAAGGGGAAGTCCAGCACCAAAAGACAGAATAAAAAAAACTTGGATAGAATTGCAGGTGCTAATGTATATGTTATGGTTGTAAATTTAGAAATAATTGCTGGAAATTAAATGGAAACGCATGCATCTGATCACAGTGAGGAGGAGAACTTATGATCAGATGAGCTCTGTGCCTGCTCAGTTTATCATTGAAATGCTAAGTGATAATAGACAATTCCAAGCCTCTGCTCTCTTTTTCTATGGTTCTTCGTCTTTAAACTGAACTGGGAAGCCGTTCTAATAGAGGACTGTCCTCTGAGAGCCCATCAGATAGATTCCCATCTCTTCTAAGCACAGTGGATGCTCACATTTATCTTCCACTGTTGACTCCCAACTTTATTTACTTTATTCACAGGCAGATTGCCACTGCCTTCCTTTTCTCCATGAGTTGCCCAAGGGCACGCAGTGGGTTTCCATAGTTAAATGAATATTTGAACCCTAATTTCCTGGAGTCCTAGCTCAACACTCAAAATACAACATCAAAATGGGTCTCTAACCAAATGGATATTGAGGATAAGTATTAGACAGAGCAATGAGGATGGAAGGACAAGGAGAGGGACTACTGTAGAAGCAATGTGGGTGGGATCCTTATGTCTTTGCTCAACTTCCTGTTTCATTAGCAAACATAGTTATTCAGTGCTTAGGCCTTAATCTTTAATTAAACATGTTACAGACATTTAACAGTAATAAGCTGAACAGAAGTGGCCTCTTCTTAATAAGTATGTAACTATATTCCCTGCATTCTTAGCTCCAAGTGTGTGAGACTTTAAACCTTCTTAGCAAGTGTTAATTGCAAAAGGGACTTTGTGTGGCTCCTCCAACCACCCACCTTATTTGCAAATGCATAGTGTAAGTCTGTCAGGCTTTCAGACAGGTTTTTTTTAAAAAATATTATAATGCTTTAAATCAGAAGTGTATTTATAGAAGAGGATGGAGGTCAATATTGGATTTATTCTGTGTAGGATAACACGTCTGTCCAGGGAATAGACTGCTAACAGAGCTGATCCTGCAACACAAACCTGTGTGCAGGACACTTGATATTATTGTTCCTTTCCTTTTTTCATGAAGCAATCTTCAACATGCATATTGCTCTGGTTTGAATATGTTTGAATATGTTTCAGTGCAAAACACTAAGTTACTTGCCTAGTGTTTTCTAGTATGGTGCTAGAAAAAAGAGGTCCCCCATCTTCTGGAGTGTTATTTGCTACATTCCGTAAATAAGGATGGACCAATCTGTCAATTTCATTTTCTCTCTAACGTGTTACTATCTGTTTTATTTGTATCACACCTTTCTCCTAGTAGAGGCCCGAAGGCAGCTTGTAATAAATTAAGTCAAAGTAAAACACAAGTATCTTACTTGATAGAAAAGTTTGATTATTTCAGAAATGCTGAATTAAAATGATTTACAAACACATGAAAACATAGTGGGAACAGGATGAAAGCATAGCACACCTTGTTCACTGACCTGGCAGTATAAGTTGAGAGCCAAAGCCCTGCCTAAATAAGGAGATCTTTGCTTGCTGGCCAACGGAGAGCCAATAGGGCCAACTGAGCTCCCTGCAGGAGGGAGTTCCACAACTTGGGAGCAGTCATCAGCCGTTTCTGCACTATGCTGCTATAGTACTATTATTCCACTTTAAACATCTGTTGGAATTCTGGGGTTTGCAATTTAGGGAGGCCAAAGACCTCTCTGGCTGAGAATTCTAAATGCCCCTCCCTAAACTGCAAACCCCAGGATTCCATAGGAGGTTGAAAGTAGAATAATAGCACTATAACAGTGTTGTGTGGAAATGGCCACCCAGAAGATTTGCTCTTGTATGCTCACAAATGCACCTGTGATGGTGATGGGACAGAGAGACAGCCCTCCCCCATGGATCTTCAAAGTCAGGCAGACAAAAAAAAAAAAAAAAATTCTTTTATGAAGAAATTAAGGATGTGGAAATTATCTCATTCTTGCTAAGATAACTTACCAGCACACATAGGCACATAGGTAAATGTTCTTGCTTCCAGAATGAGAATGAGACAAGGAATATGGGTGTATTTGTGTCCAGATTTCTGTAATTAGCACAAAATTGATACAAAGCGCACACACAGCAAGCACAGAAGGACTGTCTGATCAGTGGAAAAGATGCAACTCTCTCTCTCAGTCTGGTTCTTCTAATTTTTTAAAATTCTCACAATAAACATGATTTTGCATAGGTGTCAGTTTTGTGAAACTCTGTTACTGCAGAGTGAGCAAATTAGGCACGCACACACACATAAGAAAAAAAAGTCCTAACAAATGTGAAAAATCTCACCAAAAAGAGCAGGGACTATCTCATTGACTCTCAGGGGGAAAGTAAAATTATGCAGTTTCTCCCTTTTTATGCACATGAAACTGAGACAAGCATGGATTCATATCCCTGGAAGACATTTTAAAATTTTAGCAAGTTGGTTTTAGCAAGGACCTGAGATTCCAAATTCAGTAGATACAGCCATTCCCAACAGCTGGCCAGCAAAAGAAGTGGCAACCCTATGTCCGCTCCATAAATGTGTCTATATAGCCAGGGATTCAAAGGCAGATTTTTTTAAAAAAAATAATTAAGAACTAAAGTCTCTGAACCCAGATGGGCAAATCTGTCCATTTCACTTTTTCCCACTTCTTTTTTAAAAAAATCTCAAATTCTTTCTCTTGTTTTTGTGTGTGTGTGTGTGTGTGAAGATACTGGCAGATTTTGGAAAACTGATATCAAAAATTCTCACATATCCTTAGCTGTGCATGATGGCAAAATCCTTCTAGGGAGCACTAGATTTAAATGTGAACAGACAGGAGTGCAATAGAGAGAGTTAGTGTAGTGGAGGACAGTCACTCCAATAAAATCAGGAAGAAGAACGCCTTACCACAAATGCCCTCCATCCCATCTTGCACTTGTGTTACAGTGCTGAGAATAGTTGAGAACCCCAGGATTCCATAGGAGGTTGAAAGTGGAATAATCACACTATAACAAGCTACTGAAGAAATGGCCTCATACTAACAGAGAGAGAAAGACCTCTTGCTTCTACTTTTTTTTCTTAAAAAAAAAAAAAAAGAACAGGAAAAACGAGTGTTCAACATCTCAAAAGCTGCCTTGCTGTGCCGTTAGAAGTAGCAAAAAGCCTTTTTCCCTCTTCTAAAGCATATGTGAAGATGATTTCTCCTTTGTCAGCTTTTCTCCGGCAGAAAGCAAAAAGTGAGTTTGAAAGGAATATTAAATAGAATTCGGGAAGCTAGTGTTGAGCATATGGGGGCAGCTCCCCCTGTCACCCGTTAGGCCTGGATGTCCCATATTCTTCTCCTTAAGGCGTTCTCCATTGATTTTTCACCCCTCTCTTCCTTCTTCTCCCCTTTTATTTCAAACTGTGACAACTTCCCAGAATAATTAGTGTTTAGCAACGGCATTCTTTGACCCCCCCTCCCCCCATTCAAATAGCTTTGAAAGTCTATTGTGCCTGTTCACTCTGCCAAAAGTTTTCTGATGGGGCTGAGCATCTCTGGGGGTATGTAATCAATACAGTGCCTGAACCCACTGATACACATTTCCATCACCTCATTACATCACTTCATTACATGAATATCATTACGGGAAAGATTTCCACAAGATCACTGTACATTATGCTTTAAAGTTTGACTTTAGAAGAATGCCTGGGCTTTGCTGAAAGGCATCAGAAATAGAATTTACTGTCTTACTGAGCTTAATTTATTCTGAAGAGAATAGAGCCATTATTTTAAATCTCCTCTGTTCCCTCCCACCACACACACACACACACACAGGATGAGATTTGTTGGGGAAGAAATAACAACCCCCTGAAGTTTATGCAGCAATCATCATTATTTTAAATGAGAAAGAGACAGTTAATGAGCTTTTTTGGAAGTTAAGGTCTCTGAGTTCAGTTGCCATTTTTCAAGAGTGAAGCCAAAATTTCCCAGACTTTTTTCTTTCTGAAAAGGTTTCTGATTTCCCCCCTTCATACTCCAGTATTCTAGGGAAAACTAGGTTGCTTTGCCAAATTGGCTTCCAATTTTATCTGTCACTGAATTGCGGCGGATGCCACCATTGCTCCCATTGGCAGATGTACGCACATTCAGTAGTCAGTACTACTCCAGAGCATCATGGGGGAAAGCAAAATGGCCACCAGGCTGCCAACACTAGTCCACTGATTTTTCACAATACAAAATCTTCGACATGGAACCCACAATGAAATAACTGTATGCTTTCAGATATATGCAAACTACCCTTTTGCCACTGAAGAAATGTAGCATAATCAAAACTATGGAAATAGAGGCTGAGTGTACACACGTGTTGTGCAACAATGTAATGGTAATTTGCATTAGTAGAAGGTCCATCGCTGATCAAGTATAACATACATACCACAACTCTACTGTTGATTCAAGTATAGTACAACCAGGGTTGCCCACCAGTAGAATCACACTCCCTGAGACTATCAGGCCAAAACATGAGACCAAGGAGTGGGCTTTTGTGATGTCAGAAGGATGAGCCATGCATGGGTTGGGAGGAGAGATGAAACTGCTTTTGGACCACTTAACTATGGAAGACTACATACCCACCAACTGTCCCAAGTTGGTAAGGACAGTCCCAGTTAATCCTCTGTCACCTTACTTTCTCAGCTGCTTTTAAAATATCCCAGTTTCCTTCTCCTCATTCCCCTTTCTCCTCAGGTTACTTCGGTTGCTCCAGAATAAGTTGAAATTACAAAAGTTTAGTTGGCATTCAATTAACTCGGAAGGGGGAGAGAGGAGAGAAAGGGCAAAATCTTGCCCTTTCCGGTAGGCTCAGGCAAAAGCAGACTGCTCCAGCTTTCTCCTAGATAGCATGAGGGACATTGTTTTTGTTCTTGATGATGATAATGATGATGATTATGATTAGGCAGGCAACAAAACATGCCCAGCAGCTGCAGTGGTTGCCATTGTTTTCACAGGAGCTTGCATCTCACACATATAAGACATTTTACTCATGGGAAGGTTTTCTATGTTCATTTTGGGGCTTCAAGAAGGCTCAGTGTTAACTGACAGAAAGCTTTTTCCAGGCCCAGTAGCCCTGCTGCCAGAACAGAGCAACAAGAAGTCTTGTGAGTCATAGTAGTAGTGCTCCACCCTATGCAACACATATACTCACAAACTCTTTCATGTTGAGACATTGTTATTCATAATTCAGGATTTATTCTATTAAAAATTGTGGGGTTTTGCGGAGAAAATGGTTTTCCTGTGCAGAAAACATGTTATGTTCTATCCAGAAAATCATAGTTTCTCGGAAGGAAGATTGTTTTCTGAAAAGAAAACACTGTTTCCCGTGCAACCCCCATGTACATTTATCATGCAGAATAAGTGCTGAACTATGATGATTCTTAAAGCGCCAGTGTGATGTGGTATTTTTTTGCATTCGACTTTGACTCTGAAGGTCAGGGTTTGTATCCCCTCTCAGCCCCGGAAGCCCACTGGGCAAACTTGGATAAGTCACTCTCTCTCAACCTCAGAGGAAGGCAAAGACAACCCCCCTCCCAGCAAATCTTACCAAGAAACCCCCATGATAGGGTTGTGTTGGAGTCCCCATTAGTTGGAAACAACTTGAAGGCACACTACAACAACAATTCTTTTATTGTCTAGGATTATCCTTGCCAGAGTTTCCTGACAGTTGGGAAACCCATTATTTGTCCATTATTTGAACATTTCTGAATATTCAGAAGATCACACACCACCTTCCAAGGCTATTTTTGTGACCTCAGCCCTTCCAGACTCCCTGGACTGCACTTCTACTGGACATCTCCCCCACCCAAATATGAACTGCCTCTCTTCAAAGCTCCCAAGAGTAGTAATTCATCTTTTAAATACGTTGATCATTCTCGGTCCTTTATTTGGAGGGGGGGTTCCTGGTAGACTGTAAATTCCCTACAATATCCCAGTGGCAGAAAATCAGTCTTTGGATTGCTCCTCACACCATCTCTAGATATTAGATCTTCCCCATTTGGTTTTCTTGAAGTAGGGCTCATTCATAGAGAGCTAATGTGGTGTAGTGGTTTAATCACAGAATCATAGAGTTGGAAGAGACCACAGGGGCCATCTAGTCCAACCCCATTCTGCCATGTAGGAACCTACATCAAAGCACTCCTGACAGATGGTCATCCAGCCTCTGCTTAAAAACCTCCAAAGAATGAGATTCCATCACACTCCGAGGCAGCATATTCCACTGCTGAAAGCTTTGACTGTTGGACTATGATCCTCTAGAACAGGGTTCAGTTCCCCACTCAGCCATGGAAACCCATTGGGTGAGCTTGGGCTCATCACATACTCTCAGCCCCAGGAAACCCCATGATAGGTTCACCTTAGGGTCACCATAAGTTGGAAACAACTTGAAGGCACACAACAACGGCAGAGCTCATTCATACAGTTGTCCATTAAATACAAGTGGGCATAATGTTATTTATTTTCCAATCAAACCATGCTTTTTTGTGTATGCATTCCATTTGTAACAAACTTTATTCATGCCGTTGTCCATTAAAACACGGGGGCACAATTTTCTTTCTTTTATGATCCAATGCATTTAGTGTGTTGATTGAATCCTACCTTTTCTCCAGCATGTTCAAGATGGCCTATTCTTTCTTCCTATGATCCTCACAGCAACCCTGTGAGGTAGGGCAGGCAGAAAGAATGATTATCTCAGCCTTCTGTAGTGTGTTTCATAGCTCAATCTCAGTGTTCAATTCAATATGTTTACCACTATGCACACCATAAGCCAGCTCTCTCAACATTTGTACTGTGTTTGCTTTTAACTTAGAACAACTTAGAACTTCTTGCTCTCTCTCTTTCATTCTCTTTTCCCTCTGTGGGTTTTTAAAGAAAGCTCTCAACAACTTTTCTCCTTATGTCTCATAGATTATAGTCACAAAGTGTACAGTAGAGAATGGAGGGGAAAAAATCTCCAGCCAAACCTGCTTTCATTGTCCCAGGCACATTTTGGTATTTGGCATAAGCCATGTGGTCTTCTGAAATAAGAAGAAGGGGAAAAAAAAACATTTGCAAGATAAGTAAAGGAAAAAAATGTAATCCCTGGGTAGAATGAAGGGTGCTTTGAAATGAATGGGGGATAATCCTTTTTGTTGTCTGTTACAAATGCACTTTATTTCAGCATTATCTGAGCAATAGAATGCACTGTTCACTGAATTCGTTGCACTGTTATTTCCCCCCCCCCTTTGGTATTTTTTAAACTCACATAACATAACAGTGTTACAGCCTTGTGTGAACTCCTTGAAAGTGTGATGCTGGGAGGGGGTTCTTCAATGTTTATTGCATTTTTTTAAAGTAGATTTAGAGGTGTGCTTAAAACCTCTATTCCCACTTTCAGCAGAATGGTTTATTTGCTGTAAAAGTGCAGGGGTTTCTTGATTGCTTTGCTGGGGTGTGGGGAGAATTTGAGGCAGGGCTGGGACTGGGTTTGACTTTGGGAGTATCATACCCTCCCACAGTTCACACATGAAAATTAGAACATATGTGACCAAGCAACAATAGAGTGCAGTCAAGATGGCAAAAGTTATTAATAAGGAAGAATGCTCAAGCTGAGAGAGGTGGCAAGTTTACTTTTCCTAAGCGTACTGGGAAGGGCAAGATTGGGAGGAACCAAAAGATAGCAGAACATTCTAAAAGCAGTTGACAAAGTCAGATGACAAAGGATTGACACATTTCCTAAGCACTTGAAAAAATTGGGACAATAGAAAATTAATCAGGACCAGCTCTGCCAAACTGGGATAGCTGAAGGATGAGGTGTACAGTTGTAGCACTTTGATACCACTTTAACTGCCATGGTTTTGTCCCATGCATGCCTGGGATTGGTGTCTTCCTTAGTATTGTCAGATTAGCAAGCTCTCTTACACCACCCTAACATGCAGCAGCTAATTTTGAGTGGCTCACCAAACTGCAAATCCCAGAATGCCATATGATGAAGTTATGGCAGCTGAAGTGTGGGTCAAAGTGCTTTAATTATTCACCCTTAGTTTGAGAAAGTAGCCAGAGACATTCTGGCCTCTCTCACTAGTCCATAGCATGCACAAGCAGAAAGACTTAAAAAAATATGGAGATCTGGCACAGGAACGGGAAATATAGCTATGACAGGGAAGATGGAAGGTTTCACTAACAGAACAAGCGACCACTGCTTTTTCCTTGATTTCATCTGAATCCTGTACTCTACCTACTTTTGTTCCTTTTGCATTGGCCATGCATTCCTTCTCATCAGGCTATCTGTTGTGGTCAGACTTTTATCTCTCTCTCCTTCCTAAAATGCAAATACCAGGATTCCATAGGATGTTGCCAATGACAATTAAATTGGGATCCTACAGCCGTAACTGTGTAGTGCAAAAGGTCTCTTGAAACCTGTGCTGGTGTAGATGGTTATGCCTTAGACCTTCATGGAAGATATGGAGGTTAAAGGACAGTAGACAATTTCCTCACTTCCCCCCACCTCCCCCAAAAATTACCAAACTCTGACTTGACCACATTACATGCACCACTTGACCACATAGAGCTACAAGATATGTGCATCACCGTTTTTTCTTGTTGGAAATGATTCATAAAGGAAAATGTAGACCTGAAATCTCATAGTCAGTCTTAACTGGAGTAAACTCATACCCTCCAACATTTCACAGTTGAAAACCAGGACATGTGTGACCAAGCTACATTAGAGTATGGTCAAGAGAATGAATGTTATACATGAGGAAGAACAGACAAGCTAAGAGAGGCTGAAGCATTTTAATTTTGTCTGGAAAGGGCAAAACTCTGGTCCCTCCTTTCTCCTCCTCCTGCTGAGTTAATGGAGTGCAAACTACTTTTGCCTTTTGATCTTAATTTGCAGCAATTGAAGTAAGCTGTTGGACAAATGAAGAAAGTGGGCAGAGGGGAGAGAAACAGGACATTTTAAAGTAGTTGGAAAAGTGGGATGACAGATAGTTAATCTGAACAAATCAAGACAGGTGGAGGATGTGTAAACCCATTGAACTGACTGCTGAAAGTTGAGTCAATGCATAGGTAAATCCTATAGATTGCACGGGTCTTGCTGAAACAAACAACAGGATCTAGCTATTGTCTTCCAAGAGGCTAACGGAGATTTCATTTGAAAGTTAGTCCTTTTAAACAAGACGAGCATCCACAGAAAACAGCCTTTGTCACCATCACTGGAGCTGGCTTTGAGTTGCAGTTAATTGGAATATTTATGTGTTCCTTCCTGGCCACACAGAATTCACTAACAATTTAAACAAAGTGTCCACTGATAAATGCTAATGACCACCATGGGAAAACATATGATACTCTGCTGCATATCAAATGTGCTCATTAGTATTAAGGCTATCGTGCGGAATACAAAACTGACCTTGCAATCATCAGAAGCCTGAAATGTTATGACTTAAAAGTTTAGTGGGACTTGCATTACAATGTAAAACTAATTAGCCCTGCGTTGGCTAATTGCTACATAATGCCGAGGTACTGTATATAAAGTAAATGCATGATTAATACCAGGCACCAATAAGAAGGAAATGAAATTTACCAGACTCATGGCAGCAGGAGCGGTAATTTACTTGCCGTTGTGGGCTCTTAAAAATGTATCAGCATGCATCTGGATGTTGAACAACATTTTCTTCTGCAACCTTTGTCAATTAGTTTCCCCAGAGTCCTTCGCATATGCCAGACAGTGGCAGAAATGAACTTAATACTCAGATCCATTGGCAAGTACCGGTTTCCTCAAAATGTTGTTGTGTGCCTTCAAGTCATTTCTAACTTATCATGACCCTAAGGCAAACCTATCATGGGGTTTTCTGGGGGCTGAGAGTGTTTTACATGCCCAAGATCATCCAGTAGGTTTCCGTGACCAAGCCAGGAAACAAACCCTGGTCTCCAGGATTGTAGTCCAGTGCCCAAACTACTATATCACATTGACTCTCATGGTGCTCAAATTGCTCAGGTGGAACAGGGCAAAACACCTCATTCAAAATCAGACATGGGCAGCATAAGTGGCAGAAATGAAGTGGGGTGAATTGCCTCTCCTGGAAGTCTCCAGGGTCCTCTCACACTACACAGGTGTAGCCCTGTGATTCTATTTGACCACCATAAAAGCACCCCATGGATTTCTGGGATTTGTCATGTAGGAAAGGGCATTTAGGGGCATTTAGAAATCTTAGCCAGAGATCTTTAATGACTCACACAACCTACAAAGAATTTCATAGGATGTTACTGTGAAGGTTTCAGCAGAAACACAGTGCCATAATTCTGTAGTATGGAAATATTCCAAGAGAGGCAGCTCAACTTTTAAATAAGTTGCACGAGGCCCTTCACTGTCAATGAATAGCCGTTTTTGAAGAACCAAAAGGGGATTTCAAGCTACTTCTAGGTTTTTGTGGTGTTGGGGAGGCATGGGGCATTCTGAGAACCAGTGTAGCATAGTGGTTTGGGCCTTGGACTATGATCCCGGAGACCAGGGTTTGATTCCTCACGCAGTCATGGAAACCCGTTGGGTGATCTTGGGCACATCACACACTCTGAACACCCCTAAAACCCATGATAGGTTTGCCTTAGGGTCGCCATAAGTCAGAAAGAACTTGAAGGCACACAACAACAACATCAACAACAACAGGGGCATTTATCAACCCATGAAGCCATAGGGATCCCAAGGTTAGAAAACTGGCCCAGAAATGTATAGCATTTGTCCACCCTGATCTAAGCTAAATTAACATGCAAAGAAATCATACCATTGGGGAGATCTAGGTGAGACTAGAATTCTCCAGTCTCTTTGAGAGATCTTGCACCTCAGGCTACATGTTCTGGTTGCTCCTGTTATTCTTCATTGTGACTTGCACAAAACACCTTCCAAAATGTAAAACTAAGATCTTGTTCTCCTTGTAAAGCTAAGTCCTCATTCACAAACCCAAAAGGACAAGCTGGTTGATCACAAAGACAAAAGGAAGCCATCCAGTCGTATTGCTTTTCTAGACCATGCAATAAAGCAGCCATTATTGCATTCCCCCCACCATTTGGCATATTTTGCAGAAATGCACACAAATAAACTATCTAAAAATGAATGACCCGCTGCACAAATATTCTCTCAGTGTGAGAAGAGTTGGGCAGAAGAGGTAATCTCCCATTCACTAAGAGAGGATAGACTGAATCAGGACTTGTGTCCATAATGAGCCTCCATTGACCTCGAAGCTATGAGCATGTGTTTGGCATCAAGTGCCAGTTGTACTGTAGATACTCAACACTGGGGACTTGTTTCAATGTCATCAGCAGATTCCCTTGTGTTGCCCACTTTCTCTAAATATGTGTTTTTTAATGCTAAATGTGCTCCAAATCAAATTAGCTTGTAGAACATACTACATGAATTAGTGAGGAAGAAATTGGGGAGTACACTTAGAAATACCAGAAGACTGGTTATTCTTTTCAGCCTAGTTGGAGAAAAGCTGATCAGTGATAAGAGTATCACAGGAAATTACTATTTCTTTATGGCACATCAGAATGGAACTGAGACGTGAAGAGCAATGCAACATATATTTCTGTTGTTGTTGTTGTTGTATGTTGTCTGATGTATGACAATTCTAAGCAGAATCTATCACAGAATTTTCTTGGCATGATTTCTTCAGAGGAGGTTTTCCATTGTCTTCTTCTGAAAGAGTGTGAATTGCCCAAGGTCACACACTGAGTTTGTATGATCAAGTGAGGATTAAACCCTGCTGTCTGGGAGTCTTAATCTAACACTCATTACCACCCCATGAAAAATAGGCATGATGGAATGACAGTTATAGATCTCATCAAGATACTTGCTTTTCTCCTCTCAAATTCATTCTGTCCTGCTTCTATACAGGCTTCTCCTCCTCTTCATATACTTTTGTATATATGTTGTGCACATTTTTTTTCTGATAAGAGACAATATGATGTAGTGCTATAATTCCCACTTGGCCCTGGAAAACCACTGGGTGATCTTTGATGAGTCACACTCTCTCAGCCTCAGAGGAGGGCAACAGCAAAACCCTGCTGAACAATTCTTGCCAAGAAGATGCTGTGATAAGTTTGCCTTAGGGTTACCATAATTTGGAAATGGCTTGAAGGCACACAACAACCACAATGCATTTTTGTATCATATATCCATTTAGTAAATTGCATCTTTGCACATTTTAGAGATGCACAGAGCTTTCTTAGTGCATTTCCAAAATGTAAGCCTGTTGCTGAAAATGCCTGCATTCATGGAATGCAGTGCAATATCAGTAAGTGACAAATTTCCCACTACAGATTGTGTTTATTTCTTTGTCCATATATGGAAGGATGAATCTATTGAAAACAACTCAGTCCTAATGGCAGCAAGATATATAAGCTTTCTTTATAAAGTAGCTGTTGAGAGGGACACCTTCTGAACTGTCAAGACTGACAGAATGGCTGGTGATAGTATGATCAGGCTAGAATCATTCTTTGTAGGGAACACTGAGACTGAAAGATTGCTACATATCCTGGAATTTCTTGCAGGATCCTAGCTATCAGTGCTTAAGTAATTTGGCTTGTCCACTGAATCTAGACTTGTCATGCTATTTCATCCAGTTAACATGCAGCAACTGATTACTGATTTTCAATGGATGAAATCAATTGATCAATCACTTGGTTTATATCCACCTTTTCTCCCAAGGATGAGACTCATGGTGGTGTACAGAATAAAACAAATACATGTTAAGCCCAGTGAAACCACACTATGGCCTTTGGCTGTACACTTGGTATCCTGCATGTAGGGTGATATACATCCACCTTGGAATCCACCTAGACAAGAACACAAATAGTTAATATATTAAAAATATATGTATAATTTTGTGGAACGTCATAATATCTAAAACAAGTAGTTGGCTGGTCAGTGTTACTAATGGTTCTCATAACCCCATTCAACATCTCTGTTCTCACTAACTACTTTCCTTGCCTTCTGCCCAATTTCCTTTCTCTGATCGTGATTACTGCCCTTCTCATCTTTGTTTATCATTGCATTCTGATACCCACTGTCAATCATTCCTTTACTGATTCTTGGTTGCAGTTATTTTCAATGGAGATATTCAAACAGGGTTTATTGCAAGCCCTTTTTCTTACTGCACAAGAAGCCAGTACTGAGGAGATACTTCTTCCTGCTCTACCTCGAACCACATGTTATTTTTTCAGGACCAGAGAAGGTGTTATAGAAAGTGGTAGAGACAGCGTCACTGAGACACATTGCACTATCCTTGACATGTGATGGCACTGTGGACTGACCCAGAATGGACAAAAATTATGTTATGGTGGAAGTCATTACAGCATCTGGTGATGAAAAGCTGTACATTCCAGGTGATAGTGAATCCTGCAGCCACATTGCGGAGGGACAGCTGAATGTAGCTGTCTATGCCTGCACCAACATAGTTTTATCCAAAGCAGCTTGTCATATCTACATACCAATATCCCCCTTGGTCTCAGATGACACCGTCTTGTTTTTGGCCCCAGTAATAAATTATTAATTTAAGCTTCTAAAGCTGGAAAGGGAAAACAGTTCTTTTCTGTTTCTTTATCTTCTTCTCACCTCTTTGCTTTAAGAAATGGTGTTGCTTCTGCCTACATTGCCAATCACACACACACACACTTACTTTTTTATGGGAAAAATAATATGTCTAGTTTGCACATTAGAATGGTGCTGCATCTAGAATTCCAGTGATTTCCATTTAGCAAATGGGCTAGGTTAGCTGTTCTGATACTCCAGTCACCTAGAGCACATGGCAATGGTTGCACTTACTTTCTGCTTGTGATAGAGTCTAGACACACAGTTTTCAACCTTCTCATACCTGGGCATACCTTGAATCTGAATCTGCAAAATGGAACCCTCTTCTTTATGACATATTTATCTTTCATGCATCCATTCCTTCCTTTTGCTTTTTTCCTGTATTTCTATATTTACTCCTCTGTTTCCGCTTTCACAAAAGGAGTGCATAGCAATGCTGCTAAGAATACACCTTTAAGGTTGCTTGTGGGTCATGACTATCTCTTTAAAGACGTGTCTTGGTGCTTAGGTTTATGGATGAATAGAGATACTCTTGTATTGGATATGAAATTTAGCCTTGTAATTCCTTCCAGATATAGAAGTGCCCTATGCAAATAAAGGAAAGTGAGGAAAGAGAAGAGGAAAAAGAGAGTAAAAGAAGTGAGATATCTTTTAGCATAATCAGTTATTTACAGTGCACACCAAGAGAAGCATGTGTATTCTAAGCTGAAGCAAAGGAATAACAGAATGAAACAGAATTGCAAACAAATGAAAACAAGAATTAGCACAAAGACCAAAGGGGTCCATCAGAAGCAATAAATGAACAAATGATAAATATTGCAAGAGGTGATTTCTAAATGCCTTTGCTTTTCTTTTGTATCTTTCCTCCTCCTAACTGTTTTTTGTCTTTTTCACTAACTAGGGATTGGGGGGAAAAATAACTGGGGTGCTGATAATTAAAGTTAAATCTTTGTTCCATGACTTCTCAAGCTGTAGGAAGTCATTATCAGAGTCACACAGCAATATTTTTGATTTTCTAGATTATTATTTTTTTGATATCTCAAGTGAAGTTACAACACAGGCAAAGATGGCAAGGCAAGCTATTTTATCACTGCTCTTTATAATGCGTGGTATCGGGGGGAATCTTCTTAGATGTTTCCACAGTGGCTTCAAAACACGTGCGGCGTTAAATGCGGAAACTAGATACTGAATTAATGAAGGTAGCTTCAAAGATTCCTCCTCCCTTCCCCAAGCCGGAGATCTGAAGGCGATCTCGAAGTGGGTGACAAGCCTTTGAAAATTATGCAGAGCAAACAATAAACCTCATTAAACAGAAGTCAGCAAAATCATCTTGGAAATCCAATAAAGGAGGAGTGGGAGGCAAGACAGAGAGAGAGTAGAGAGAGAAAAGGGTTAGGGAAGTGCCTCTTGTTTCCTTCTCTCCCTAGTGCCTTGGAAAGGAAGTCAAGTCGAGGTACAAGATATAATCTCCAGTCAACACAGTCCCAGTTCTCATGGAATAGTTTGCTAGTAGGTCAACACTTCTTCACTCAAGAGAACTCTTATTATTGATCATAAAAGAACCAGTATTGCAAATCAGACCAAAACTATCAAATCTAGCATTCTTTTCCAGCAGTGGCCAGTAATGTGTCTGAGTGCTTAGGAGTAGTAAATCCAGTTGGTGACCAGTTCCCTGTACTTTGCACACGATATCTGATCTTAAAAGATAAGTTTGTCTCATAAGCAGAAGTTAAACTTAGCTGTCATCACTAGCAGATTAGTCAATATCAGTCATTCACATCCAGATGCAATAAACTTAATGAGCAAAGGTAGAGACAGAGTTTTGGTACTTAGAGCCATCAAAGATTGGCTGTCATACGTCAACCCCAGTAGAAGCAGTAGAGGATCTGGCCTCTACAAATATGCCATTGTTGGCCAGGTCCAGTCTATGGAGCAACCGAACCACCACAAAACCTGGGTAGAAAGCACTCCAGATTCTGGGACGTTAAGTATAGGATCCTATATTCTTCATGTTGTTGTGTGCCTTCAAGTTGCTTCAGACTTATGGAGACCTTAAGGAGTTTTCTGGGTGCTGAGACTGTATGAGATACCCAAGGTCACTCAGTGGGTTCTATGGCCGGGTGGGGAATCAAACCTTGGTCTCCAGAGTTTTAGTCCAGTGCTCAAACCACTATACCACACTGGCTCTCTCTGAGCAGGCTTACCCAAGAGTAAGTCCCATTGAATATAGTGGATCTTATTTTGAAACCACACAGAAGCATCAGACTGGACAAATATTACAGGATCATTTGAGTGTCCTTCCAAATATGCAGTACAAAGTGTGAAATTGCCATGTGCATGTTGTGTTAAAATTGCATGTAGCTTTGGTGCATCCCTGTTGTTTGAAATGATCCTGCTTTCCCAGGATCTCTCTAAATACATATTTTCAGTCACTGCAAGTATGGAAGCTTTCTGTTCCTTGCTTTTTTGTCTGTTTCTGAAGTGTGAGCAAATGGCTCCTTCCATGTGATATTTGTTAGAGATTTTTGCCGTTTGGGCTCATTTTTTAAAACTAATTTTATTCTTCGCATTTGTTGGCAATTTATGCAGCAAATGCAATTATTGAAGATGAACACTTGTGACAGCTGAAGGCTAAAAGTGCCACTTTCTTGGAAGAAAAAGGGAAAGAGAGATGGGATACTAGAGAGAGAATATTAAAAATATAATCTCTCTACAATACTTCTCGGAGAGGATATGTACACCTTCATAAAAATGTAATTTAATTTTCCCAATGTGGTGCAAAAGGGAGATCTAATTATCCTCTTCTAAATTGCTTTCTTAATTTCTTAAATCTTCACTCTTTGTTTATTTTTTCCCTCCAGCTCTGCTTCGAGTATGTAATAGCAACTACTTCCATGTGTGGGTCAGAGATAAAACCACCTGAAATTGACGCCCTTTTGATGCAAGATGTCAAAGTCCTAATTCACCATGTGCTTCCTTTGTCTCTCTTTAGCACTCTTTAGAGGGGCTCAGTTGGGTGGAAAAGAAACTTCATTTGAGTGTGTTCTCAGCTTCAGGCAATGTGGCAGTTGATTTAAACATCATACCACCTTCCTGCAGATTTTAGCTTGAAACCAGAATAGAGATTCTAGAGTACTATATTAATCTTCAGTAGCTTTATTTCCTCCCATCCAGTTCCTTTCACTGCATTTTCTCCTAGTGACAGTTTTCTTAAAATGTGGTAATGTGAGTGCAGAGCTCCTCCAGTCTGGAACAAGGGCAGCTATCCTTTAGTGTGAATGCCACAAGTGGCAGAAAAACCATGAGTACCAATGGGCTTTGTTGTACAGATGCTAAGCCAATGCCTCTCTCTGTGGAATTTCCCTGCACCCTTACCTCTGACTGAGAGGCACATCCACTACCAGGTATGAAGATTCAAAGATACATTGCAAGGGTGGAAAAAAAGCCAAATGTTGTCTGCGGGTCCCATCAGCCATAGCCAGAATGGCCAATGGTAAGGGATGATCAGAGCTGGAGTGCAACAACATCTGGAAGGGCATAAAGTTATTTATTATTGTATAGTGTGCATATCTTGACATACCAATGGGCTTTGTTGTTTTGCCAGTGCTTTCTGATGCATTTCACTGCTGCCTTTCCCTCAGCCCAGAGGCAAATCCACCATGAGCTATCTTACCTTGAATGTGAACTTCAGGAATGGGGACCTGGGGCAGAGAGATGTTGCTGGACTGCAGCTCCTATCAGTTTGAGTCAATTCTGATGGGTGATGAGAGCTGTAGTTGAACAGCTTCGTGGGGGTAACAAGCTGCTTACCCTTGGTATGTTGCACTGAGCTTTGGAGTGGTGCTCTCTCCTCCTTTACAGGAGACCTGCCACAAAGGCTGGTCACTATTGTCCTAGGACCACTCAGGCCTGGTTCAGAAAATGTTTCATGGGCTGATAAGGCTCAGGAATTTTAGACCTTGCTTTCCCTTAAATCAGGTGGTGGAAAACTTTGGTGGGGAGAAGGGGTTTTTTGACCCCAGGCTGCAAAGGAACAAAAAAGTTATTTTTCTTTTTTAAAATGATAAAACTGGAAATATCTGGAAGGCTATTTCTGAGGCCCATTCAGACTGCATAATTTTAGCACTTCCATTCCACTTTAACTGCTGTGGTTCCATCCTGTGTAATCCTGAGATTGGCCATTTAGGAAGAGGCATTTAATTTTCTTAGCCAGAGAGTTATAGTGCCTCACCAAACGTCAAACTATAAGGTTCCATGTGACAAAGTGAAATAGTAGTTCTGTAATGGCCTAAATTACCCCAAAGCACCAGATCCTGTCTGATCTTGGACATCAAGCAGGGTCAACCTTGGTTAGCTCCTGGATGGGAGACTGCTGTTGGTGCTGTAGGCTGCACTTTAGAGGAAGCCACTGGCAAAACCACCTCTGAGTATTTTAGCTAAGAAAAGCCTATGTAATTCATAGAGTTGCTATTGAAAGCAAATATACCCACACAACTGTGAATTGTAAATGGTCCCCCCTTTCCCCCCTTAGGGGGAGAGTTTAGAGGGGGTTAGAGGGAGTGGTGCAAAACTAGTGCTCCTGACCGATTCCAGGAATTGGAAACCATCTTTTTCATCCTTTTCTCCTTTAAGAACATTGGGCTTGGAGCCTGCAAAAATACCCTCGGGGCCACATTCAGCTGATGAGTTGCATTTTACCTACCTCGGCCTTATGCAGTTACCTCTAGCAGCTCTTATGAGTGGATAGATTGAAGAAACCAATATTTTTAAATATTTGTTTGTTCCTGTCCTGTCTTTCCCTCCTAGGGTATGAGGATGGTCAACAAGAAGTATGCCAACCAAAATAGTTCAGAATCTAGTGCAGTACAAAACCCTAGGCATTCCTGAGGAATAATCAACTAACCATGCCAGCTCCTGCCACATACCGACCCATATGGGCCATCTGCGTACATATACACAATTTCAAATAATGCTCCTGATTGTGCTAGGTAAATGGATTTTCCAGTTCAAAAGAGTTCCAACAAGGCTACTACCTGAGCTTCACATTTTAAAATCCACCCTGCTTTGGGTTCTGAGCATGGGAATGAATACATCTAGTGAAATGACTTTAAAATAGAATGGAGGGTGGGGGAAAAACCGTATGCCCCTGCCTTCATGCAAGAGTTGCATTTGAGTCTGCAACACCCAGTGGTGTAAGAGAGTTGTGAATTCTTCTCACTAACATCTGCAATTCAGACCTGATCTGCACAGGTCAAGGACTAAACTGTTTCTAAGTACATGGGACTGAGCTGTCAGTTGATTACAAAGCTTGGCTGCAAAGCTGGGCTGTTCAATAATGCTCTAATTAACTACCGCAAACGGCAGAGGACCCAGCTAACTATAATTGAGAGATCAACAGAGGCTGCGATGGAGTTAGATGTGCATACTAATTACTGAATTATCTCACACCTGCTTTGGAGAGAGAGGATCAGAAGGGGAACAAAAGTATGTATACAGCAGAGCCCTCCCCCTTAAGATGTGGGAGTGTCACACACAACCGGATCCTCCTGAAAGGTGTGAAGTTGGAGAAACTGAACTTTCTTTTTAGCACCTTTCATCTCTGAGACACTCTTCCTGGGGTTCACACCATGAAGCTGCATCCTTCTCCTGCCACTTTTCACCCCCTTCTGTCTTGACTGTCAAGCTGGGATGTTGATGTTCAGCTTGTGAAAAGCTATCAGACAGCACTACCAACATCAAATTGAGTACTCCCCCTGTGATGCTGGTAAGGATGATACATCTTTTGGAATCAAAGCAGAATGGACTATGTAAAATCCCGTATCCGTTTCTTAAAAAAGTTTTCTTTCTCTGCTCCTGGCCTCACTGCTCTCATGAAATAGATGGCTGGGTTTAAAAAGAAAAAAATCACTAAAGCTTGGGAAACAAGGATTTCTTTGCAAACTCCAACTATTGGTGCAACTATTCTTCGTTTTAGACTCATGTTAAAAATATCTTGGTTTGTCCAAGCTTTCTGTGTTTAATTCAACCTAACACCTATCACATGGACCACATAAGGAATGCATGATGATTTGTGTCTTGTATCTTGGTATAATGTTATAATTTTTTTTTTACTGCTGTACAGTTCTTTGGGAAGAAAATTAGATCTAAATGGTATACTGCTGTGGCTGCTACTATGTGCCTTCAAGTTAATTTTGACTTGTGGTAACTCTATCGTAGGAGTTTCTTGGCAAGTTTTATTCAGAGGAGGTTTCCCATCACCTTCCTCCAGGCGGAGAGAGTGGGACTTACCTGAGATCACCCAGAGGGATACCTATGGCTGGGTGGAGATTTGAACTCTGGATTCCTAGGCTGGTATATCTTTGATCACTCTGGATTCCAGACTCATATATCTTTGATAAAAAAAATAAAATAAAGAAAAAGGCAATCTTGACATCTATGGGTAACCAGGATCATACAATGTAATAGCATTTATTATGCCAACTAGGACAACACAGCAGTGGCTCATAGTTTTGGAAGTTCTAATTTGAATGGGACACTAAACTGAAAGGTTGTTTCCTCTGTTTGGCACCTACTAGGAGAAAGGAGAAATCCAGTTTCATATGATCTTCCTATGTAGCAGCAGAAGGATTAGAGTGTACAGGAGAAGGCTTCCTTCTCTCTTGGTTAATTGAGTGAAATTGTAGCATGTTTCCCAAGGGTTGTTTTGCTAGGCAGTTGGGATGAGAAAAGCTCTCATGGGGTGAGGTGGGAAAAATTGGAGAAGGGCAGAATCCAAACCATTTCCACTTAGCTTGTGTGCCATGCCTGGATCATTTCTGCAGGAGGTGAGAAGGAAACTTTGCTATATATAACAGCACTCTCTTTGTTTAGACTACTCATGACATTGTTACATTTAAATGGCAATTGTTTTGGAACTTAGAGCTCTGAGGATACACATAGCACTTTTCTCTGTAGTGGAAAAGCCTTCCCACAAAGGACCTCAGGGGAAAATGCAGAGCATCTTCCTTCAGTGAAGAAAGGAGGTGAATCTGATTGCTTGCATACATTGGCCGTGATGCTATTTGACAGCAGAAGTAGCGGAGTGCTAGGTCATTTTATTGGTACATTACATCAACATAATGGTCTGTTACTCTGGTATACTGCATTTTATCCAGGGCTACACAATGGTGCTGGCGGAAGTCAGAGAAAGCCATCTCCATCCCCATCCAGAAAGGAAGCTGCCTGTTTAAAAACAGTTTGTCTCTGCAGATTTTGTGTTCTGCAGATTTTGTGTTCTGGATGGATCCTTACATGGGGCGAGTGATTTCCCAAAGCAATCTTGCCAGAATATCATTTGTTTTAAGAACAAACCTGAACGCTAGGCATTATGGAAATAGGTACCTCTCTGATGGTGACTCCTCTGCCCCACTCACATTTATTTTACTCCTACTGCTGCCACTGTGGCTACTGCCTCCAACAGCATCGTTGCACCAGTTAACAGGATCCCAGCCATTGGCCTTTCTGTGAAGAGTTATAGGGGCTAACATCCCCTGCAGTACACTAAAGCTGGGCTGAAGTCAGATGGGAGCCATCTGTGAGTGCTTTAGATGTTGTATTGTAACTGACATTATCCTTCGCCATTGAATACATTGTACGTTATGATGGGACTTTCAATCTAGTGTGGAGGATCACAACTGGAGAACAACACATTGCCAAACCATGATTTAGCAGTCATTTTCTTCTGATGGGGCACAAGGAGGAGTTTGGACTCTTCTGCTTCTATTTTGGATTGATTGCAATGTGTTGTGGCATATGAGCCGTACAAGCAATAAATAACTTGAACTCTGGCTTGCTGAAACAAGCCAACTTCAAACCATAGTTTATGAAGCTATCTTGTTTCAACAAACACAGGTAAGATTAAGCACAATTTCACGCACAAGAACTGAAATTAACTGGGGTTAATCTAACACAAAGGCCAAAACTTCCATTCTCTTCCTTATAACCATGCCATAGTAGGAGGAGAGAAGGGGAAATGTGTGAACTAGAGACTCATTATGGCTTAGCTGCAAAATACTAAACCACCATCTATCATATTATGTACATGTTTTAGTGTTTGATGACTGTATGTTACTCAATCCAGTCTAAGTTTTAGTCTGATGTTTAAAGAAATTATGGCAGATGCTGTGCTTATTTGAGGACAGAGTTCAGCCTATTGGGTACCTCTTTTAACATTTGGACTGAAACTCAGAACTGATTTACTGCCTCACTGACTCATGAAAACCACTACCTGCCAGTGTGTACAGGTACTGCCAATGTCTGTGAGTGAAAGCAGCATATAGGCATGCCATCTGGCCCACTGACCCCTGCAAATTGACATCACTTGGTTTCAAGACTCTTAGTGAAGACGAAATTATAAGCACTTTCTGTGCACCATTGAGATCCAGCAGTGAAGTTCTCTACCCTGACCTCTGGCCCAGAATGTTGTGACAAAGTTGCAGTGCATTTGTTGGCCTCACCACTATGCCTTTGCTCTGTCACTGCCGTCACTGTGTTGCATCTGTCTGTAGCTTTGACCTCAGCACAGCTAGGAGGCTGCTCAACATTGTCTAGCACCAGGTTGGAGAAGTCATCTTACCTTTTTGTCCCCTGTTCGACTCCTATTTTTAATCTCATGGTGCCACTTGGCTCATTTGACAAGTGCTTTGAGATTGCTGGAGGAAGGGTGCTGCCTAAGCACAAAGCACTACATGTGAGTTCCTTAGATGTCTGTAAAGCTTCTGGGGGTATCTGATTAAACATACCTCTGTGTTTGCTCTTCCTTTCTTCAAGGCTTCCTGAAATCCACGCATCTTTTATTTGCAGCCCATGCTGTGCCTGCTTTTTGTCTCCAGTGTTTTGTGTATGTTTGATCCTCTTCCCTCTCTTCTCTTTGCTGCCTCCCATCCAAAACCTCCATTCCTCCTTCTCTATGGACTTGAACTTTTTTGATTAGTTTCTTTCATGAGCCATTCCCATTTCCAAACATGAAAGGCCTGATCACAGCTGCACTTTGCCTCTTCTCTTAGTACAGAGGCTCGAAGTTTCCTGCCGATCACACAGCCTTCTTTCCTTGCGTAGCTTGCTTTTGATGCTATATGAGTGCCATGAAACCAAACAGTTTAACTAGAAGTGCAAAGTTTGGGATATGGTGTCGTGTCTGATCTTAGGCCTCTTTTATAAGAGAGCAATCTATCAGTGATATTTCCCAAAAAGTGATTTGGAGGATCCTCTTTAGGCCTTACAAATCTAAGAAATTTGGAAGTGGAGAGAAAAGTTTTTGTGCAATTTCTTGGGAAAACTTTCCACATTCATTGGCTGGCATTCTGTTGTTCAAATCGTTTCCAAATTATGGTGACCCTAAGGTGAACCTATCATGAGGAGGTTGTCCAGGAGCTAAGTGTGTGTGATGTGCCCTAGGTTTTCCATTGGGTTCCCATGGCTGAACTGGGAATCAAAACCTGTAACATATACAAGTGTAATCCAACATAAACCCGCATATGTCTCTCTCTCTCTTTTTTCAGGAAGGACAGCCATTGTGGATATTGGTATTCTGTTCCCACTCCCACAATGATCAAAATTCCCCAAGGACTCACTGTTTCACTGTGATTACCCCCTCCATGGCTTTTCAGTGACCATTGAAAGTGCATAGAATGAAGAAACACCTCACTGTGTCCCCTTAGCACAGAATGGTGGAAGGATCTTCACAGATCTCTGGAGGATCCCAGCAGATCTCAGTGAATGATGCCATCAGTCTGCATCTGGCTATGGGGATATAGCTAGATGCTTCTCCAGTCCCCCTGCCCTGCACTAGACACTGAATGGCTGTTCAGGGAGGAGGCTTCAGTTGCTAAACCATGAAGGAGATAGGTTGGAGGTTCCCAACACAATTCTGAGTGCAGAATTTTTATGCTATACTTTGTAATATAAGATATTAGTTATAGTTTGCTAAGGGTTATCCATTGGATATCAGTGACTATGTATCATATACCTGTGGTGTCCATCGAAAGGTCACCAAGAATATGATCACTCCTGTTCCTCCCTGGATGCCTTATCAGTTGTTGTGATGAGGTAGGTTCCACTTCATTTTGTACCAAGGCTTACCTAGTTCAAGCCTCCTGCACTCAAACATGGACCCAAACACAAAGTGGGTCCAAGTTAATAATACAGCCACAGGCATGATCCTATTTTCTGGACATGGAAAGAAAAATGCAGAGCCTCTCTTGTAGAGATCTTTCAATGCCTTATCCCAGAGCTTGGAAGAACTACTCTCTTTTTCACTATCACTCTTATATTGCCCAGCCAATGTAGACTGTGATACTCATTTGACAAAGCAGCACTCCTCTATATGGATTCACCCCCAACATGTCCTGACTATCCTCAGCAGTTGACAGCCCACCTAAAAAACATCTAGGAACTGGTTTCCCAAGACCTCACAGGTCACTCTCCTCTTATTTCTAAGGAAAAGCATGTGCATCAGAGGAAGTATGAAACACACTTGGTATTTGTAGAAAGGTCAGCCTATACT
This sequence comes from Ctenosaura bakeri, assembly GCA_948474755.1. NCBI lineage: Eukaryota > Metazoa > Chordata > Lepidosauria > Squamata > Iguanidae > Ctenosaura > Ctenosaura bakeri. The sequence continues at coordinate 214,938 of CAOLHI010001675.1, forward strand.
TGATGCAAATTGCTTGGATACATTGGGTCATCACCCTGGACCAGCTGCCCTCAGAAGATGGAGTCTGTAGTGATAAACCGTGACACCAAGGAGGAACAGAACTGTTCCTCAGTCCTTATCAACTGGAACTGGCCTCTTGAATCTCCTCTCCTATCCATGAAACAGTTAGCAAGTGCCAGTCTACAGACTCTGAAGAGTGGATCTCAGGCCTTCCTAGTGTACAAGGAGAACATGAGAAACAGTTTCTCACAGCAAACTCTTCTCCTCGCCTGATTGTAAATCCTTACCAGTGGATCACAGTTGGAATTAAGCTAGATCTGCTTTCAGGGCTGCTCTCCATGGTGCTGAAATCAAGTCCTGGGCTCTGTACCTGTGGTGTATAGTAGGAGAACTAGAGCTGTTCAGACGACTGTTCTGTCTTGTGCCTCCCCACAAGAGGCAACACATAGAGAAGGCAAGAGAATCTCTGATAAGGCATGACAGATTGGGATACATCTGCACCACATGTGGCATGGTCTGGAGTAATACCATTTTGCAGTAGATAATACCAAGGATGACATAAATGAACAAGCTTGTCATATCTGAAGGCTATGGTTTTTAGCAGTATGGCTGTTCAGGTTTTAGCAAAATTGTCTGTTATAGTGAGACAGCTTTAGGTCTTTTTTTCACAGATGGAACTTTTCAATTAGCACTGTGTCATGTTTGAACATTCCAAACATCATCTAATGATCAGCAGCTCTTAGTACAACATGGCCTCTCAGATGGGAGGTTTTCTTATAATCTCCATTCCTTTCTTTACAGATGGAGCCCCATCTAGCATTTCAGGCAGAAGAAAAGAGCTCAGTCTGCTCTGGCATTTGCCACATGGAGAAAAGCTGTTGCTCTGTTCAAGTCCATCAGAACACGTAGCATCAGTTTGAAACTTTAGTCTGTGTTTGTCATACTTCATTTCTCTGAACAATGCACCTGTGCTTGCAAGTCCTTGGCCACAAGTCTCATTGGCTTCTATGGACTGTAAGCCCTATCTGGCTTTGATTCTGAATCTTTTCCTACAACAGTGGTGGGAGACTTTTAACCCTCCAGATGTTTTGGATTAAGCTCTCAGCTTCCTCACTCAGCATGGTCAATAGCAGAGGATTACGGCATCTAAATACCAAAATAACTAGAGGCCTAAATGTTCCCCTCTAGGAATGAAAAAAAAATCTTGCCATTGGTGCAATTTTGGTCAAGGTATGCCATCAAAAGAACCTATCAAATATTATCCAAGTCCCGGAGAGATTTTGCATCCAGTACAAAATCAAGACATTTAGCATGTTCTTTCCTGTTGTGTTTTCTAGAATCTGCACAAGATCTTACATGCAGAATGAGCATATTTTCTGTTTATATAGCTAAAGTTATACACACATAGTAAGCTTAAAAAGACAGGCTGATTAATCAAAAAGATGCAGGAAAAAAGCCATCAATTACCTCTACCTATCTGTCTGTCCGTCTGCCTGCCTGTCTGTCCATCCATCCATCCATCCATCCATCCATCCATCCATCCTTTCTCTCAACATGGGACCCAAAGCAGCCTACCAGAATGTAAAACAAATTTAACTAAAACTTTATTTTATGAAAGTTAGAAAACAACAATTCTGTTTAAAAAGTGCATAGCTGAAAAAAGTTGAAAAGACATTTAAAACATAATTGAAAAGATAAAAACACAGCCTAGTACTTTCAAACATCCTTCTGCCACATGATTAAAGAATCTAAGAGCTGCCTAAATATAAAGCTCCTTGTGAGCTGGTGGAAACAGAGTGGAGATGGGGGACAACTGGGCCTGCCATGGAAGGGCATTTCACAGCCAGGAGCAGCCACTGAGAAGGCACTTTCCTCTGTATTCACCAAACATGACAATGATGGTGGTGGGATTAAAAATTATTCCTCTCCTCCAAAGATCTTAAGATCTTTTAGGCAGTCAGATTTTTTAACAGTCCATGCAACAAAGTACCCTTTAGGACCATTTCAAATTTTGTGCTTTTGCAGCAGCGCAGAAAAATCTGTTTTAAAAATCTGCCAAAAACTTACCATTTAGTGATGAGGAATGAGTTTGTTTCTCTGCTGCATTTTCTCTTTGACCATGCAAGGACAAACCAAGTTAGGATTTGCATCCCTATTTCTTCACTTTCCTTATAGGCAGGGAGTGAATTTGCTTCTTTATTGCATTTTCTCACTGGCCGTATAAGAAGAAACCTAGTTTACACCCCTATTCTCCTGATCTCTCTATAGCCCAAGGGAGGAAAAGAAGTCCATTAAAATGTTGACAATTGCAATTCCAGTGTTCCATAAATGCAGGTGGGAGCTTTTGCATGCTTTGATAGGCTCATTGTATTTGGGTGAAAGAGAGTCCTCTTTCTCCTTCTTATTAGATGCATTACAGATAGGAAAGCATTAGGATAGAGGGGGCAGCAAATTTGTCTGTTAGTTCATTGTCAGTTGGCCCATCACTCCCTTTTTGCTAATTTGTGATATTTTTTTTTTAATTTTCATATGTGTGACTGACAGCTAGAAGCCTCTGACATTTTTTGGCATAAACACCCAGCCTGTTATTATGCTTGCATTAACATTTTGAAAAACACATGATGCGGCTCCACGGAGGAAAAGGGGAAGGCAGTAATTACATGTCATCACATTGATGCTTCATCAAAGGAAAGTTTACTGTGTAATTGTGCCATGATTTATCCAGGTTTAATGTGTGTGCCACTCTGCAGAGGCACGGTGCTTTGCTTTCCTCTCTTTCCAAGTTTACTTACCAAAGTGCAAAATATTCTCTCTCCCTCTCTCTCTCCACTCCATGGGACTATGTTGGACTAAAATAAACTTGGCAATATTAGCTTTCCATAAATATGCTTAGACATTATGGTGGAGCTCTCCTTTGCATAATAGCTATTTAATACGTAGTGTAAATACGCCGTGTGTTATATTGGCTAAGCTATCAAGCGCAACTTTCTTTTGATGACAGGGACAAATAGCATTATTGTTGTTACTTTGCTTTCTGCATTAGAAGAAGAGGGCCTCTCCACTCTTATATTTATTTCAGTGCTTTTCACAACTACATCTTACAATAAAGTCTGTCTTGCTGAAGTACCTCATCAACCAATGCTAAAGTATTGGTTCTTCCTTGCCCTGCTCATTCTCAAAGGCTTTACTCATGTAGCAGCAAGAGGGGTATTGTTTAGAAGAATAGAAGCAATTCCACTTTTTTTTTAAAAAAATTCTTTCTACAAGAGCCAGGTATGAAAAAGTAACCCTTCCCAAACCCAAAGTTTCATTCATCATAGTGGAATAGGTTTCTTCATAGTAGTGAAATATTGCAGGATTGAAGTGATGAGGTTTTCCAACAGAAAGTAGTAGTCATGGAGGTTTAAATGTTTGCATTTGCAATTTGCAATAAGAATGCTGTCAAAACTCAACTGAAGCTACAACCCATCACCAACCTTTGGGTGACATCTTGGATTGTGTGAGAAATCTGCTCAGGCATTGTTCTATTCCCTTCATTCAACTAACTATAATTCTCAAATAAAATACACCCTTTATTCCTTCCTTCTTTCAATGACCGTTATTACATTTCTTATAACAATTTTATTTCTCTGTCTCTAAATCTCCCAGTTCTCTTCCATTATAAATTCTTTTCCATCAATTCTTTACATAAATCAAAATTATATAAATCATATTTTTATCTTGCAAAAATTATCACAAAAAAAAATAATAGAAAAAAAAAGGAAAAAAAAAAACAAAGCTTCCTGGAATGAAACTGTGTCTCCAGTAGGTTGTCCTTGCTGCCTCCTCTTTATGCAAGGAGTCCCTGCTATGCACGCTAGTGGCAGGGGAAGGAACAATTCGGGGTTGTTGTGGGTTGGTCTGTTAGGAAAAGGTGGGTTTGGTTTGATGCTGGAGGTTTGGGCGCGATGGCCTTTTGGTTGACAGCAACTCTGTGAGAGGAAAGAATCCCTGGTTTCTGTTAGCATTAAAAAATGAGACCAGTACTTTATATAGTCCAGTAGTAGGCATGATAGAAATATTTATAAATATTTCAATCCCAGGTAAATAGGGAGTGAGGGACAGAAAACCTGATGAGGAGAATCCAGGATGAAGGAACATCTTCACCATTTGGGACTTATTCTGTGTTAAAAAAAATCTGTGTGTTTAGTTTGTGCATAAAACAGCATTTTCTGCTCAGAAATGTTATTTTCTGTTCATAAAGCAAGTTCTGAGATTTTCTGTGCAGAAAATGTGATTTTATCTGCATGAATATATTGGTTTTTATGCACAGAAAAGGCTATTTTATGTATGAAAAAAAAAGCCTCACATCTGGATTAGTTGTAGAAGAAATCTTGAACTGGGAATAACCCTTGAAAACGGCATAGTTTTTGAGGGCTTTTTCACAGTAAGGAGAAAAATGGTAAAATTATATGTTCTTGCCAGTGACAAAGGTACTTATGAAAATTAGTAGCTTATAGCGTCTTCTCAAGCTCAGATAGAGACAGTCTCTCCTTTGTGTTCCTGAAGTATATTTCCACTGTAAATTGGAACTGAGACATGTATCAGCTCTCTACTAACTGCAGCTTTAGACTGAGGAGGAACTCAGTGGTGGAGCACATGCTGTACCAGGAGAAGATCCTGCATTCCTTCCCTAAGATGTTCATTTTAAAAAGATGAGATACTGGGAGAAGGATCTACCTGAGACTCCAGAGAGCTTCTGTCAGAGTAAACAAGAGCAGCCTGACCTGGTATGTAGCTGCTTCCTATAGTCTTATTCACCTGTAACTGCATAGGAGCAAATTCTAACTTTTTGTCTTATATACTGCACTGGATCCAGAAACTCATGTCCAATCCTTCCACTTTGGACATGGAAAGTCCTTCCACTCAAAAGTCCCTCACAGCATACTCAGCCCATTCAGCAAGACTCTCATTCCTTCTGTGAAGCATATTCAGAGTGCTGGAAAAGCTGCCATGGGGAAAGAACAATTGTGAAGTCTGTTTCCACTAGTCCTATGACACCTGCTTAAATTGGGATTCACTCACTCTTTATGCTATGTTCTTCTAGTCTGACATTTCTCTTGTCTGCTAGCGCATGTTAGGTGGGATGCAGCTCTGTTTCAAGTTAGGATCTTTCAACCCGTACAATCTGAAATGACTCTGTTGTGACCCTCTGAATGTTCACTAACTACTCCCCTTATTCCTTCTCCATGGGAGGTTGACAGAGGATGCTCGAAATTGGAGGACCAGAGGATCCTGAACCCTCATCTCAATGAGTACCATTCCCACAATCTCATAAAGACAGCCTGCTTTATACTTCACCTTTTAAGTGAAAGATTTAATTTTCCGTACTCTAAGGCATCCCTGTTGAGCAGGAAAATGATTTCTAAGCAAGTAATAAAGCAATCTGAGCCACTTCTTAATGCTGAAAGGACTGAGGAAACCAAATCACATCCACAGGACAACAATGTTGTTTCACACTATTCCATTGATCTTGGTTCTAACAGTCCCATTTCTATGCAACCTCTCTTCATTGGGTTCTCATTCCAGTAAAGAATATCTATGGTTACCCTGTGAGCAGGAGTCTACACTGGTGGAGATTACAGCTGACTGGGATTTAACCCTCAGCACATGTGTGCAAATTTTAGTGGAACGAGAAAGCCGTAATAAGTAACTCTGACCTTGTTCAGTGCCTTTGGTAAGATGATGTATTAAGGATCAACATACTGGTGTGCATTTTCAAGTGTGTTTAATGGTTTGGTAATGCAATGCTAGAATGTTATTAATCTTCTAAGAAGATTGGCATTAGCTCAGCTTTAACAACTAGACTCCACAAATACGTTAACAGGATGTGCCCAGGCTTGGACACAAGAACATCTGTGTCCAACATCTGTATCTTTGTAATGATTATAGGCTTGTGTCCTATATACTGCTCTGTTGAAATTAGATCTAGTATTTATACCTTTCTCACATCTGCAACAGAGTAAATCCTAAGCCATGTAGTCAGTGATAAAAGGGGATAGGGCAAGTGATAGGTGGAATCAAGGGTGTTTCTTAAATACTCTTTGATAATTCCTGTCTTATGGTTGTTGACATGGTGTGGTAAATTGAACACAAAATAGATTTTATCTGTCACTGTTACAGACAACAATGAATTCCTTCCTAGTGGCTTAAGTGGATCACAGAGAGTGAATAGAAATTCAAGGACAATGGATGGATTTAGACTTGAGATGTTAATCCTGAGTTTGTCCTCATGTGGTAAATGGGACAGCACCCACTCTTTTCAGTGCAAGATAACTAGATAGATCTGTCTGTCTGTCCATCCATCCCCCCTCCAATTTTCTAGAGTATTTGTTGTGTAAAATGCACAAAACTAATAATAATAATGATAATTGTTGTATTGCTGCATGGACTAGATAAGATGGGCTGCTGAAGTCTTCATCATTTTTTGTTTACTCTGTGTGCATCTGAGATACATAGAGGAAAACTCACTAGCTTTGTGCAGAGGTTATTCACACAAAATATGGAAAAATCTGCAAAAAAAAAATCTTGATGACTCAGTCTTCTGCTGGAATCTTCTGCTGGAGGCACTGCTGAATGTTCAAATCTCAACTCTTATCGGATTCTACACCCCTACCAATGCTCAGTCTAGCATAGTGTAGTGGTTTAGGCCTTGGACTAGGACCCTGGAGGCCAGGGTTTGAATCCCCACTTGGCCATGAAAGCCAGTAGGCGACCTTGGGCAAGTCGTACTCTCTCAGCCTCAGATGAAGGCAAGGACAAAACCCACTCAGAACCAAGCTTGCTAAGAAAACCCTATGATGGGTTCTCTTAGGGTCAGCATAAGTCGGAAATGGCATGATGGCACACAAAAGAGTTTACTTGTTAAACTCAGGACTATAAATCAAATGTATAAGAGTAATTGCTTGTAAATGTGCAGTTATAATTTAGAATATGAAAATATCATGCATGTCTCTGCCTTTTGGTGGGGGGGGCAGCAGGCAATGTTTAAGGGCTAACCTGCTTTGAGATGACTCTTTAAATTAGATTTAAGGGCAGGGATGCCAGACTGAATATGGGACAGGGATCCTGTAATCTTTAATAGTTAACAAATCCTGGCACAGAAAGACATTGTGTGATTGTGTGATTTCCACCTAGCAAAACTCTATAGTATGCCTTCCTGCTCCAGGATTTGTTAGCTATTAAAGGTACTGACCAGTATTCACACTGGCAACCCTTTCTGAGGAACCCTCATGTGCACCACAGCCTGAATGGCCCCTTCAGTTTTCATGAGTTTGTATGGCTTACTTCTCACAGGGCTGCTACAATTGACTACATGTCCCTGTTATATATTTTTTTCAACAGGAGTGAGCAAGGTGTGATTCTGAGGCTGTAGGTGGCCTTATTATTCTGGCCTCCAATCCCTCCAAACTCCTCAGATTGGCCATTTCTTTTTCTTTCTTCTTCTTCTTCTTTTTTTTTTTAAAGTGAATTGCCTCTCCTGTACGGCTCCTTAAGATAGATCAAAAGGGCCACCTTTGCTATTTAACATTTTGGAGAAAAAATTCTAAAAACCAGAAGCGAATTTGCAAAAAGAGAGTGATCCAAGAGCAGATAATTGTCCTCCAGATCTCCCAGTTATCCACACCTTTCACATTATGCAGTCATAGCACTGTGATTCCACTTTAACTGCCATGATCAAGGTTCCCACTCTGCTGTATGGAAATGATGCAATCGGAAAATTTGTTACAGTCAAGGACAAAAAGTATTTTACAGACAGCAAAATTGCATACAGCAATATACAGTGAGAGACAATTTTCTAGGTAAAAAGATAAAACTAAAATAATTCAAACTACATCCCACCTTCTCCACTGTAATATTTAAAATGAAAAAGTCCAGTATATTACTATTTCAGTTATTTACTATTCATAATCACTTCAATAAAAGTAATAGCAAATGCACAAAATTTTGTCGCTTTGTATATAACCAGAGAATTCAGGTCTGACAGTAGATAACCTGCATGAATGTGTCAGATCTCATTGGATATTTCTTGAGATTTGGGGTAATAATCTTTAGGATGAAGGTCTATGTGTTCCCTTCCAAATAACTGTGAATAAAAAAAAAATGGTACTTTGAACAGCTTGTACATATCTGTGTTCAAATGCTGCTTTGAATGTGGCCACATCAGAGTTGGAAATGTTATTTTTTTTCTAATGAGGGAGAGGAAATTGCCTACTGCCCTCTAACCTTTAACTTCCATGTGGCTCATAAAGTTCTGAGGCTATATTTGCGCGAACTGTAAGGATCCTTTCACACTACACCATTACAGCAGTGTGTTTCCACCTTAGCTGCCATGACAACATGCTATGTAATATTAGGATTTGTAGTTTGGAAGAGATATTTAGAATTCTCAGCCAGAGAACACTAGTTCTTCACCAGACTACAAATCCCAGGATTCCAAAGGATGCAGCTACACCAGTTAAAGTGGAATCAGAGTACTATAAGTGTGTAGCGTGAATTAGTTCCTGGTTTAGATACTGCATTTATACCTCCTGGCTCATTCCATTCCATAGCCCTCAAAGATGAAGCAGTGCTGTTGAAATGTATCCTCCGATGCTGCAAAGTCAAACGGTCGGGAGTTCTTCCTACATGTCTCCCTGCTGTCACCCCAGTCTCTCCAAGAAGCCACTGCCAGTAAAAGATTTCTGATTTTTCCTTTTTTTAACCAAAAGAAGGCTGCTTACCTTAAGTCTTTTCCTCCCCTCATAGCAAATTTACATTTAAATGTGTGTGTTACCTTGAAAGGATTACTGAACTGCAGCATGAGACTTTAAAAATGGTTCAAAATGCATTTTTCATAGACTTTCATCTCACTATCGATTTTGTTGTTCACATTCCTTTTCCACTAAAGAGACGTCATAAAATACTTTTTTCCCCTACTGGGGTGGGGGGAAGGAGTCAGCTATATAAGATTTCTTGATCTATCCCTTCCCACATATATGTGATGGGGGTGAGCATGCCCTACTGAACAGCCTTTGGCAAGCTCTCTCTTTCTCTAGTTTTACCTCCATCTTCTCCCATTATAATATCTGGCAATAATCATGCTGACCTGACATATAGGTTAGTAGTAAACCCTCCTGCAATAATATCTATGAAGAACATTGAATGCTCTAAATAGGTATATAAATGCTAAACAGCACCATTATAATTTCAGGAGTCATAGTGACTGCTAAGATCTTCATTAAGACTGAGGCAAAATGGTGATTGCCATCTTTAAAGTTTTATAAAGGCCTATTACCCTTAGATTTCGTTTTTTTAGAAAAAGCAATATAAAGTTTGCAAGGGAGGGTGGATAAAAGGAGATGTAAAAACTAACGCTCACCCAGATACAGGTTGATATAAACTTTTACTGTTGCTGCTGCTGCTGTTGAAAAAAGAAATGTCTCCTTTAAAATTATAGAGCCAATGATTTTAAAATGGATAGAGATCGCTGCTACAGCGTGTATGTTGTTCTTGTTAGAATCATAGAATCATAGAGTTGGAGGAGACCCAAGGGGCCATCGAATACAACCCCCTGCTATGCAGGAACACACATCAAACCACTCCCAACAGATGGCCATCCAGCCTCTGCTTAAAAACCTCCAAAGAAGGAGACTCCACTACACTCCGAGGCAGCATATTCCACTGCCGGACAGCCCTGACCGTCAGGAAGTTCTTCCTGAGGTTCAGGTGGAATCTCCTTTCCTGCAGCTTGAATCCATTGCTCCTTGTCCTGGTCTCTGGGGCAGCAGAAAACAAGCCTGCTCCCTCTGCGATATGACTGACATCCCTTCAAATATTTAAACATGGCTATCATATCCCAGCTTAACCTTCTGTTCTGCAGACTAAACATCCCCAGCTCCCTAAGCCATTCCTCATAGGCCATGGCTTCCAGAGCCTTCACCATTTTGGTTGCCCTCCTCTGGACATGTTCCAGCTTGTCAATATCCTTCTTGAATTGAGGTGCCCAGAACTGGACACAGTATTCCAAATGAGGCCTAACCAGTGCAGAATAGAGTATTGCATGCCTTCAAGTTGTTTCCAACTTATGGTGACCCTAAGGAGAAACTATCACAAAGTTCTCTTGGCAAGATTTGTTTACCATTGCCTTCCTCTGAAACCAAATCTGAATTGCCCAAGGTTACCCATTGGGTTTCCATGATCAGCCAGGGGGTCAAACCTGCTCTCCCAGAGTTCATGTTGTGAGGGGCAGCACTATTCCATTGTTACCCTGATTTCTGGGGTCCCTTGGGGAACACCTCAATGTGCTCTATGCGATGGGGAATGGAAACTAGCCAGAGCACGAGCAATAGCAATGCGAGAGGCAAGATAACCTAGTGGGGTCTTTTTACCCAGTTTTTATGGGGTCAGGCCAAGCCAAAAACCAAACTAAAATGTCCAATAAATGATTTTATTGAATGAATTTTATTGAATTTTATTGAATGAAAGTCTCACACACCAATATAATCACTCACACACTCACTCAAGACCTATTAAGAAGCAAAAGAGACAAAACTGGATAGGGGAATATTGAAGGGGTTGTAGCTGGGGTAATACTGCACCTTTTCCTGAAGTCTGTGGTCCAGGAAAAACAGCAAAGAAGTGGAGGTCAGCATGAAGAGGGCTGAGAGGATTACTCAATGGACAGAGAAACAGTCAGGTGGGATGACCGGGAGTGATCCAAAGAACCACTCAAAAACTGGGACTCTTTGTAGGGGGGAAAGTACCTGGAGGGCTAATCCTTTCCTGGGGAAAACAATGGGTGTTGCAACGAGAAAGAAGCTCCACAATGGTAACTTCCTTTGCGTGATGAGATTACAAGGTGTTGCCAAAGTCTCAGGATCTTCAGCTGCATTGGGTTGTGGTGTGACTTTCTGTAAATGATCCTCGCCTGATAGGATTTTTGCTCGATTTGGGGTAAACACGCTAATCCCCTCAAGTCGGCTTCTCAGGGGCTGAAGACCCTTTGTCTACTTTGGGTTTGCACAGCTTGAGGTCTCCTGGGGCTACGTGATGGGGGATTTTACTGGCCTGACCTGGTTTTCGATCGTTCAACCATTGCTGCCTACATGCCCATCTGGGTGACCTCTCAGGTACATTGAATCATATTTTAATATCAAAATTGTAGACCCCGGGACAGGGTTTTCCAGTGAGGTAACACCATGCTGATTCTCACAGCATGTATACTGAATGTAAGTCATGAAAAATAGTTTTTAGGATATAGGAAGGATGGGCAACCTGCATTGCAAGTCTGTTTTTCCATTCTTGTGGCCCGTGAGCACCCCCCTCCAATGTTTATACACATTCACACACTGTGACAAATTGCTACTCGTTCCTAGAGGCCTCCAACAGCCCTATATTTATTTCCCAATATGTGTACACCTGGTGTGGCCTGCAGTGAGTCCTGGGGGAAAATTTGGCCTTTGAACTGTTGGAAGCTTCCCAGAAGCTTCCCAGTCCTGTTTTAGGGGTTGCTAGACAGTGGTTTAGGGGATCTAGAACTAAATTCACACTGACTAAGTCATAGAAATCACTAGTTTAGTTTAGGCCAGTCTATCTATCTTTAAACCAGATCTATTAAGCAGGGTGAGAAAAAAGTATGGAGAAGAGAGCTACAGATACCACTTCAATCTCATGGCATGACATCTGAGATACATGTGTAATAGTTGTGCCACTCAGATTTGGGATAGGGATTAGAAAGGTATACCTGGAATTGTTTCATTCTTGGGTAGTAAACAAGGGGTTATCTGCAAGGATTATCTGGAAGAAGTTATCAGCAAGTATTATCATCCACATACACAAAAGCATTGCCATATACCAGACCAAGATAAATGTTTAGGTCTCAAGTGTGGGCCTTTTATGATGTTTGATTTCTCTGATATATCATTATACATTATTGGTGGAGCAAGGCCAGTGGATACTTAAATGCAGTCATCAGAAAAATATTCAGATACCTTCAAAAAAATTTTATGGGGTGGGGGGAGTGAGGTGGTTAAGGCTAGGATCTACCAAAATTTTATGTTTGTCTATGAAAGGAACACAGCCCCCAAATCAGGCTTTGTAGATTCCCCTTTAGAAATAATGGGGCTGCCACATCCTAGTCAGCTAATTAACAATGGTGGCCCATTGTTCTACCTTTCCTCTGTGGTCTTCTATAGATCATGTTTATTATGTTGATACAAACCCTTTGATATTATAATTGTGATGTACACATTATAAAGATAAATGTGTTGAGCTTAATGAGAATGGATTGCCAATAAAAGCTGAAAACAAGAAAAGCTTCTCTCTCTTTTTTTAACACAGTAATCTCATAAGGAAAACTGTTAGGTTGAGGTTTTAGTGGGAAAAAATCACTATGAATCTAAGTATTTTATTTCCAGGCTGTTGGTGATAAAATTTTGATGTTAGTAGCTTATTAATTACTGTAGATGGAGAGAGGATGAAAGCATCAACTTGAATATATCAGAGTAGAAACTTTTCTGGTCTCAAGAGAGAGCAGAGAAAAGCGTTGTAGCTTTTCATAGAGATTATCCCATCCTTGCCAGCTCCGAGTAGGAATGGAGGGCAATGTGGCCCTTCTTATACTGGGACTATAACTCCCATTATCCCCATGCCATTTTATCTTGTCCAGGGCTCATGGAAGTTGTAGAAAAAATGTAAAATAATCTCACTGATCTGTGATCGCTGATCCATTATGTTACGTTATTCAAATCAAGCTGTTTGCTCATTTGTCAGCCCCCTTGAGAAATATTGACTACAGCATGAGATAATACGAAAAGGTTTGGTCTAAATACAATTGTTAGTCCAGTTATAATAGATCCACTAAATCAATGGGAATTTGTTCAGTCAACACTTACATCAGTCTTTTTTTTTTCAAGGGATCTATTCTAGTTGAGATTTATGATTGGATTTAGGAAGTTGTTTTCATTGTGTTTTTGATATTGTATGCAACCTACAAATGTAATTTGCACACATTAATAGCAAATTACAAATGTAATTTGGGTAATTTGCACAAAATAACAAACATAATTTGTAATAAAACTCCTGGGAGCAATAGGCTGTTTTCATCCCTAAATTGCAGTCCAACAGCATTTGGATTGCCACATATTCATTATCCTTCGGATACACAATACTGAGGCTTTTTCCACACCAGGCAAAGGAATTGCCCCGTGCCGCTACTCACTGGACCTTTCAGCTCCCTGGTTCGGTCCACGGCGCTCCGGAGCAGTGCGTGCTCATCAATACACACTGCTCCGGTGTCCCAGATGGCGGCGTCCGGTTGGTCGAGGATCTCCGCTTGCCAGCCTAAGCCTGCCCCCGGGCAGATCTCAGGCTCGCATTGGTGCGAGCCTAAGAATCTGCATAAGGGGTCAGGCTCGCAGTGGCGCACTGCATGCTTTTGAAAGACCGAAATAAACAGGTCTTTCAAAAGTACGCTGGAGGACCACTTGGGATTGTTCCGGACCAGACTGAGGTATGCATCTACCTTAAATAGGTCCGACCCAGTCTTGTCCGAGGTGTAGATATCCTCCTTGGAGGACAGACTGCACCATTTCAAAAACCCCATGTGGAAAAGGCCTGTTAGATGGATCAGTGTTTTGATTTGCAGAGCATAGGAAACTACAGTCGCATAGGGATGGGGGGGGTATGGGCAGCAATGTTTTTGGGGCATCCCAGCCCGTAACCACACCCCCACAAGCCCTGGCCACATCCCCACACACAATGGCCACGCCCCTCATGCTGTAGCCCCTCCCCGCACTCCAAGCTCCACCACTGGGAAGTTACCATGGTCCTAACTTAGTGGAACAATGGGCATTGTATGATTCCAGAGCACCAGCTTTTCAAGAGTATTGTCTTTTTTGAAACAGCTCGCAAACAGAAGACACAGCTCACAAGCAGAAGAAAGGCTTTTTACTAAATGGCACATAAACACACCGGCTTCTCAGATTGCAGATTATTTGAGTTCATCCTTTTTATGCAGGTCAGAGTTGTCCTTCCTATAAAGCAGAGAGAGATATGCATTTGAAGCGGCAGATGTTGATGATGTCTCTACCATTTCCACTCAATTGCCTAAGCTACCTTTCCTTGAATCTCCTAAGACTGTCTCAGGTGCTACGGAGGATGCTTCTTGTCAGCAAGTAAAATCAATTAGCTGTTTTGGTTGGACGTTTTTGTACACGCAGATTGAGCAGTGGGCACCATCTTGTCCATTTCAGGAAACAAAATGTTTTTGGCTTGCCCTGATGCAGATATCTCCCATTCTCTTCTTGCCTCTCTATTTTCCAAGAGATTTTCCCTGTCCCTGACCTCATTTAAATCCTGTGCTATGCCTGCTTTTGTTCCTGGAAGATATGAGTTTGCATTGACTGCACATTCCTTCTCATCAGGCCACCTGTTGTGGTAAGTTCTTTATCTTGTCAGAACATTGTTCCTGATCAGTAAGAAGGTGATGCTTTCTCTCATAGGCTAGCCCAGGACCAGTAAGATCCAGTGATGTAGATCCGAGTCAATAGACTCAGACTCAAGTCAGATTTAAGTAGCTTCAGTGACTCAACTCAGATGTGACTCAACCATAAATGGTGCACTGACTCAACTTGACTCAAGACTTGTGTATTTTTAATGACTGACATGATGCCCTTGGTCCAGTAACATAACTCATTCATCCAAAAACCTTACAACTTTGAACAACACCTCTATTTCTTTTTGCCTACTAGTCACATGACATTATGTTCCAAGCCCAAAGTGTGGGTGCATTTCTCAGAGGGGAACAGCAAACAGGTTAGGCAATGGGCTTGAGGCAGGCTTGATGTCTGCTCAGCAGCCTGTCCCTGCTGCATATCAGAGAAACCTTCTAAAACTTTTTCTAAGAGCAGAAGACAAGACTCATTCCCAGAATGCAGGTGCATTTCTCAGAGGAGAACAGCAAATGTGTTAGGCAACGGGCTTGAGGAGGAATGATCCTTCCTTGTAAAGTTTTTTAATCTTCAGTAATGGGGAGTAAGATAGGATCCTATTCTCCACTTCCATAGCTGCAGGTGGCAAAATTGCAAATGTAGGTAGCTGACTCTGCTTAAATTGTTAAAACTGAATTTATTTCACTGTATCCAATAATTCTGGAATTTTGGTTGAGATATAAAATTGGCTTCCAGACTTGAGACTTGACTTGAGACTCAGAGGTAGAGAATTGAGACTTGGAGTAAAAGACTTAAATACATCACTGGTAAGATCCTTACTCCTCGCTTCTCCATATGACACAGTTCCAAGAAAACACCATTCTTTTCATCCCACTGCTCTTCCCTGCCTAACTGCTTGATATCTTTGTTTTCCCGTTGACTAAAAAGTGTCTCCTTGCAGCTAGTTTTTCTTAGCACCTGTTGTGGAGATACACATGTCCCCTGCCTGTCTGCTGAATTTTGGTAAAAAAATTAATGTGAGGGAATGAGGAAGCCTCAGATAATGTTAAATAAATTGTCACGAAGAAAGGACAAGATTTTGTGTGCAAGCCAAGATCTGTCAGTGGTCCATATGCTAGGTTCATGGGTTCCTGCTTCTCACAGACAGAGGTATTGATAGGAAATGTCCTGAGCAGAAATGCCTACTTTTCCCCCGTTTTTTTTCTAGGGTATCCTTCAGCATGACACCAATCAAGCAGACTGTAGAGATGAGACTGGTCCCACAAAACATTCCTAATGGGGGCTAAGGAATAAGTGTAGCATAAAAGCCAAGAATGTGACTTATGGAAATCTCCATTTCAAGTTTCACCTCAGCAGTGGCATTATTAAGTGGTCTTCTTAAGCATCCCATCAATTTTCTCATTGCCTCAGCCCCTTTTCTATAACATGAGGATAACAATAATGATCTGTTTGTCAAATCTTGGCACCTAGGCTCTTCTTTAGTGTGCTTAGTAACATATTGTTAGCCCACAAGGTTGTTGTTGGTTTTGGGTGCCTTAAGGTCATTTCTGACTTATGGTGACCATAAAGCAAACCTGTCACAGAGTTTTCATGGGAAAGGGGATTTGCCATTGCCTTCATCTAAGACTGAGAGAGTATGATTTGCACAAGTTCAACCAGTGGGTCTACATAGATGAGCAGAATTTTGAACCCCAATCCCCAATCTAGCACTCAAACCACTACTCTGGCTATTTAGGGAGGAGGCCCCTCCCTAAACTGCAAACCCCAGGATTCCATAGGATTTTGGAAGTGCAATAATAACATTATAACAGTCTAGTGCAGAAATGGCCTCTGTCTCACAAAGTTACAAGATGTTAAAAGCACTCCAAAATGGGACATATTCCAAAGAATCAAGATGTCTGAGATCCACTGGAATCTCACCAGAGATAATGGCTGAGGAATTATTTTCTGAAGAGCTGGCATGGTATGGTTTAGTGATATGAGTGTTGGACTGTGCTTCTACAGACCAGGGTTTGAATTCCTACCTGGCCATGGAAACCCAGTAGGTGATCTTGGGCAAGTCACACTGTCTCAGGGAAAGAGAAAGTCAAAGCCCTTATCAACAAATCTTACCAGGAAACCCTCATGATAGGGTTGCCTTAGGATCTCATTGGTAAGCCTTAGGGTTACCATAAGTTGCAAACAGTTTGAAGGCACACAAAAACAAATTATTTTCTCAAATCATGAATAGAAGTACATGACATAATACTAGTTTACAGAGTTTCTGTCAGTATTACTGATCATCCATAAATGAAATATGTTTATAATCTTTACAACTGCCTTTAGGAAAGGACAGTGAAGTGTTCTGAAGTATAGCAAAAAATCTAGGGATGTAAAACCTCACTTGTCCTGTTCCTGCATGTGAGATTGAGAAGCCAGTTAAAAAGAAATCTCTTAGCCTGCAAGATGGTGACATTTTTTTTTCTGTCTCAGAAACCATTTTGCACTTTTGTAATGATTTTTTTCAATATGCACCAGTGGGTTCCAGTACATGACTAAGTTACAGTAGCTGCTGCCTTGATGCAGGAACTTTGAAAACACACAGACACAGACACATACGCGCATGCATGCACAGACGTGTGCACGCACACACACAAGCATTTGATGTTTTGTTAGTATCTTTTTAATTAATCAAGTAGTTCTTTATACTTGCTCTGTTGGTTTGTTTCTGTGTGCATGCTTGCACACTTTACCTAATAAAGGGAGAAGATGGCATTTTTGCACAGAGACATTTTGGGCAAATTGTAGAAATGTCAATAGGGGAACAAAAAGCCGCATGTAATATTGTGTTCACAATGGGAGCAAAAAAACCTCAACAGAATCTTAACAGGCTATCTCTCCATGTTAGATCAGCCTGCCTCACTGAGAAAAAGCAAGTTAGCCAGGTTTCTCCATATTCCTAGAATATGTGATGTTTGTCATCAAGTCATTTCTAGCTTATGGTGATACTAAGGTGAGCCCATGACAGGGTTTTCTTGGCAAGATATGTTCAGGGATGGTTTGTCATTGCCTTCCTCTGAGGGTGAGAGTCGGTAACATGCTCAAAGTCACCTAGTGGATTTTCCATGGCCGAATGGGGATTTGAACCCTGGTCTTCCAGAGACCCAGGGCCTTTCTGCAGTACGCTGTTATAGTGCTATTATTCCACTTTTGACGTCCTATGGAATTCTGAGATTTGTAATTTACTGAGGCCACATTACTATTCTAAAGGCCCCTCCCTAAACTGCAAACCCCAGGATTATTCCATAGGATGTTGAAAGTGCAATGATAGCACTATCACAGTGTAGTGCAGAAAGGCCCTTAGTCCTTCATTCAAGCAACTGCACCATATGGATATAAGCATATCTAGCCACAACCATATCTAAGACTTGGGAGGAGGGGTGGGGGCACTTTTTTTCTGACCTTTCCCAAAGTCAGCCCTGACTTCCAAGGTAGCAAGGGTCTCTGGTAGGCTACAGTAGTCTTGCTCCCAGTAGAAGGTTGTGAAATGGAAGCAAAAAAGGACACATTAGAAAAGGCAAAACGTACTTGATTTTCTGAATGGGCCAAATCCTGAACTTGACAACAAAAGGTATCCATTAGGGAAAAAGATTGCATTTGATTATGAGGCTCGGGATTAAACCCAGGCTGATCAAGAATGTTTCAAATGTGTGCTTCTTTTTTTGCTTCCCATTTATCCATCTTCAACAGCCCTGGCCCACTCTTTAATCTTTTTTATTTTTAGTACCTTTTAAAAAGATGCACTGGTAATTCCCTTAAAAATTGTTCTCATTTATGTATTGCATCAGAAGGTTTTTGAATGGGAGAGAGAGAGAGCGAGGACAAAGACGGCACTATTAATTTGCAATAAATAGTATATGGTTGTTACCTTTGCACAGCATTCTTTAAAGAAATGCATTTGGAATCAGTGTGTTCAATCAACAAGCCTGACTCCCTCAGCAATCTGTTTGTTTGATCTACCAAGCTGCTCACCTGGAAAGTTTAATGTCTTGTTTGGCCTGTATTTGACTCTTTATTCTTTTCATTCACTTCTCCCATTTCCCCCTCCCACGTTAAAGGGGTTGTGTTCCGTGAATATCCCCAGCTTAATTTGCATTGCATTAAAGTAAAACATTTTAAATTTCTTCACAGCAGAAGTAAATCTGACAGACTTTATGAAGCTATTATACCTGCAGGTATTTTATACTTTTTAAAATACATTCTTGTCAAGCTATCTTAATTATATTATTATATGTACTTTTGAACTCCGTATCCACTTGTGGATGATATATATTGTGCTTTTTGACAACCAAGCCTAAAAAGCTACAATTTATATCAAAGTTCTGTGGCTGAACAAAGATGTATCTATTATGGATTCAGGGGGAATTTATTAATTTACTGTGTTTTTTTGGAATGCACTTATTCATTGACAGAGCTTTGGAGCTTTAATTTTCTAGCCAGGTGATTATTAGGCAGAATGGTTACAATATATTCAAGGCTATGGGTTTTTATTTCATGTTGATTTGAAACAAGAATTTAGAGAGGATTTCCTGAACGGATGGGTGACTAGCTCTAAATTCAGCACAGTGTTCATAGGGGCACCCCTTGGTGCACGCATGCTCAGCTTGCTAAACTTTCAGGGTTGCAGTGCAACAGATTCACACAGTTATTATTTGGCTGGTGACTCTTCAGTGAGTTATCTTAAATAAATACTTGCTTACATTTGTTGTTTTTGTTTGCCTTCGGGTTCTTTCTGACTGCCAGCTTCCAGGGCTGCCATTTTGTCACCGGTGTCACTGACTCGGAAGGGGGGCCAGAGAGCTGCAAAAACGCCCCGATTGGGTGCCATTCGCATGGGCATTGGGGGGAGAGGGGCAGGGTCGGT
Source organism: Ctenosaura bakeri (assembly GCA_948474755.1). Taxonomy (NCBI): domain Eukaryota; kingdom Metazoa; phylum Chordata; class Lepidosauria; order Squamata; family Iguanidae; genus Ctenosaura; species Ctenosaura bakeri. The sequence goes on from CAOLHI010001675.1 coordinate 234,312, forward strand.
GGGTTGCAGGAGGAGGGGAGGTGTTTTGACGGAAGCCTTGCGCAGGGTGGGGGGCGGGAGCATCCATCTGCTGGGAAAGACAGCTGCGGGTTGGAGCAGCTTCCAGGCAGCCCGGCACTCCACGGGGTTCAGTGGGCGGGCTGGGCGGCAGCCTGGCACGGGTCTCAGCCCCTTTGGCGGAGGCAGAGAGCTCGTCTTGCTGCCCCAGGGATTCTTGGCTGGTAAGAGGAGTTTATTTCAGAACAAGGGGGAGACCTCCTTTTCCTAGGAGATGGGCAGTCTTCTCTCCCCTCTCTCTCTCTCTTTCCAGCCTACTTTTGGAAACTTCTTGCTTGAATTTTGCGTTGCAGTTACTTGCCCTCTTCTCATTTGCCCACCCAGATACCCTCCTACCCAATGGTAGGCCCACCTTAGGGTCAACATAAGTCAGGAACAACTTGAAGGCGCACACAAGAAGCTTGTGTAGTCCCCCAAGATGTAATGAGAAATAAATATTTCACAATATATAATTACATATTGTTTTTGTGATTAATCACTATGCTTTAATTATGTTCAATTTGTAACAATGAAAATACATCCTGCATATCAGATATTTACATTACGATTCATAACAGTAGCAAAATTACAGTTATGAAGTAGCAACGAAAATAATTTTATGGTTGGGGGTCACCACACCATGAGGAACTGTATTAAAGGGTCGTGGCATTAGGAAGGTTGAGAACCACTGTATTAGAGGTTATTGGTATTGAACTGTATGAGTTAAAACCAGGATGGGGGATATCTAGCCCCTTGCATGTTGCCAGGGTAAGACTCCAAACTGCAGACAACCTTGCCAACATTGAAGAATGATGAGAATTCCAATTCACTAGCATCTGGAGAGCCACACATTCTAAATCTCTACATTAAATCTTAAAAGGATGGGTAGTATGCTTGATGTATTCCATATTGCTAAATAATGATCAAATCCCAAATGGTTTGAATGCTCAATAGACAGTGGCCATTTCCGCACGAGACTGTTATAGTGCTATCATTCCACTTTCAACATCCTATGGAATCCTGGGGTTTGCAGTTTAGGGAGGGGCCTTCGCAAACCCCAGAATTCCATGGGATGTTGAAAGTGGAATGGTAGCAGTCTAACAGTCTCGTGCGGAAATGGCCAATGATAGATCTCTACTGATGACTTTGAATTGATAGGCATATCACTGTGGATGGTTTAAATTCTTCAAGAGTCTTCTAAGTGTGGAACTTTCCAGCAGCCACAGAGGTCATGCCAGTCAGGTGCCCTAGTCTGTCTCTTGATTTCCCTAGTCCTTTGTCTCCCATTTAGTAGCAGAGATTGCATGGCTATGTAGCAGCTCACATACTCATTATGTCTCCTTCAGCTTCCTGGCTGATCGGTTCCAGTAGATGGGAGACTGCTAACTAAATTGGCAGCAAGGTGAAGAAAACATCTGTCAGTTCAATTGTAAGCTTGCCAGCCTTGGCACGTGCCTCTCTTTGTTGGTACCAGAAGAGATTCAGTGTAAAGGATTGTGAAGTGGTAATGAGGCAGAACTGTTTTCTCTGTGCCTTGAGCTGCAGCATGGGTTCAAGAAAAGGGGTGTTTTTCCCCTGCCTGTATTAAGACTGGCTTATTTTCTTCCCTCTCTTTGGGAGGTTTTACTGTGAAAGCCTTCAGATCTCCTGACTGAGGATGACTTAAAGACAGGGCTATGAGACTCAACTCTTGTATGAATGGACACTGGGAATAAAGCTAATATTTAGGTCTTTTCCCCAAATATCAAACATCTAAAAATGTGAATGAGACAAACAAGTGGTTTATGAATGGTGTGGCAGAGAGTCCCAGAATGTGTAGAGATTGGAAAATCTATCACTGCTTCATTTCTCAGAAGCCCACCAGTGCTCTCATCTTACCCAAGCTCTGTACTGGGCTGCACATTTTTTTCTTCCTTCTTCCTTGATGGACATTGTGCATATTTTGGTATGAACTTATAACCTCTGCATTTTACACATTTTTCTCTGACTAAAGCATCTTTGTGTCATACACATTAACTTGTGAATAATTTTTAAAAGAAAATGTATCCCATGCCTGTCTTCCCCCATCCCTTCCAAGAAGTGGACACTACTATGATGTATCTCCCAGTGGTGACTTCGATCTCAATGGAGCAGTGAATCCATTTTGAGTTTTAAAGCCTGCACTTTAAAGGAGTGATCCAAAGTGTTGACCCTGTTTCAGGGATGGAGTTCAGCACCTTGGATAGCTTCTTTAAATCCTGAATCATGGTTCCCAAACTTCATTCCTGCAGGTGTTTTAGACTTCAACTCCCAGAAGCCCCAGGCAAGTTAGACAGGAGCTAAAGTCCAAACCACTTGAAGGACCAAACTTTGGGAAACATCACTGTTCTTGTGCACTTTCAAGTCATTTCCAACTTATGGTGACCCTAAGGCAAACCTGTCACAGGGTTTTCTCAGGCTGAGTATGTCTGAGACACCCCAGATCACCCAGTGGTTATCCATGACTGAGGTGAGAATCAAATCCTGGTTTTCAGGGTCATAATCCAGTGCTCAAATCACTACAACACATGCTAACTCTCAGACATCACTAGCCTACATTAAAGCCTAGGGCACTGGTTCTCAATTTCTGGTTATTCAGATGTTTGGGACTTTAGTTTTCATAATTCCTGAGCATTCCTTATGCTGGCTAGGACTTCTGGGAGCTGAAGTCCAACACATAGGGAGGACCAGAGTTTGAGAATCACTGGTCTAGAGCACTTTCACTTTCCCACTGACACAGGAACCAGCAGTTGCCACTGGTAGGTACCTTCATTAAAATTTTTGGAGATCATGAACTGGTTGAATCTGAGGGGATAGGAGGGTGAAAGTATGTACTTAACCTGGGTTTTTGGTTCATAACATGAGAGAAGGACCTCAACAGACCAAGTATATTAGTGTTCATCCCCTTTCTCAGTAGCCCTGCCTCTACTTTGGCATGTTTTGTTTTCCTTTCTGTGTGTTAAGGAGATAAACACTAGCAAATCATGACAGAAAGTTGTAAATGATGTATGAAATGGAACAGCAGCAGCAGTGATGACAACAACAACTAAAAAAAAAATTCCTTCTCGGTTACATCCAACATAGAGAGAGCAGGGAAACTAAACTCTCTCCCTGGCCCTTTTTGCTCCTGTGATAATAGCCGCAGCAAGGCTCTGGGACTAGGGCCCTTGGATCCGAAAAGTGGGGAAATCATTCTAATTTCCTTTCCCCACTTTATTTCCCCAGGGTGCCCTTGAACTCACTCTTCTCCTCTCCCCAGCCAAAGCTGACATATTTGGGTCAGAGAGGCATTCCATACATTACCAGTGGTTCCATATCCCAAAGGAAAAATCCTCCCAATTAAGTAAGCTTCGGAAAAGAATTTGACAGCTTAAGTTGCTTCTACTCCCCCATTGGCTGTAAGAGCCCTCAGCCCATGCAGTTTTCATGCTTGTAACACCTTGCACTTGGCCGTTCTTCTCCCTGTCCAAAGAAACAGGTAGTGGCAATTTTCTTCTTGGAGAGGGAGGCTTTGCAGTAAAGCTTGCAAAAGGAAGAGGTGTGCCACAGATCTCAGCTCCATTGTGATGAGCCTGTGCTTGAGTTTGAAACAAAACAGTGTCTCCTGGGAGCCTGCTAGGAAGGAACACTGTATCTGAAGAGATCCTTTACATGACTCTGAAACCTCATATCTTGGTTAGGAGCATCTGCAACACATACGTGCACAGTAAGCACACATGCACAGCACAGATACATAATATGTACACACAGAGTTCATCAAGAGTATTACAGTCTCTCTCTCCAATCTCAAAATCAATTTAAAAAAGAACAAGACACAGTCATCAGCCTTTATTATCATCAGAGGATATGTGGGATGTAACACGATAATTTTGTTATAGGCAAAGTGTGGTCCTCTGGACTCCCAGCATTCCTCACCATTGGCTATGCTGACTAGAGCTGATGGGAACCACAGCATCTTAAAGAACAGTCTTCCTCAAATTACTAAGGAGTTGTTTTAAGCCCTGTGTTGAAACAGAGTTATGGAACACCATGGTCTGGCATGGCAACATGAAGCTTGTTTGGGTTTCAGAAAGAGTGGGAAGCACCAGCCAATAGGATCTGAATCCTTGGCTGACAGGCAGGACTGGGGAAGTTTGGGTTAAAGTCTTCATTTCTGTTATGGAAGGGAGTATATATTAAAGTCCTCTACCATTCCAGCTTTGTTTGGCTTTGGAATTTCATCCCCACCTTCCCTCTCTCATTTCTTTGGTGGAACTTGGATGCTGACATATTCTTCTTTATTGATTTTGTCACAACTGGTTGAGTGGTTTCAGCACAGGATCCAGAGATCTAGAGAGAAAGTGACAGGATTGGTACTACTGAAAAGAATGACTGGAAGGAGGATCCCCTTATGAAATCCTGGGAGCATAAGTGAAAGGCCATATTTAGCTCATGGGGTGTTTGGTCTTGCCCCATTCCCAGGTATCAGGGATACCACACAGCGATGTCCACCTATGGAGAATCCCATATCTGCAATAATGTATGGGCTGGGTATCATCAACAGGCAGGCAGGTTGATGCCTATATCCAGACCCATATGGGTGGCAAGCCTATGAGCGGTCTTAACCAATAAAATTGTGGTCTCTTTCTCCCAACAGAATTGTCTATGTGTGTTCTTTGCAAGTGGAGTAGGAATCACCACTAAGGACACAATGTACTTGGTTATAACCAATGCAAACATATCATGCAACATGGTGCCACGCTTTTTTTTAGATATGATGGGATAGTAACTGAATGAACTGTTGCATTATGTGGATGCATAATGGACTCCTTGCTCCACAAATTTCTCACAGCTCTTGTGTGTGTGTGTGTGAGAACGCAAACTGTTACAAACTTGTTGTTATGGCTAGCCAGTTCCATGGGAAACTTTTCCTCAGCGTTATCAGCTATTATTGATGGTTTCTATTATTTCTAGCCTGATTTGCACTTCACATGTCTTGTGGATTGTGGCATGAGGTCTAGTGTATTAATACAGCAGGTTCCCTAAGGAACAGCACAGCTAAAGGTCAAACCAGTGTTGGTTTGAAATCACTCCAAATTCTTCCTTGTTTTGTCTCATTTGAGGTTTAGTCATTTGTTTTGTGCAATTTTGTGCATCCTACTACTTTTGCCTTTCAAAATGTAAAAGTTAAAATAGACACAATAGAACAACCACTGGAACAACTTTAAAGCTGTTTTTAATTTGATGTACAGTGGCCCCTCCACATCTGCAAATGTTCAGGATGCAGAACTCTTGCAAAAGTGGAAAAACTGCAAAACCGCCCCTCATAATCTTTCTCTCATTCCACTCCAGAGTTGTCCCTTCCCCTTCCCTTGCCTCTGGCCCTGTCACTCCTGGGTGGAAGGAAAAAGACAAGGTAAAGGGCTTACAGGTACTTTCCCCTCAGAAAGAGGAGACTGAAACATTGAGTTCAGGCTTTCCAGTCACAATCTTGAAAAAGCAAATTCCTCCCAGAGGGCAGGGTTCAGAGGAAAGAGAGCACCTGACCAGTCAGCGGCCATTGCACAGCAGAATGTGCAGCCACATGGCAGAGAGGACATGCATTTAGCAGTAAGAGGGTCTTTGCTCACCCAAAAGGGAAAAAAGTCCATTTTAAACACAAGCCTTGCAAGCCTGGGGTGAGGAATACAAGGAAATGAGAGGAGGAGAATGAGGGTGCAGTAAGACAAGCACGTGCCTTGCAAATCAAATTTGCAAAGATCAAACCCATGAATGTGGTGGGAGAACTGTAGTAGCATATTCAGTAGTATAGTTGGCCCTCCACGTTCACAGGTTTAACATTCATGAATCTGATTACTTCTGAAGTTGGAGACACCCCCTCTGCCATCTCAAGTGCTTGTGTTCCAAAGGAACCTTCCCTCTTGATGGCTCCTATCAGGCCAAGCAGCCTTTTAAAAACCTGCCTCTTTTTCTCCTCCTCCATTAGCCACTGCAGCATCATGAAAGGAAAGATGGAAAGAAAGAAAGAAAGAAAGAAAGAAAAGGTCAAGGGAAAAGATGGGCAAGAGAGAGGATGTGTAGTGCCACCATGCCAACCCATACTGTTTTGCTCTCATTTCCCTGACATGGGTAGACTCTGGGTGTCCATTCTCTTCACCGTGCCTTGCCCCCCTTCCCTCCCATACATTGTGATATTTGTGGCTTTTCCATTTTTGCAGGGGTCCTGTGCCCCTACTCCTGGTGAATTTGAAGGGGCAACTGTATTATCAACAGTGGTCAACAGAACCAAAGAACAATGAGGGCAAAGTTAGGACAACACTGTGGCATTTTCATCACCTTTCTTTACAACCACTAGAGGTCAAACTTCTGTTGAGGAGAGCAAGGGTGGTCCAAAATATTTCCCTTGGTTGAGGGGATGTCTAAGGTACCTCTGCCAACCAACCTGAATGCAAGAGCTGAGACGAATCTTTCCTCAGCAGTTGCAATGATTCACACCAAAGCCAGCAGGATAAATTTGGGGGTGGGAGTGGAGGTGAGTTCAATAGGTACAGCTAGAAGACTGCTGCTAGTGTTCCCCAGGTTCTGTCTTCTCAGATGATTGCCTCATTTTGCCTAATGGCAGGGCTGGCCATGGTGGTGAAGAAATATTTCTGATAGCCAGGCTCCCAATTCAGGGCTTCTCACTGTAGTTAGACATTACCTTTCAATTCCCATTGCCTCGGTGAGAATGTCATAGAGAGGGTAGGACTATTAAGTTTGTCCCTCCTCAGACCGTCACATGACTTTAATCATATGGAGTATTCCTCATGAAGGGCTCTAGTAAGGATAGCAAAGTGCAGCCTGCAAGCTGTACTCTATCCCCAAAGACTCAAATTTGGCCCTTTGAACCTCTGTGAACATTACTCCTTGGTGGAAAAGGAAATGACCAAAAATGACAAATTGTATCTCCAGAAACTTAGGAATAGGGTATGCCATTCTTTTGGGAGGGGAACCAGCTTGGTGTAGTAGTTTGAATGTTGGACTATAACTCTGGAGACCAGGGTTTGATTCCCCACCCAGCCTTGGAAACCCGCTGAGTTACCTTGGGTGTATCACACACTGTCAGCCCCAGAAAATCCTTATGGATTTGCCTTAGGATCACCTACGAGAAATGATTTGAAGGCATACAACAATGATAACAACAATAACCACATTTTGAAACTCGAAATGATAGATAGTTATGCCCACTGAGAGCATAACATAGTGTAATGAAAGCGTATGATCAAGTTAATGCCCTTTATGCATTATATGCCTTAAAACATACCCCAGAACCCCCTACTGTGAGCAGGGTGACAGTCAATGCAAAGTTTTTAAATTACCACTTCAGACCTTCCACAATGGTTATGTAGTATGCTTTTTTCTGCTTGTCAGAAAGTGGGAAGATGGGAGGATCCAAGGAGCAAAATCATGCAAGCTCAGGAGTTTTTTTGGTGTATCTCTGTGTGTGTTTTTTTCAAACTAGTCATTATAAATGAAAAGATTCCTTTCTCATTAATGCTGCAAATTACCAGCCATAGATAACTCATTTAGATGACAGTTCACAAAATCAATAAAAACCCAGGTTTGTTTTGAAAGCTGCATTGCCTAAATGCCAAAATACATATTTTTTTTTGCAAATTGCTTGATTTACATTTGAAAAGATCAAGCCTTATTCCTTCTGAAAGCTGAAGGTGGGGTGTGGGAAGAAACACACAAAGCAATTTAAGCCTTCTTTTTTTGTAGTCCTGTATTGCATATAATTTGATTGAAATTGATAGCAGGCAAAACTCTCTTTTAAAAAAGAACAAAACAACATTGCTGTGGATATGGTAAATTTGTGAGCTGTGCAAGATTTTTTTTTTTAAGCTAACTCCAGAATGCAAACTTAATTCTCTGTCCCCAGCAAGAGAAAACATTTTCATTTGTGGTGACTCTTCAGGGAAGAAAAAGTATAATAGTCTTAAGTTGTGAATCACCTCACTAATCTAGCCAAGAAACTATTCTCCTGCTTGGGTCTTCCACTACAATGTACAAGCGTGCCATTTTTCAAAACTGAACCTTGTTGAAACACAAGGTCTCAACAAGAGACACAATAAGACACAAGGATAACGTGACGATATCTAGAAGCATGTTAGAATGCTTTGCACAAAATCTGGGATGCAGGAAAACAATACCATGGCATAGCAAGTAAGCATCCATATGGATACTGCATGGGGTGGTTGAAGATAATCGTTTTTTGCAAATTTTGCTGCAAACTAGCCTGATCCACACATCTTGTACAGATTGGAACTCTATCTATCATCTATCTGTCTGTCTGTCTATTTATTTATCTGTCTACCTACCTATTTACCTACCTACCAAACAGCATCACTGTATGGTGCCTTGGCAAGTAAAATAACAACAAAACAGTTCCCTGCCCTCAGGCTTACAATCTAATTAAGATTGGACACACAAAGCAAAGTGGATATCAGTGTATGAGGGGATTAAGTCCAACCAATACTGTCTCTCCTTTTCTCCCTCCAAGGCCAGGGCGGTGGAATTTGGGATGGAGGGAGGGCCCTTTATCTCCTTCTGGGCCCAGGTAGAATGGAGCTATGCCTTCCTTTTCTTTGGTCCCTCTGAGGCCACATCAGTCGCAGTTGGGATGGAAGGAGGGCCTTTCGTAGTTACCCTTCAGATTTTGCACTTTGGCTTTTGCATTTCTCTCAGTCTGAACCCTTGAATCCTGTGCTAAGATAAAAGCAAGATGATGATGATGATGATGATGATGATGATGATGATGATGATGATGATTTTCTTCAGATTGCAGTTTCTGACTTTAACAAAAAATGATAAAATTCAGAGTTCAGTTCTTTGAAATATGTGTTTTGAGAAAAAATATTTTCAGAGATCCATGCCACACATCTGAATGCCAGTTTTTTTGTGCAGTTTCTTTTTTTTCTTTTTTTCTCTTCTTCTTTTTTCTTTTTTTTAAATTGCAAGTTCATGAAGAAATGGGATAGCACGTGGGTATTGCATTATACCCTGAATGAAACATACAGTGATGAGTCACTGGCACTCTTTAAATAAAGTGCTACTACCATGAGAAATGGAAGGGCCATGACATATATTATACTATATTGCACAATTTCAGCTGTCTGATACCATGTTAAGTACAATGGTTCCATTCTGTGTAATCGAGGGGGGTTGTAGTTTGACAAGGGACCTAGTTGTCTCTACAGCACTGAAGATTGTTGGCAGAGAAGTCTTAGGCCCTTTCCGCACAGCATTTGCCATGCAAAAGGGCACCTGGAGCATTGCGCAATTGTGAGGGGCGATCTGCATGACACACTCACAATTGTGCGATGTTCCAGGGGCCGGCAAACACCGATCGCACACCTTTCCATTTTTGGCTGGAAGCCAAAAATGGTGCACGATTGTGCATTGCTCTCGGGCCCCGCACACACTTACCTGGCATGCAGAGCCTCCAGAGCTGCGCCGATCACGCTTCCTGCCCCAGCGCAGCCTGGGAAAGTCCCAGGCTGCACTGCAGAAGGAAGAGGCAAGATTCTTGTGTGAGCAGGCAGCTTGTGCGAAGCTGAAGCAGCAGGGACGCGAGAGCCCCTCACCAGAGGCTGCTAACGCGATCCCCGCACCCCAGCCCCGGAAAAAGGTAAGGTGTGGAAAGGGCTTAAGTATCAGACCAAACTACACATCCCAGGATTCCAAAGGATGGAGCAATGACAGTTAAAGTGGTATCAAAGTGCTATAACTGTGCAATGTGAATGCGTACAGACTTACAACCCAACCTGCAGGTTTGAACTACAGAAGCATCATCTCACCTAGCAATGTAACTGTAAGAAGCTCAGCATCTGGGGAGTCTGCCTTCTTAATCTGTGCAAGTATCTGATATACAAATAAGAAGATTCTTTTAAAAAAACTTTCTTCGGTTAAGTAATGGTCCTTATTTTTCTTTTTTTAATTGTCATTTACATCCTGGCTTTTCTCCAGAAAAGCCAAGGTAACATATGATGCTCCTCCTCGTCCCTACCATATCATCACAATTTGTCATATATATCAGACTGAGAGAAAGTAGAACAGGCCCAAGTGATTTCAGGACTGGGGTTGACAGTTCTAAGGGTTGCAGTTGAGGTCTTAAGGAATTGCTGTGTTTCTCTGGCACTCCAGACTGGAAGGTAAACCTTGGGACAAGCAATACTGGGGCAGGACCAAAGTTTGGTTTTTGTATGCGATTTGTCTTTAAAGGTTTGTGACCCATCTCCACCCATACCTTCCTAGCAGTAGGGCTCTCTGGTGCAGTGTTACAGTGTTTGTACATGTTTTGCTGTTGTGCAACATTGGTGTACAAAAAAAGCCAGAAGCAAGGGGAACAAGAGCAGAGAGAGAAAGGTAGGCGGTACGCTTGGACCCATTTGTGCCATCTGAAGTAAGGCACAGGGGGGCGCACCGGCATCACAGTTAGGGTGCCTTTTTTTTTTGTCATACAAGCCATGGAAGCAGTGGCTGAGGACCTGAGAAATGGATCTCCCCAGGAGTCTTCCCTAAGCCCAAGGAGCAGTGTAGGATATGGGAAAGCTTAATCATGCCATGTGTGCTATTTGGGAAGTGACCCCTAGGAAGAATGCTGCAGCTAGTGCACACATTTTGTCATCTGCCCACCTACTTACCCCCAGGCTTTGATGTTCTTCTGTTCTTGGCTCCAGATTGTCATGTCATATCTGCTTTGCCAAATTCTGGGACTGTTGACCTCATACTTGCCTCCAAAGTCAGCTAACTCAGGAATAGTTCTAGCCTACTTCCCAACCCTTGGTTGTCCTGCCTCTGTGACATCTCAAGGATCCGCTTCCTGTTCTCGAGTCTTAACTCTGAAAACCCTGTCATGATGCAGTACAGACAGGACCTGGGTGTCTTAAACCCAGCTCAGGACCCTGACTATATGGCTCTGTAATCCTTTTTAAAAGCTAGTGGACATCAATTTATTTATAGAGCTCCTTGTCACAAAGCTCAAAGAGTTTAATTAAGCCTAGCACTTTTCCTCAGGGAGCTTTGTGTTCAGGATGAGTTTAGGGGTGCATGAGATGCAAGGAGGCCTGTCTTCATCTTAATTGTCAGCCTTCCTCACATAGACGTTCCTTGCCCATGCTGGGCCACACTTCCTCACCATTCTTCAGTCAACTTCATTGCCCACTTGAAAAATGAAGACATGAGGCTCCTGCCAGAGGGGAATAGTTTGTTTCTGATTGCTATTCATCTATTATTTTAAGAAAGTAAAATGAATAGAACTTATGCAGGTCACAGACATTAAAGAGACTATTTTATATCAGTTCGGGAGTGCTTGTCAGCTTTGATTTATTAAGTCAGGCTCCCAGTCTGGCTCCCAGTCTCTGTGTTAGCGGTCTTTTGATAATGGATAGGCCTCACGGCTCAGCATTCTGTGATTAGCCTTCAAAATCATTTTTTTTAAAAATAAAAAATAAAAGTAAAGACTTCAGTTTTGGAGATTGGGAATGGGGGTGGTGGTCCATTTCCCTTTCTCAGATGATTTCATTTGTCATCTCCTCCCCCTACCTCTGACAGCACCCCGACCTTAAATTTTTTTTGTCATTGGCCATGGCGGGGGAGGTAGATGGAAGGTATTTTGAAGAGTTTTCTTTCAGATCCTGCTCCCAACCTACCTTGATTGATTACATGTCATGGGGGGACAAAAATAGATGACAGTGAGGGCCGGCTATACCACATCTAAGAGTACTGCTCACTTGCTCCCATTGTGTCAGCGTTTTTATCATTAGCCTTCCTTTCTTTGGGTTTACATACAGCACATGCTTATATACTCCTGCAAGCATAGAAAAGGTGGAAAAGAAAGTGGGACATACTTTGAACAGCTCCTTAATAAAGGGAGGAGAGAAATCTATAGAGATGGGAAGACACGTTGCCCTCGCAGGGCTTTTGGACAGCAATAGAATCAAGGAATGTTTGGATTAAAACTCCCAGGATCTCCCAGGCAACATCTAACCTCTAGATAAGAGTATTGAGAAAACTCTGTAGTATCTTGCCTTACTGATTCCATTGTCAAAGTACAGGTAATGTCTGTAAGTATTTATGAAACTGTGGAGTATTTATCATAATGTTTCCAAATCTATCAAGTCTTCATGTGTATTTTGTGGGTGGAATCCTGGCAAGAACTCTGCCAGGTAAGTCAGATTCATTAACCTTTTTTATTATTACAGTTGGGGAAACTGAGGCTGAGAGAGTACGGCTCACTTAAGGTCACCCACAGACTTTATTACAAAAGATTAGTTTGCACTAGAGACTTCTGAGTTGTAGTTCAGTCTCCTTGCCATTATGCTATGCCAGCTATGGTGTAGCTCTCCAGGAAATTTAACTGTGGGCTAGAATGCTGCGTGGTGTTTATCCTTAACCTTCATCAGCTATATTTTGTCATCAGATCTCATAATTCTGAAGCCAATATTCCTGGGGAGAGATGGAGGTGGGAATATAAATAATTACACCAGAGTTGATCCTCCTCGCCCTTCCTTTTCCTAGGGCTGTTGTGTATTACATGACTTCCAGATGGGCCTTAATCAGGAACTATTGCATTGCAGAGATGGTATTAAGAGACATCCAGCCTTTGCCAAGAGAAGATTATTAAGGGTTTATCTGCAGCTGATAATGACACTTTGCCCTTCTCTAGCACCCTTTTCTTTGAGAAGGCCAAAGCTCTTCATGAACACATGCAATTAAACTTTAGAGCACCTGGTGTAATAGTTTTGCAGTTAACTGCTCTGTAAGCAGGTACATACAAAACAGGTAATCATGAATAATAGAGATCTGGACCAGATAAGATGGACTTCATATTAGAGTTACAAATATGTGAAGAATCCAATTTTGGTCTGAGATTCAACTGGATCATTTCAGCTTGTACTTCACCGAATATTTATAGGACAGACACTTGTATTCCAGACTCTTTATATTGTCAAAAGGATGCAGGAGGAGGAGGGAATAAACATATCTGAAAAAAATGCATAATATGTATACCAAACACAGCTGAAACACAAAAAAGGAAGGGAGATGTATACATAATAAAACATGTACAAAACACATCAATTTAAAATAAATGAATAAGGATGAATCTCATCCCAAAAAAGAAAAGGAGGGGAAGGAGCTCATGAAATCTGAATGTGAAGGCAGGAAAGGGATAATGTCTCTGGATATAAATGTTATAGACATCCCTACCTGTAAATGGTGTTGATGCAACAGTACATAAAATGATTTGGTTTGGGCAGTGTTAATATGGAAGCCTGCTTTTAATATTATTTTGAAGTAGCGTGATTTATGATTGGAGGGGGGAAAAGCAAACTTTCAAGAAATTTTGAACATACTGGGAGGGAGACATTTATTTCCAGATTTTATTTTTTTAACAAAACAGAGGTTTTGGGGAAAATAGAAAGAAGGCAATATTAGTCATCTGTAAAGAATGAAGGTAACTTGTAACTTTAGGGACATAAATCACATTATATAGAATTTGGTTTGACATATATGTCATGTTTGGTATATTATAAAGATATTTTGTATTCAAAATATCATTACAGATTAAACAATTTCCTCCCCCTCCTCCTCTTCTCATCATCATCCTCGCCTCTCTTGTCTTTACATTCACCTTCCTCATAACTGAGTCTTATGGTGCCTTGAACAGTAGAAGCTTCACAGAAGTCATACCGTCTCTTCAACTTGCCTATTATTAATAATTTCTTGAAGCATTTATTTAACATAAATATTTCTTCTTTGGTTACAAGAGAAGTAGAATCTGCACTTGCTAGGACTGACTGTTGTTCATATCCATGAATGGAGAATGAAATGCATGAATGGGTCATAGCTCAGTAGGAAAAGGACATGTTTTGCACGTAAAAGGTCCTTGGCTTCAGTCCCTGGTATCTCCAGACAGGACTGGAATAGATCTCTGCCTGAAACCCTGGAGAGCCACTGCCAATCAGTACTGTAAGCAGTGCTAAACTAGATGGATGTATTGGCTCAATATAAGCCATCAGCATGGTCCCAGCTACTGTTACTGTTGCCGCTGCAGCTGCTGATGCTACTATTACTACATCACCACCACCACCACCACCATCATCATCATCTTGGAAACAAAGGATAGAACTTTTAGAAATAAGAGTTGTTCAGTTGCTGTCACTGACTCCTTATAAGAGGCATGCTATCTAATATTGAACCTGGTTTCTATCACATGATGGCTTTCCAGTAGGCATGATACTTAAGCTTACACAAGACAGAAAATCACATGTTTGCTTACCTCTCCCTTGCTGCAACCTTGTGCATCATATCACGTACTGTTCCAGGAGCTCTCTTCCCCCAAACCCTCCAAAAACAGCTTTGATAGGAAGGGGAAGTTGTGAAAGACTGATGCCCTCACTTGGGTGAATTCTTTCTGCTAGCGTGAAGCCACCCTTGGACATAGTCAAGTGTGTTGTATCTTGGCCTTTCATTTTGCATCTCTTTGTCCCCACTTCTTTGTTCTTCCCTCCGTTGTATAGGTGCATAGTGTGCTGTTCTGAGATTGTGCATTTTAGCTCTCCCTCTCTATCAAAATGAAAAGGCGCAGTCTCATGTCATGGAGATGACAGGTGGCACCAAATACCTTACAGAATAGCTTTGACTCTCAAGAATACTGTTCATTTGACTTCAAGTAAAATTACTTCAAGTAAAATTAACACAAAAGAGAAGTGAAATTCTAATCTTGTGAATAAGCCTTTTTGGAAAATATCTGTAGCAAGAGTAGGGAATCTGTGGCCATCCAGATGTCATTGTAATGGCACTCAGATCATCAGTAGCCTATACAAACCAATGGCTCTGCTGGCAGGGAGATTCTGAGAATTGTAGTCCAAATAGTAACTTTTCTAGTAAGGTCTGATTGGAGTTGCAATCAACAACCCCTGGGGGAAAGGTGGACAACTGCAGGAGGCTAGGAGACCAAATTAGCCCCCAGGGGACCTTGGGGTGCAGCACCCCATGCTGCACATCCAGGAAAAAACCCCCTGAAAATATCATTTTTGCCGTTTGGAGGTCTCACTGGGACATTTTAGATAAAGAAGAGGCCTTTTTAGCAAAAGGAAGAAAGCAGAAGTTATTTCTTGTTTACTTCCTATTTTAGGGAAGGAAAAAAAAGAGCCTTTGCTGGGTCGAAAATGACCCAAGAAAGCAAAAACATGGTGGAAGTCTCTTTGTGTCCCAGAGTGCATCTGGGGCAACAAATAAATCACAAAAAAATTAAAATTAAAAATAAAAATGGTCCCTGAAAGTAGGGTTACCCGAATGAATACTGCAGTGAGCTTCTGTACCGTTAATGGTTGTGTAGAAGAATAACTCGAGATGAAGTTAAGTAAAGAAATAGCTGAATCCAAGGAACCAAAGGGAAGTTAGGAAGAAGGAAGACAGCAGGTAGGTATCAGATTAAAAGAAATGTAAGAAGCAGGAGGTATAACAAAGAAAATAGGAAACAAATAAAAAAGAGTTACCAATGAAAGGATAAACAACAACCAAAAAAGAAAACATAAGTTACACTGACATCATGAGTAATGAAACCAGAATTCTCAGCTGGCTGACAAATAGCACTTCATGGGTTTTCCTTGAAGAAAGTGCTGGAACAGTTCGGGCATGAGTTTGTACCACTTGCACCAGAGATGACACATCTGGGTGTGGGAAGGCAGTACTTGGGCCCAAATCTGCCAAGAGTCAATTGGAAGTCTCCAAGGCACAAGATCCAGTCTGATCTTGGAAGCTAAGTAGGACCAGACCTGGCTAGCATTTGGATGGGAAACTGCCAATGAATACCAGGGGCTGTACGCTATATTTTAGCAGAGGGAACTCGCAAAACTACCTCTAATTATTTCTTGCCTTACAAAACTCTATGAAAATCATGGGGTCGCCATAAATCAATGTGTGGCACATACATAAAACACACTTCTGGAATTCTAGTCCAGCACTCAAACCACTACCATGTTGGATTCTTGGTAGTAATCATACTGTTGATTTTTTTTTATCAGTGTCCATCTTTACAATTCTGGCTTTCTTATAGAATCATAGGATTGTAGAGTGGGAAGGGGCTTCATGGACCATTGAGTCCAACTCTCTGCTCAGTGTAGGATCCCCCCCCCTCCCCGCAAGCAGGTAACTGTCCAATCTCTTTTTGAAGATGTTCAGAGTAGGAGACCCCGCCACCTCTCTATGCAGTTGAGTCCATTGCCAAACCGCACTTACTGTCAAGAAGTTCCTTCTAATGTTCAACCAAAATTTCTCCTGTAACTTCAAATCATTAAACCTGGTCCTAGTGGGACTATTACTTCCTTTGACTTGGAACATGTGCTTCTACTAATGCAGGCTAAAATAGCATTCATCTTTTTTGCTACAGCATAAATCCTTTGTGACTCATGTTCAACTTATGAATAACAATAATTCCAAAGTCCTTTCCACATATAATATTGCTGACTCATGTATTCCCCACCCTATACCTGTGCAATTGATTTTTGTGGCCTAAATGTAGAATTTTGGATTTGTCTCCAATGAATTTCATTTGATTAATTTCTGCTCAATTTTCTACCTTAGCCATCCCTCCCAAGTTTGTTTCATCTTCAAACTTCATAAAGATTCCCTCTACCCTATCATCTAAGTCGTTGATAAAAATGTTGAACAGTAACTGTTCACAGTAGAACTGTGAGGCATTCCACTCAAAACCTCCTTCCAGTTTGAAGCACAGCTATTGATGATGATTCTCCGAACATGGTTTGCCAGCCAATTATGCATCCATTTGACAGTGTTCTCATGTATTCCACATTTAATTAGGTTGCTAATCAAAATATTATGGAGAACTTTATCAAATGCTTTGCTAGAATCCAGATGCTGACACCCACAGTATCTCCTCCATCTACTAACCTGATCAAAAAAAAAAGATAGTGATTAGTTTTGCAGAATTTGTAAACAAATCCATGCTGGCTCCTACTGACCATTGCATTGTCACTAAGATACTTGCAGACTGCTGTATAATCCTAAGATTTTTCCTGATATTGAGGTGAGACTGACTGGTCTGTAGTTTCCTCAATCATCTTCTTCCTCTTCCTCTGGCTTTTTTTTTTAAAGAGAGGGACAACGGTTGCCCTTCTCCAGTCCTTTGTCACCTCGCCTGTTCTCCAAGATTTCTCAAAAAACAACGGTAAGTGGTTGAGTGAGCACATCAGCAAGTTTCTTCAGTACTTTGGGGTGCAGTTCATCTGGCCCCGCATATGTGAAATTGGTTAGGTTAGCTATGTGATTCCTAAGTTCGTATCAGTCTTGAACTGCAAGCCTTGAATAGTTCTTTCCGCTAATCAGTAACTGTACCTTAAGGCTGCATGTTCTTCCTACCTTCCTTCCTTCCTTCCTTCCTTCCTTCCTTCCTTCCTTCCTTCCTTCCTTCCTCCCGACTTCTCTTCTCAATTCTCCAATGGAAAAAAAAATCTAACTGAAAAAGCCCCCTTCCTAAAACCCAGGAAGCTAGAAAATCCTCTTTGAAGTAATAGTGTATGGAGAGGATTTATCCTTGTCCACTTAAATATTCATGACAGCTTGCATTTCTGTTCAAAAAGACACTTGTTTATTTAGATAAGATTTAATTTATTCATAATTTACCTAAATTTGCAGGAGCGTGCATGTACATTTTAGCTTATAAGCAGCATAATACATAAAACATTATTGAGGCATGCAAATTACACAAAAACACCATTTGAAACTGCCGGCTTGTTTTAGACCGATAACTAATTTCTTAGCTCGAGTAGAGAAACGAACACAATTGCTGTGGACTGTTGCCTGGGATGCACCAATTTAGAATTATGCTTCTTTTAATGGAAGAGGCATGGCTTTTTAATAGTGTCGCTCTGGAACCTAGATTCATGTAGCTCAAGCCATGCTTAGCTTTTAGTCCCTTTGTTAGCAGAAGGCACAACTGGGACTTCTAACCTTTTCTTAAGGGCTTCTGTTTGCATCAGATAACTTGGTACATCAGTACTGGGTTTTCTAAGGATGTGGTACCTCAGTTGAATAAGGAAGAGGCTCACAAATGCATGTTAAACTGCTCCCCTCCGATTTTGCTGCCCTACTTTGATCACTGTAGGAACATGACACATCATAGGACTGGCTCTACCATTATGCACAATGAAGTGGCTGCCTCAGGCAATGCATGTTGGCGGTCTGGAAGATGCTGGAGGCTAGATTTGTGTGTTCCACACAACCTAATCTGTGCCTCCCACGCTGGCATATTGCCTTTCAGGGGCATCATTACTATTAAACTGAGCAAGGCATTGTTCCTGGATGTCCAACTAATGGGAGCCTCCTCTTCCTTTCCACCTGCTCCCACTTCCTGTGTTGACAGAGAAAATGGCAGCCACGGTGCTTGGATTAAAAAAAAAATCTCTTTTTCTCTGGGCCCCTAATCAAGAAGCTATGATCTTCCTGTCTTCTGTTGCAGAGAAGGACACTATGTACTTGCTTGTACTGACATGAGATGTAGCTGCCAGTGTTTTCACTTCTCATGTGTGGGATGGTGGTAATGATATTCTTGTGCATGAAATAGTGGTGATTTGGTCCTTTGAAGCAAAGGATACTCTGAAGCAATCCTGAATTTGACAGCTATCAGCTAGAATGGCTACAATGCAGCAGCTAGACTCCTCATTCCAAACATTTTCATTCCATTTCATCTGGGGGACATGTGGCCTTCCTAATGTTTTTGGAGTACAACTCCCATTTTATTCTAGCCAGAAGAGCTAATTGTGAGGAATAATGGGAACTTCAGTCCAACAGCAGCCTGGAGGCCAGTTCTCCATCCCTATCTTGCATCTGCAAACTCCAGTCTTGACCAAATAGAAGAAATTATTGATGGGCTCCAGACAAAATGAGGTCTTCCAGTGCTAAATATGGAATTGCATTATGACACTGCTCAGCTCAGATTTCTTTTTAGAATGGGCCCAGAGGGAGTCAATGGATGTACATATACCAGCTTGCCGTAGGCAACTGCCCACTAGAAATGTTGATATGAACGAACCATAGTGACAGACCTAAGTGCATCGTTGAACGTCATGTAATTACAGACAGTGTCTTGGACAAGTGTGCTTGATTTTCAATGAAAAAGGTTTACCTTTACAGCTGTGAGCCAAGGGTGGGAGAGAAATGCATTTGGTTTGTGCTTTACTTTTTAAGTCTGACTCACCTAAGCCACTCTTAGCAAACAAATGCATGAAACCAAACACAGTTATGCTTTAATGTATTCGCTTCTTCCTGTGTTTTGATACAATTTTTGATCTAAAAACTTGTATCAAAAACTGGATAAATGTTACAGAAGACTGGGCACAAAGATGTACCTATTAGAGAGAACAACCCTGAAGGAACAATGCTGTTGCAAAAAAAAAAAAAAAAAAACCACATGAAAAGTAAGAAAAAGTGGAAGGGAAAGGCAAATGAAAATGCTAACTTAAAACTTGATGCTGACATTGGATAAAGTGATAACTTTCAGTTAGTCAAACTGAAATTAGCATATTCCTTCACCTATCTCAAGCTATGGCTAATCCAGTGTAGACCAAATGAGTAGTTATTAGCATGTGCGAGCCGCTCTAAACCTCCTCTGTACACTTACAATAATTAGCGCCAGATTCATAAAGTTTGTAAATGCTTCTCCCCGCTCTACTCCCCAAGCAATCTGGGATTCAGTGCAATCTTGTTCTCTTTACACTGGCATTATTAATTATTACTGCTGTGGTTTCCATCTATTTGCTTGAATATGGACAAATTGACATCTACTGTCACTTGTTACAAATCTAATTCCAAACCTGCATGATTGTAATAGGAAATTAACTTTTCTGTGGAGAGGTTCCATTTCCATACAATTTTGTATGATAAATTGTGCATGGAGGGGGAAATGATGAATCTATATGTTTATTAACTGAGAAACTTCTAAATATGTATTTGATGATTTTCAGAGCATTAGTGATTTCAAATGATGATCTTAAATGATACAAAACCCTTAAGGGGATTTATCTAGAAACCAAAGTTACTTTGCACTGATGTCATAAGTGTGTATGTCACAGAGTTTAGAAAAGTTCTTTTAAACATAATTAATTACAATCATAAAGTTCAGTGACATAGTTACTGTTATAAGTACAGTTTGTTAAAGAGTAATTTTACATTCCTGTTTCCAAAATGGATATTGTTTAGTTACTTTTTAAAAGATGAATCATACAAGCTGGTTGGCCTGCTGGTACACAACATATTCATGTCCATTTCACATACTCTCCTAACTGTCTTGATTTGGCAGGGCCAATGCCTATTAAACCTCTGTTGTCCCACATTGTCAGCTCCTTTTAAAGTGACAAGGTTCCTCTCTCCACATTTTACTTTCCCCCTTTGTCATTGGCTTACTTCAGTTTGCTGCAAACTGAGTTCAAAGTGCAAACTTTTGCACTCACTAATTCAGCAGAGGGAGAGGAGAGGAGAGGGTGAACTCTTGCCCTTCCCAGTAGGCTGAGACAAAAGCAAACTGATGCAGCCTTTCCTTGCTTGTGTGTTCTACGTCATTAATAATTTTCGTCTAACCTCTGATACGGCTTGGGCACATGTGTCCCAGGCTGCATCTGTGAAATGTTGGAAGCTATGATTTCAGCAATACTGTCTCAGTATCCACAACAGTGTGTTAGGCAGCCACAACAAGCAGAAGCCAGCAGTTAAACTATGAGGATATTCTTCTTCCACCATTTTTCCAAGGCCCACACCCATGCAACAACTATAAAAGTGGCCAAAATATTTTTGTTACTGTGCAAATGGAAGCAATTTATCCCTTGTTAAGTGTCAGCTGTAGTGTAACTAACTTTTCCAGTATGACTTTAGTTATTAAGGGAAAAAAATAATATATGACAAATAAGTAGTTATTTCTGACCAGTTACATCTAAACTTGTATATTCACTAAGATGTTCATGATGGAGGTATATGTTGATTCCAGTAGAGATGTTTGGGGTAACACAGACTATTGATTAGAAGTTGCTGTTGTTATTTTTAAATGCCTCATTTGTGAATAGATTAGGGAGAAAATATTGAACCTACTCATTCAGCTATCAAGGTTGGTGCAATTTATTTTCCATTTGTCAAATGTGGCATTCTACCAGCAATTGTGTTTGGTGATTTATTAGGAATTTTCTAAATGGAGTGCTTTGTCATTGGAGTTACATTGTCTTGGTGGTAGGATTTTTTTTTTTTTAAAAAAAAAGAGAATTGTGATAGGAACCCAAGAAAATAAGTTTTTTAAAAAGTCATACTGCGAGAAGGGAGGGGTATGAAGAAATCAATGTGGTTTCAATGTGACAAGAGGATGAGCTGTTTAAATTGTCTTTGTGAATTGATTTTATGAATGTTGGTAGAAACTTCTCTTTCATTAACTATCTTTTGCTTCATTTCAGTTTCTGAAGTCACTGTCCCCCTCATATCTTTCCCATATAATAAAAATACCCACAGAGATAACTCATTATAAGCCATCTACAGAAAAGCGGCAGAGGACAAAGTGTGCAGGACGAAAGTTATGCAAGGGTGGGGACAGTCCTCAGTATAAACAAACATATAGGGCCAGCCCTACCATTCAACAGAGTGATACGTCAGATGCAGGAAGATAAGGAGCAAGAGCAAAATAGTGGAAAATAGACTTGTTTCTGCTACACAATCTGTCCTACATTATCGACATCAGATGTGCTGTCCCATGGTAAGCATGGAAGCAAGGTTAGCAAGAATATTTAAAAAATGGTTGAGAAACATGGAAAAAAATAGTTGAGTGTCAACAATCATAGAATCATAGAATCATAGAAATGTAGAGTTGGAAGAGACCACACAGGCCATCCAGTCCAACCCCCTGCCATGCAGGAACACCCTCAAAGCACTCCTGACAGATGGCCATCCAGCCTCTGCTTAAAAACCTCCAAGGAAGGAGACTCCACTACACTCCGAGGCAGCATATTCCACTGCCGGATAGCCCTGACAGTCAGGAAGTTCTTCCTGAGGTTCAGGTAGAATCTCCTTTCCTGCAGCTTGAATCCATTGCTCCTTGTCCTGGTCTCTGGAGCAGCAGAAAACAAGCCCTCTCCTTCTTCTGCATGGCATCCCTTCAAATATTTAAACATGGCAATCATGTCCCCTGGCAAGATTCTTTGCAGTTTGAGACAAATGTACACATGATAGTTTTGCACAGAAAATAGGTTTTGCTGCACAGGAAACAGCTTTTTCTGCACAAAATTTCTATACAGGAAACAAATAAAGTTTCCTGCCCAGAAAAAACTGTTCTTTGCCCACAAAAATTGTGTACATGTAGATTTCTTCTGTGCAAAATTTGCACATGGGTGATATGCTTAAATGACAACATTTTCTGAATAGGAAACAGATCAGACCTCTGCCCTTTTTTTATACTTCACTTGTGGGTAGAAAGGAATGACCATGAGGGTGATGAGGGGGAATAGAGAAAATGAATGGTAGAGTTAAAAAAAAAGAAAAAAGGAGCCTCACTTACTTTTGATTCTGGTCCCAAAGCTTACTCTTCTCTCTTTTAATTAAGCTGGATACAGACAATTGCAAATATGATTCCTTTCAGATTGGGTTGGAAATGCAACCTCATCCAAAGTAGAAGAGGTTGAATAATTTCTCTGTAAAGAGACCAAGTACTTCTGCACAAATTTTCTGCCTTTTTTGGTGGGGTGGATTTCATTTTCTTGGCTCTCTTCCTTTCCTGATTCAGCACTCTCATTGCTTTGTTGTTGTTGTTATATGCCTTCAAGTTGTTTCCAACTTACGGAGACCCTAAAGCAACCCTATCATGGGGTTTCAGGGGCTGAGAGTGTGTGACACTCCTAAGGTAATCCAGTGGGTTTCCACGTCTGAGCAGGGAATCAAACCCTGGTTTTCAGGGTTGTAGTCCAATGCTGAAACCACTACAACTTGCAGGCTTCTCTCATTGCTTTACCTGGATGAAAAGAGAAAGATGGAGAGGGGGGGAAGGACATTCCATGAAAGGGAAACAATCAGCATACTAGTAGTATCTCACTCTGAATTCCCAAATGATCTATCCCATTATTTTTAATGTAAATGTTTTTAAAAGGGAAACAGCATGGAGACTTGTGAGGCATGACAGCATAAGTAGTGTGGATCTGAGCAGTTGCCCCTCCCCACTTTGCCCGCCGTTTGTGACATGGAGAGTCCCACCTAGAAGTCTATATGCCCCCTGGTATCAAAAGCCACAGATGGATCCAGAAGCACCAGGGTTGCAGTCCTTCTATCTTCCATCCATCACAGCAACCAAACCCTCTAGCAAAACCAGCCCAGAAGCTAGTTTGAAATGGGTAGAGCACTGACTGAGAGTGAATTTGGACCAATGGATTCAAATTACAAGAAAAGAGACTCTGCCTAAACTTTAGAAAGAACTTATTTACTGTAAGGGATTTTTTTAAAAATTAATTTTTATTAAAAATTTTAATGAAAAAACAATAAAAAATCCTCTCCGCTTCCAGACATCAATCTTCCCAGTTGAATCTGAGTTTTATATTCCATTCTATATAAACATTCTGTTCCATACATCATCTCTATTTTATAACAATTGTATCCTATTACTTTTAGCTTATATGCAACTATTTACATTTTATCTTTTACCACCTCATTTTGTCTTTACTGTAAGGGATGTTTGGCAGTTAAATAGATTGCCTTGCAGTTGAAAAGCAATAGGATTTCTTTTGGAGATCTTTTAAAAAAGATCAAGATTGCTTATAGTTGTGTTTTTCTGCTTGACAGGGGTTGGACTAGATAGCCTATCTGGTCTCTTCTAACTCTATGATTCTATGGTTGTCAAAAGCATATAGTTTGTCAATGATTTGCTTCTAGTTCTTGGTGGAGTTATTTTTGTTTTGTTCTGTTTTATCATATAAAATAACATGCAAAATAATTAGTCATAACGAGATGTCTCATGCATCATACATTATTCCACATAATAGTCAGAAACTTAATATCACTACAATTATTTTGCTGTTGCATTATTCTTGCCTACTTAATGACAGGAAGGGAAGCTTGAAACTCCTCAAAGAACTGTTGTTTGAGATAGCCACAGATATCTTCTTCTCTCGAATTGTAAGGATAGCGACAGGAAGGAAGTTCCCATACCAGTTGATGAATTATCTGATTTCATTCTCAGATTGACTAGTAAAACAATTGTACTCTTTGGCTGGGCCCTGCTCTCTCTCTCTCTCTCTCTCTCCTCTGCCCTCTGATTTTTCAGAGAAGATCCATCTCTTTCTTCTATCACTACATTTGAGACTGTCTTTACCGGGCTCTGGGATGACTCATATCAAGAGAGATTGCCCCTTTCTGTTTAGTCCAGTGGCCTTTCCAAAGATGCATTTCCACCAAATAGAACTAGCACCTCCAATGTGTACTCATCCAAATAAACTGGACAAACATAGATCCCCAGGGCAAGGATGTGTTGGGGTGGAATGGAGAGTGATTTGCTTGCTGAGCATCATTTGTGATGAGATCTTCACAATGGAATGGAAGGGTGTTTGTTGTGTGAGACGTTTGTTACTGTTTTGAACTCCTATGAACCAGATTTCCTAAAGGCTTTTATAAATGTTCTTTGGTGATCATGTTATATAAAGATAGCAGCAAAGGGAATAGAAGGTAAAAACACCCACTAGTGTCAAGGCAGCGTTCCTTTGATTTAGAAGATGGTAGACTGACTTCACATTCCAAATGTTCTGACCAGGTTCCTTTCTAATGTAGACCCTTCATTCCATTTGGGCTTCCATAGGAATATACAGATTGGATTGGAACAACACACACACACACACACACACACACACAGAAGTAGCATATTTGTATGTGGCATGATCATATATGTTCGATGTGGATTGGTGGCAGCTGTTCAAGGTGTTTTTCCTGGTCCCAAATGGAGATGTTGGGAATTTGTTTAGGGACCTTTTATATACAGAAGCATGTGTCTTATAACTGAGCTGATGTCATTATCCTCCCCTTCCTCCTCCTCCTTGCCCCTTGGAACTCTCAATTCTCTAGTTCTCAACCAGGGAGGCTCCAGATGTTGTTGAACATCAGTCACCTGAGTTCCTGGTCATTGCCTATGATGTCTATTTAATGGTTAGGAAAAGACAGCAGCATCCAAGCAGCAGTTGGCTATGGTCCTGCAACTGGTCTCAGGAAGATAATGCCATCCTCCCAAACCTTCAGGAGGTCCAGTAGGATTCCTAGTTCTTTCTGTGGTCAACTGCAGGAGCAAAGCGAGTGGTTTGGCTGGACCCCATCCCCACAATGCTCTCTAGGCTACTAAATTGCCATGGAGGGTACAGCCTGAAGACAGGTCCATGGCTGGAGTGGGAGTCACTTTAGATTGAGGGGTTAGATACCTCTCTCTGTAATGACAAAAAGTACATACACAAGTGAAATTGCAAAATAAGTCTGCATATCTCTCCACCTAGATCACAGCATTTGTCTGGGAACAGATGACACAATCTGGAATCTTAAGTGAATTACATTTTTCATCCATTTGCAGATCATGGCATCCTCTTCTAAAAGAGATCTGCACGCACACATCCCTTATCATTCTCCTGAAAAGCCTGTTTATTTGTACAGGTTTTCAAGATATAACAAAAGGATTTTCTCTACTTCTTCAGTTTCTGTTATTACTGCTGTCGTATTGCATTGCACTGTACTTTTTTTTTTCTTTTTAGATGTGCAATTTGTGATTTTAGTGCTCTAATTTTAGGACAGTTGTAGGCCATCTTGAGGGTCCTACGAAGAAGAGCAGAGCAGGATATAAACTGAAAAAAATCATTAAAGTATTGTTGGTGATAATCTAATATTACTCTCTTGAGTGGACATGCCCATTGATGCTGATATGGCAGCTGAGTTCCTTTCCCCTCAATATGCATCTGGGTTGAATTGAAAACAGATGCTACCAAGACTGCTTTTGTGCCTTTTTAAAGGGAAACAGAAAAACTTTCCATAAAATAAGATCTAAGCTTGGTTCAGCTCAAGCTCCAGGTGAAAAAGATGAAGGGCTGGGGTTTTGCTAATCTCCTGCCTCCTACTTCCCTTCCTTATTAGTTCATTCCTGCCTGGTTGTCAAGCATATGCATGTGATAGCTTTAAAAAAAAACAATAATAACAAACAGTGTGCATGTATCTGAACTTTGCAATCATTAAATTAAATCCAGATGTGACAACACAGTTCAAGCCTACAGATCTGTGGGCTGGTTACTGTTCAGTAAAATGAGAACATTTCACCTGGCCTTGTTGCTATTGGAGCCAAGTAAATAATGTAGCAACTATATTTACCATGCAAATTACCTCATTAACCTTAACAACTTACACAATGTTTTTCTTAGCAAAGCTGCTAAAGTTCCTGTTAGTAACTCAAAGGAAAAAATAATAATAATATCATATTTTCCAAGTTTGCATATTTGGACAGAAAACGTCTTTCAGGTTGATGATACAGATGTCATCAGGCTGCAGTGTTATTACCATCCCAGCCCTATCCCCTGCCTTGTATAGATCTCTGCTGGATATAAGCTGTGATCACTCATGTTCAAAGTAAATTGATTCAACACACACACAGAAGATCATTTTAGCTCCACCATCTCCTATCAAAATGTGGAGATCTGGGCCAAGCCAGGGCTATGACAATCAAGTCTGTTTTGAATTTTCCCTTCCTAGAGAGGCAGCACCCTTCTATATTTCTGCAACCCCGTCTCCCTTTCCACATTTATATCTCTCTCCTGCTTTCCCTAAATCCATACCCTTGTAGGTATAGGACAAAGCTTATTTTAGCTTATCCAAGGGACTGTGTCACTGGTGATAGCATGTGTAACTGATCCAGAGTCAAGAGACACTCTATGGAGACTACTCTTTACAAAATTATAATAAAATCTTTATTGAAGAAACGACACAGGAAAAGGTAGTTAGCAATTAAAGGTTATCAAACAGCAAAACATTTGTAGCTTTAACCCAGCAAACACTCCCCAACTCTTTCACTCTCTTTCACACACACATCATCAGACTCTCAGATGGATCTCTCTCTCTTTCTCCAAAACTCTCTTTCCATTATTTTTCTGTTAGGCTGACTCCTCCTGCCTTGCCCCTCCCTCTGGCTGGCCTGGGTTCTGTAGTCATCAACGAATCGATTTAAATCCTCTTGGTTGCTAGTGTGGCTCTGTTGCTATGCTCCCCTGGGTTCGTCACACTTCCTTCCCCAATTCAATCATTCTCCTCATGGGGATAGTAACAGATCCGAGCAGGAAAACTTCCACTAGGCGTTGTCCATGCAATTGTTGCTGATGGGGTAGAGAGTACCCATGTGTGAGGAAACCTCTCAGATTCAAGCTTGTTGCTCACCATGGGAGAACTGAAGATGAAAAGGTGAACTTCTTGCTTCACATGTTAATTCAACATGTTTTGTACAGGAATGAATACAGCAGCCAAGAAAAGATCAGTTCTTGGTGCTGATATCATGTTTAGTCAGGGTTAGTCTTATCCATGTTTTTGTTTGGCTTAACCTTGGTTAAATGTCTAGTGGAACTATGACCTGATTGAAATGTAATGCTAAAGAAAAAAATTATGTGCATGTTTCTGCTCCCTTTCTGTTATTTTCCTCCAATATGGTGACAAGGAAGATATTGAAAGCATCCATTTTTGTTTCCAGCTAGAAAGCCTGAGTAGCTACATTTGTTCAGTTGGATCAGGTTGGTTCAAATGTGGATAGGTGACCACATGTAGATGCTGTTCTTGTACAGATGCTGTATAGATTAAGGAGCTAGAGTTAATTCTGAGAGCCAGTGTAGTATAGTGGTCTGAATGTTGGACTATGCCCTATAGACCAGAGTTTGATTCCCCACTTGGCCGTGGAAACTCACTGGGTGACCTTGGGCATGTCACACACACTCAGACCCAAAAGACCCCATGATAGGTTTAACTTAAGGTCACCATAACTCAGAAATGATTCGGAGGTACACAACAATGTAGCAAGTTAATTTTAATTATGTTTTCTCTGACAGGGTTAAAAACATGTTCTAAAGTTGCCCTTTTCAGTCAAACCATATTTGAAAGTGTGATAAAGTGCTGTGAACATAAGAATTAAAATATAAGAGAGGATATCTACCATCCAGAAGTGCTATATGAAGAGGAGCTCCTTCTTGTGGCAATGTGGATGTTTGTTTTAAGAGGGTGGCTATAGCTGAAGCCTCCAGGCTTTCCTTTGCTTTTCCTGTTTGAGTAACATTTTCTGCCTTCAGTGAGAGTATCAGGGATTCCTGTATAATGATGAGGAACCACACTGTGACTTAGTTCAGATAAATGTCAAACAGTGGTTGGTTGCAACTGAAACAGATTCTTCAAACATCACAGTTTTCACAGATATAGCCGTGTTAGCATATTTCAGTATAAAAAAAAAAAAAACCAAGAGGGGTCTAGTGGCACCTTAAAGATGAACCAGTTTATTTCAGTGTAAGCTCTGATGGGCTACAGAAAAAGTTGGCAGCGGTCCATGGAAACTTAAGCTGAAATCAATGGATAAGTGTTCAAGGTACCACATGATTCCATTTTACTGAAATTTTGTAGTTGCACTGTTGTAGACAGATGAGACGTGTACTGGGAGTGGGAATAGAATCCAGGCCTTATTCATAAATTACAATTAGTGATATGTCTCCCCGCACCAAAAAACAACAACAACAACAACAACAACAACAGTGGTATAGTTTGTTGAAACTATAATGAAGTGGTATAAGACTGAATAGAGAGACTCCTCTGAGATTTGGTTTGTTACATTGCAAGAATGGAGATAGGTAAAACGTCTTAATCATAATTTACTCAGTGCGTTCCAAACCAAAATTTCATACTTATGTAGTGCTTGATCTTGGTTAAGGAGAACAAACCATGGTTAAAGGTTGTGTCTCCTTAGGGTAAATATCTTGATGGTAGAATGCATTGCTCTTCCCAACCACTTTCCATGCCCCATTGTTTAGAAAACTTGATGCTTTCTATACTTAGTGTGCAAAGGATAATAGAGTTTCCCAACATCTGTTCCCATTTAAATTTTCTAAGTGCCCTCCTCCTTTGTGTACAGCCATTTCATAATGATCTTACTCCCTACTTATGAAGCTTGAAGATGGGAAGTGGCAGTTTGGAGCCAATGCTGAATCCTCACTAATGAACATTTGCAGCTGCTGGTGGGACTTGGCGAATGCCTGCCAGCTCCAGTGACAGAATTCATCTTGTAAAACGTACCTGTGATAAATATCAACTTGCAGTGATTAAGCAAAAGGTTGTTAATTCATGAATGGGCTTTGTACATGAGCCAGAGAGTAATTTGATTTCCAGCAGCTATGGAGTACATTATTTTCTCGCCACCCCTCTAAGGAACCTGGATGCCAAAGCTCGTAAAGCAGCAACAGCTTTGGCCCAATTCTCTCTCTCTCTCTCTCTCTCTCATAAGCCCCAGCTAGCCCAGGAATAAGAATGGAATAAATGGAATAGAGGGGGAGACTTGGCAAAAGGCTTGCCAACAGCAGTCCTACCGATGAAGGGCTGGGTGAATCCCTTCCTGGACACATATGGAGGAGAATGAGATTACTTGGAGTTCTGGCAGGAAGATAGTTAGTTTGTGTCACATGAATAGAGAAGTTGGGAAAAGGTTAACTACTACACAAGAGCTGAAAGGTAAAAGAGCTCCAATGAGAGATAAATGTTTTCATAAAGAGTTCTCATCCCAAATACATTTATTCAGTAATGCTTTTACCACAATCAATCAAAAGGTAGAAAATAGTGTGCAAAGATTCTAGGGCTCTTCATCAGGCAAGATTTTTGTTAAATAGTAGGTAGAGTGGAAAGACTTGACTTTAAAAGTAGTTGTAACATCCATGTCACTAGGGTAGAGAATCCATTCTGGGGTTTAGATTGAATCTTAAAGCAGCTGTTGAATGTGTTGAACCTATTCTGAGGATAGCATTTGGCACCTTGGATAGCTCTCTTAATGTTCAGACTGAAATCCAGAATGAATTCCAAAACCTAAATTCCATTATTACTGCGGACTACAGATTGTACTTGGTATGTACCTTCAAATTCACTCTGACTTGTGGCAACCCTATCACAAGGTCTTCTTGGCAAGAAGTTATTCAAAGGAGGTTTGCCATTCCCTTCCTCTAAGGCTAAGAGAGTGTGATTTGCCCAAGGTCACCCAGTAAGATTCCATGGCTGAGCAGGGATTCGACCCTTGGTCTCCCAGTGTCCTAATTCAACACTCAGACCACTACATTACGCTCTGACTAAATAAGGCCCACCAAATTAGTAGAACTTATCAATTTGTTGACTCACCTTCAACACCTGATTCAGTGGGTGGTTGGGACTAACCAACAGAATTCCACCAATAGCACCACAAAATCTGCCACTGGTTAAATATTGTAGAGTCCATGTGTTCTCTTAGAACTTAGATATAATTTGAAGGAAGGATTTTGTAGAATATAAAACAGATCAGATGATGTGATGGTGTCAATTTTCATCTGGAGTGGTTCTCTGACTAGTTGAATGTGTTAATTTCTAAGATGAGAGAATAAAGAATAGTTTAAGCCAACTCCTATGTTGGCATCTTAAGCAAACAGGACCTGACCTGAGGTAAATGTTCAATAAACGAATTTGACGTAAGTTATGAAGCGGTCTAGACCCTTTGCAGTCTAGAACTAGCCTTAATATTAGGCACAATGAGGCACCCACCTTGGATGGGAGAAGCTTAAGAGTGATATCCCTCTGACCATTTTTTGTTGAGACTCAAGGCCATTATTTTCTATAGGACATTTTAAATTGGACTGTGGCCTTCTGATGTGATGGAGGCTATTGTATTGTCACCAGTGTTTAAATAAATTTCAGCTACCTGCCTGGTTTACCTCTGATTTACATAGATATAGGAGAAGCAGGTCTATTAGACAGTAAAATGTCTTGAGCTGGCCCTGTTACAATTCTCCAGTGTTTCACCTGAAACAATATTTGTTCAAAAATGTGGCTTTGAAGGATGGGCAGGTGCCAGGGTGTGAGTGTGCTAGTGGAACCCATGAAAGGCTACTGCTTCATTTTTCAAACCTTCCCCCCCCACCCACCCCACCACCTATATGGGGTCAAAACAATAGTTTTGCCAAGGCAAGTAGCAGATGAGGGAAAATCCAAGGGGAAGGGAAAGTGGGGGTTATGAGACACTTGAGTGCTAGAAGTAAGGGAGGAAAAAATGCAAGGTGAGGTGAGGAAGAAAGTGAGGTGGAAGGAAGGAAAGTGAATATGCCAGTGATGGAGTGCATGAAGTACAGGAGGGACAGATTGTGAGGGTGCAAGGTGAAGCGAGAGAGTAAGAGGGAAGAGATAGTGTCATGAGGAAGGGAGGGTATGATAGTTCAACTTGGGAAAATGAGCAGCCAGGAGTCTGTTAGCAGTCCAAAGATTGAGAGCCAGGGTATCAGTCAGAAGCCAGGGATCTAAAACTAACATGAGGTGTGCAGAAGAGTAGATTGGATGCAGGAACAGGGCAGTCTCTGAGCTCTCTTCAATGTCTCTCACAGAGTGGGTGATCAACTTCATTTCCAGCTGCCTTAGAGAGTTTGCTGCCTGCTTTATTTGGGGAGGCTGATGGTTCAGTGCAAACAGCCGGGGCCATGCCAACAGGGCTGCAGGTGTGCTAGGCCTCTCTCCAAATACTCTAGCCCTGCTAGTATCTCTGAAGGAGAGCCAATGGATGGATGTATTGCAAGGTCACAAGGTGAAGAAAGAAAAAGAGTCGAAGGGAAGGGAGTGTAAGCAGACTTAATAGTGGTATCCAAGAAATAAGTGAGGGGCCTGTAAATTAGATTTGCTGTGAGAAAGTGGTGGCCCAAGGTCACATGGTAAGTTCTATAACCAGACAGAGATTTGAACTTAGGTCTCCCAGTTCTTAAGTCCAGCATTTTAAACTTTACACAGCACTGGTCCTCCTAGATCAGTTGTAACTGTAAAAACCAGCGTGAAGGTTGAAACACAGTGGAAGAAAAAAAAATGCAACAGTTAATGTGCTCAATTTGCATAATTAGAATGCAAATTAGATTAATTTGCACAATTATAATGCTTTTCATAATATGCAAATTATATGCCTGGATTTGTGAAAGTGAAATACGGCAACCCTACCAATAACAGCTACCCTTTTTGTCATGGAGGCATGGCGGGGAAAGGGCAACCGCTACCAGCCAATTAAAATTGTGAGGGAGCTCTGTCTTGCGTGTGCTCTTTCCCACAAGAAATCAGTTCTAGAATTTCTCCAAGAATCTTTCTTGAGAACTGCCACATTTACAGCTATCTTGATCCTGTCTTTTCTTCTCATTTTTCAGTTCTTCCTCCACTAATACAGAGATTTACTGGAGGGAAACATAAGGGGGGGAAAAGTTCAGATTAATAGTTAAACAGAAAGATGTGACATTCTAGGTCTCAAATATTTATGTGTCTTACTTCCCAAATTGCCAAAATCTCATCTTGCCCCAAGATTTTAAACAACGGTGGATTTGTTTCTTTTTTTTTTCTGGTCATTCATGAGGACACCATAGACTTGATGTGAAACGTTTTGCATGTACACTCTCTGCCCTACCACTCAGCTGTGGGTTTTCACCCATAAAAGCCAGCCCAAACCATTTTCTGCTGAAAAGAAAAGCCTTTTCCTGAGACAGAAAAAATAATGAGGCTCACAAAGCTACCCAGGGAGGCATTTATAAAGACAAGGGGGTGTTACTTAAAAGCCTGTCTCCTTCACTGAGCCAGATCCGCTTGTACTTTTTTAAAGACTCTTTCTTTCTTCTGGCTTACTGGTAACACAGAATTGCAATTAGGCTTACATATACCACTGGAGAGCCAGTGTGGTGTGATGGTTTCAGCATTGAACTAGGACTCTGGAGACAAGTATTAGACCTCCCCCCCCGACTCAACCCTGGAAACCCAGTGGGTGATCTTGGGTAGGTAACACTCTCTCAGCCTCAGAGGAGGGGAAGGCAAACCTCCTTTGAATAAATCTAGCTGAGGAAACCCCATGATAGATTTGCCTTGGAGGAATGCCATGTATATCTGTCTATCTGTCTGTCTGTCTATGGCCCTTTCCGCATGAGGCTAGTGAATCGCTTCGTGCCATTTCTTACCCGTTCTCCTGAGCTCAAAACAAAGCGGACTTTCTCTTATGTCCTTCCACAGGGCTACTTTGTATGTTCCATGCCAATTCGGAGCAGTGTGAGGTCATAGATCCACACTATGAGGATGAGAAAATGGTGGCTTCCTGTCGTTTGTTGGGCTGAACCAACCTCTGAAGCTGACCATGCCCACAGCCCACCCTCCGCTGATCACCAGTTCGCACTGGTGCAAATGTGTGCACATCTGCAGCACTGCGAAAGTACAAATTGGTGCAATCCGGAAAATTGAAAAAACGATGTCTTCCATTTTTCAAATAGCATGCTCGAGGACCACTTGGGGGCACATTTAATCGGACTTAGGTGCGGAACAAAGGTAAATAATCCGAACCTAGTCCGTTTCAAGGTGCAGACGACCTCAGTTACAAGACACATTGGCCCATCTTAATTTCCTTGTGCGGAAAGGGCCTATATCTGTCTATCTCTATCTCTACCTACATACATACAGGTACACACATACATATACAGATGGACAAACTCACCCATATGCTAGAAAATGAAAATAATACTAAATTTCTTTCAAGTTAGAAACCACTGGTATATTTTATACAATATGAAATGGGCAATATTAATTGATTTAAATGCTAGGACGGTAACAACCCAAGCTAAAAGGTCTCTCTTTAGGAGGCGTCCTTTGTTAGATTCACTAGAATACTTTAAAAACTTACTCTCTTCTATCATAGGAAGTAAACAAAATGGAGGTGTTCAGGAGGATACGGATACCATGACAGCATTTGTATTTTTTTCCTTTTCCTTTTCAAATATTTAAAATTTGGATCTACTATATTGGATAACTCTAAAAGCCCCTTAAGAGGTACAGGCAGTTAACTCCTTGGCAGAAAGAAATTGTTACCTTCTTTGGGGAAAGGGAAGGAGACTAGTTAAGGAAAATAGTTGTTTAGGGGCTCTTATTATAAGTTATTTTATTTTATTATAATTTAATATCATGAGGTTATGTACTAGTTTAAAGGAAGACGATGAATTATAGAGGGGTAATAAGGATTTATATATCAGATGCTGGTTCTGTCCAGTGAGGGAAGTTCTTTTTGTGTCCTTTGTTTGTATGTCCAGTGATATTTGTTAAATTCCCTTTTTGTTATTAGATTGTGACGTATGATGGATTATACCTATTTGGGACTTTTTCCAGCTTAGAATTAGAATATTAAGTAGCATGTGTCCCTTGTACTTATTGTATATCTGCATGGATACCCTATACCCTATTTATTTCATATGGATCTGTTTATATGTGTAGTCTTTTTTTACCCTTTCCTTTTTTTTCTTTTCTCACTAGAAAAATTCAATAAAAATATTTTTAAAAAACCCACATACATATACACATACGTACATACATACATATGTACACAGAGCGAGAGAGAGACACAAACATGCCATTACAGTAGCTAGTCCATTTTAAAGAGTGTGTTGTTCTTGAAGGCAGCACAAAACATCTTGCATTGTTAGAAATTTGCATCTGCATCTTGCCTGGCAAAGGTACTTTCTCAAAATTATCTGCTGTTGGTCCCCATGGGTCCCTTGCCACTTCTCTCTACCCGCTTCCCAAGCACAGTGCCAGAGCTTGCTCTTGTGGTGGGGGAACGTGTGCGTCTCTCTTTCTGTTTTCCATCTCCAAAAGCTGCATCTCAATGTAGGGAAGAGAGAGGGGGCAGATCTGACGCTAACCGAGTGGGCTGTGACAGCTTGGCACCCAGGGGAAGCCTGTGCTTCCATTTCCAGTCCTGTCCCCTCTGGGCACAGAGAGTTGAGCAGAGGAGTTCATGAGGATCAGCGTGAAAAAGGAAAACAATTTGATCATGGGGCCCTGGAGTTAAGAAGCACAGCGATGGTCTGGTGGGGTTTTTCACATCCAATCACCATCAAAGTCAGCTTTATTGTGTGAGCAGTATAGATATCCCCCTCCCACTAACATCTAAAAATACCTACAGGTAAGTCCAGATGAGATTACAACCTGTCTTTTATTTATTCTGGTTAAAGTTCTCCCTCTCCCTCTCTCTCTCTCTTTTCTTAGGAGCAGGTCACACAGTAATCAGATTCCTCAGCATTCCATGACATAAGGCCCCTCCCTAAACTGCAAACCCCAGAATTCCATAGGATGTTGAAAGTGGAATAATAGCACTACAGCAGTCTAGTGTAGAAATGGCCATAGTTTGTTTGTTTACATCAGTTGTATAACTGCTCAATTAGCATTATGCTCTGAGGGCTTCAACATAAAAGTTAAAAACCATTAAAAAAAATCATCAACAGAATCCTAAAATTTACCCAGAATAAATAAGCAACCTCAAGTACAAAGCTAAATATGTAAATAAGAGTCAAATGAGCAGAACTAAAAAGATGGACTCAAGTCAAAGCAACTCAAAAGTATTTTTTCCCCCCACTGAGGATATTGTGAATGTTCTCTACATTCCTCTCAAAAGCACCCTTTTGTACTAGCCACAATTCTTTATTTGGCCATACAAATGAAGAAGGTTCTCTGAAGATGATTTTAGCCTCTGTAGAAGACTAGGGCAGCTGTAGTGCAACTCAAAGGCTTTCTGCTGCCCCTGGGACCCCACTTTTAAGGTCTGTGAAGCTTCCTCATTTCTCAGTGACGTTTTACCAGTTTACCTTCCCACCCTGTATTTGTTAAGAATGCTGTAATGTAGGGATAATTTTGCCCCCTCCAAAATGCATGAAAACACATACAAACATCCTGCCTCACAAGCATCCAGGTCTCTTTATTACTCTGCAATAGCTCTGCTTTCCTCTGCACCTTCTCCCAAAATGGTGAGAGGAAGTGAAACAATACTTACTGTCACCATTTTGAGAGAGATGGCAGAGGAATATCAAGCTATTTGGGTTTGCTTTAGGGGATGGCACAGTCTGGGGGGGAGGGAGCTGAGATGAAATTTGGAATCTAGCCCCCCCCCAGACAGCTGCCCACCCCTTGTGTAGGACTATATAGGAGATGGTGCTTTTCTAGGTTATCTGGTCTCAAGCCACTGAGGGCTTTCATGGTTTAAATGGTCAATGGCCATATTGAATATTTTGTGCTGTGTTTTCTGCTTGATGCCCCTTTGGTCTGTGCGGAAATTCACCATAATGCAGTGTTCCCAAAGACTGTCAGAGCAAAAAAATCATCATGAGCTAAAGACCAAACTAGTTTTCAGAGTGCCAAGCAATTCATGTCTTCATTAAATATTGGCCAGCTCAGTCCCCTCTCTCCAAACCTCAATGTGTTTCCCATTAATACTGGGCACATATATTTTAATAAACTCTCCAGCCGACAATGAAGGTTGAAAATGATTTGTTTCATATCATTGTAAGGGATGGTAAGAATCTTTCCTCCTCCCTCCCTGCAATCTTATTTCTTTCTTTTGTTTCTTATTCTTACTATCATATGTGCATATGTATATATATGGACTTACTGTCAGAGGGGACTACCATTCTTACAGAATGGTTACTGTTTTTTCATAGCAGCAGTAAATCCATCTCCAGTTTTCTAATAATGTTTTCTACTTATTTCAAAAGCTATCCAGGAAGATATTTGTATTATGT
This sequence comes from Ctenosaura bakeri, assembly GCA_948474755.1. Taxonomy (NCBI): domain Eukaryota; kingdom Metazoa; phylum Chordata; class Lepidosauria; order Squamata; family Iguanidae; genus Ctenosaura; species Ctenosaura bakeri. The sequence continues at coordinate 271,208 of CAOLHI010001675.1, forward strand.
TGGTAAATATCATGAGACCTCCTGCCAGTGTTGATTATGACCACACATGAATTCTTGGATGGTATCCCAGAACATGCAAAACACTCCTTTAGGTCTGCAAAACCTTAGTAGAACTGCCCACCTCTCTTTGGAGGATTAGAAATGGGAAACAATGGTTTTAAAAATTGAACTTAGAGTTTACCAAAAAAGAAGACAATATAGTTGCAAAAGTAATATTTGTCGAAGATAGGATTGTGTGTCACAAATTTAAGTGGCAGAATGTTGTTTATCCAGTATGGACAACCTCCTTCAGTTGTATCATTATAGCAACAACTTTGTATTTTGACAAATTGAATTGAATGCAGACTGAGAGTAGACTCACTAAAAGAAATTAGTCATCATGGGGTTGCCTCATTAATTTTACTGCTTCTCCTTGAATCTAACTTAACGATCTGCAATAGCTCTGTTTTCCTCTGCACCCCTTCTCAAAATGGTGACAGGAAGTGATACAATGTTACTGCCTGGCACCATTTTGAGAGAGATGGCAGAGGAACACAATTATTTGTGCTTGCTGTGGGGAGTGTTAGTATTTTAGGACTTTAGGTATTGAAGACTTGGATACTACCCTGTATGAACCTGCCTGCATGGAATTAATGGATGGAATCTAATGCATGATTACCATGAAGTAGGTCTACTGGGTCAAACACAACTTCTTCTCTAGTATGTGTGTTTAGAAGAGCAACCTCTGTATCTCTCACACCAAGTCAATGTAGATTTAAGTCAGGAATCCCGGGAAAAGAAGCAGGAGGGATTTGTACAGTATTCCTTATTATTTTCTTCTAAGTTAATCCATCAATTCTTGTATTTGATCTTACTTAGCATGATGAAAATTTCATTTTCACAGCCCAGCCAAGCATATATTAAGAATGTGAAACAGTTTACTTTCTTAGAACAGACATTCTAGGCTCATGTCTACCCATAATCTTTACAAACTTCCCCAAAGTGTGCCTTGAAATTGCATAAATGGGTTAATTGTTCTCCATTTTGCCTTAGCTACTGCTTGTCCTTGATTCTCTGGGCCTTAGCCACTACACCTTCCAAATGTAGGGTCTCTGCAGTAATTTTAAAATATATCAGCTCTGTGATACAGGTGATATTTCTTCCCCCAAGAATTTCTGTGGCATTACAGCCATTCATCCAGGGACCTAGTTTATTAGTTTTCATGTTCATACATCTTCTAAGTCACCCATGGTAAATGATGGTCAAGAAGTGTGTTTGGCCATCTTAGATTAAGTAGAAGATTGTGAGAAGAGAGGCCAAACAAACTTCACATATTAATCAGGCCACTTCTTGACTTCTAGCATTGGAGCATATATACTTGCCTGTGGTTTTTTGGGGTTTCTATATGTGTATGTGTGCATCCATGTGCACACTTTCCTGCCCAACTATCTGTCTTTACACCTATGTCCCGGCTCAACAGAAGCCAGACTGAGATACTTTCATGCCCTGGATCTGAAATCTTCCCCAAATAACATTCACAGTGACAACATATTTGACTCTTCGTGCAGCCCACCACTATCTTCCCAGCCCCCAGCCCCCAATGTTAGGGCAGGAGCTGTTGTTTGGCTTTTCTCTTTCCTTCTCTGTTAGCCAACCAAATTCCTCCTTCCTTTGAAAAGAAGTTCAAGCCTTAAGAGTACATATAGGCTACCCAAACTGGTGTTAGGAAATTTGGATGACTTGCTGTTTTCTGAAACAAAAGCTTATTAACGGTGTGCTTCCTAACACTTCCCCATCTCTCTTTTTCTCTCTTCTGGGAAAACTGATCCCTGAGTTATGCAATCCCATGTTCTCCTCATTTGCAAATACAGATTCAAAAAGTAAATATTGTTAGGACTGCTGTCTGCTCCTTTTCTCTGTTGGCTCCAATTTGCCTCTGTCATTCTTATGTAGACTAACAGCACCAGCTCCACTTATCTGCTGTGTGTATATACAATGGAACTTTTTTTCTGCAAAGCTTAAACACTGTGCAGGGCTTACAGTGGAAGCAACTTCTGTTTCTCCTTTAATTATACAGTAGAATGTTTGCCTTCACTCCACTTCTACTAAAGCAACCCATTCCTCCATCAAATATGTTTTCTTTCTATGCATCTCATTAAATGGAGGGAGAAATCATACCTCCCAGCAAAGAATTTTACTGAATCATGAAGTGATTGAAATTATATTTTCTTTCACCCACTTGAATCCTCTGGTTGCCATTCAAAAGAAAATATTAAAAATGTAGTAGTAATGAACAGGTGAATGCATTTTTAAAGTGTCATCATTGTCATGCTGTTACTGATAAGTATACAACATTTTCAGATGAGGATTTTAATACAAAAAGTGTGGCTGTCAGAACATTGTACCACAATGATTGCAAAGATAGATCCAATACACATCTAAGTCCACTGGCTTACTACCCCGATGGCAAAAATGTCACTGAATTTCCAGCATGGCAAAATTAGCTGAGGGCTTTGAGATCACTGGAGTGATGGACAGTTTCCAAGTTTTTGTCTGAACTCCTAAGGAGCTATTTTGGAGATGCTGCTGAACTCTATCCTCAGAATAAATCCAGCACCTGGGATAACTCCTTCAAAATTCAAACAAAAACTAAGAGCAGTCGCATAGGAACGAGGGGGAGCAGGGAGATGCTTCACCCCTGGTGGCAATGTTTTTGGGGTATCCTGGCTTGTAGTCATGCCCCCGCATGCCCTGGCCATGCCCCCATGCACCATGGCCACACCCCGACACACTGGCCACACACACCATAGCCCCCCTGTCCTGCCCCCTCCACACACTCCAAGCTCCACCACTGACTAAGAGTCAGTTTACCACCTCACTAACATAGGAGACACCACCTGCCACCGTAAATGTGATCCCACTCTTAGGAAAAGGGAAGCAATTGCTTTAGATGTAACACAGAATGTATCTGTTAAAGAAGAATGAGCAGGGGGAGAGGACGAGGAGGAGGAAGGGGGTGGCAGGAAACAGATGCTAAATGTAGTGATGACAGCTTTCTGATTGAGCCTACAATTTTCCCCATCTGTTGCCCTCTATCAGAGAACATGCCACCCACTTGTCTTAAACTAGCCTCCTTCCTCAGGTTTTTCATTGATATTATACTGCATGGTAGGTTAATAGGATTTGGTTGCCACTTAGGACAATTCGGTACATGGAATGGGGAGGGAGTCACCAGCTTCTCCTCAGTCTCAGGGGAAAACAATGTCTTGGACTAGCTCTGTGAATTTCAGTCATAGATGTTCTTGGGAGAATTACATTCCCTTGTACCCTTGCATGTTGATTGTTAGCATGACAAGCCGAAAGTAGAGGAGGAGGAGAAAAGAAAATCCTTTTGTTTGCCTTCTGCTTGGACCTGTCATTAGTGGAAAAGGAAATGGGGGAATACATTGGGATGAAGTGGACAGAAATCTTCAGCAGTCCTAAATGTCTAACAAGATCTCCTGCTTGTTTGGTGTTGTTCTCAAAAAGATTCTCCAGCAGTTTCTACATTAATCTGGGGTGTCTTCTGAGAACTCATCCACCTCTGGTTCTGTTTTTTTCCAGATCCAATCAGTGATGTCTATTCAAGTATTTTGTATGCATATCCCAGCTTTAGGGCTTTTATCTGATGTACACAAAAATGGGTGAATGCTGGCTGTCTCTATTTTGTAGTGATTTACCTATAATTGCTGTACAGTGTCAATTACGAAGCCATAATCCCCTAGAAGCAAACCTTTGGGCCATTTTGAGCAGCAGTGCTGTAAACTTCTTGAGTCCTCCCTTTGCTGAGTGCATCCATTTGTAATCTTCAGATCAATGCGACAATGTGTTTTATGAATTTTAATGAATAAACCACATTGCCATTTGTTTGTTTGTGTTTGGCTGCTTTCTGATACTTTAACAAGTGGCTGTAGTGATAATTACCAAATCTTCTGTATTTATAAGTGTGGGGTGGGGGTGGAGGGAGAATCTCTGCATCTTTCATACATATCCAACTGGGCAATTATCTCCATACTGTATGTGCTGGCTTTTTTGTTGATTTTCTCTCTGCAGTAAATGTTGAGATTTAGCAATTATGACAACAGCCGGACGTGACATTTCCAAAGCTGATACATAGCAAACAGGGATGGCACAAAGTCATTAAAATTCTAATATCAAAATAGCTCTTCCAATTTCTCCTTTGCTTCAATCTTTTTCCTTTGTCTTATAAAAGTGATGTGGTTCCCAATTAAAAAAATTTTTTTTGCTTGTTTGCTTTTCCTACTCTTCCAAAGGGTTTTATTGTCCTTCAGAGGAATGACAAAGACTGCAGCAGTACATAATGTTCTCCATTTCTAAACATTTTAGAAATAGAAAGGGTCATTGGTTAGCCAGCTTCCTTCGTAAAGTTGGAGAGAAGAAGTGAGAGGGACTTATGACTCTAAAGGCAGGGTGATCTACCAAAAAGATTCGGAAGGCCTAAACAGTCATTAGCCACAAACTTCAAACTATCATTTAAGATCCTGGCTTGCTCCAAACCTGGTTATCAGAGTTTCCCACTTTGCAGATAATTCCTGGTTTATCACAACAGTTCATGAAAGTGATATTAGGATGTGGAGCATTACCCCAAGACTTGAGAATTTATCAGATTATTAAACAAAGAAATAATTTCTGAAAACAGCCATTCTGTCCTGCACGCTTTTGCTGTTCCACCTTTGAGTCACCTTCTTTGGAGGTTTCTAAGCAGAGGCTAGATGGCCATTTGTTGGGGGCACTTTGAGTGTTTGTTCCTGCATGGCAGGGGGGTGAATTCAGTGGCCATTGTGGTAACTTCCAACTCTATGTTTCTATTATTCTATGATTTGCAAAGCAATGGGATTGATAACGTGTGACTGTTGCTCCTCAAAACTAGGAAGGAGTGTAAATATATCTCCCTCAGCTCAGTAAATATCTGTTGTGAGGTGGAGTGAAGCAGAGTTTTCAGAGCATTTATATCAAATAATGGAATTGAAATGTTTTATCAGTCGTTTCAGGTTAATCTACTCTGAGTTTCCAGGAAAAGACTGGGCTTATATTCAAGTGTTAGTCTCAATTGCAGTAGATGATGTAGGCTCAAGGGGACTTGTTAAGTCAACACATGTGTTCAGTTCCATTGAATCAATAGGTCTACTTTAGTTGGGACTATTAGTTGGATTTAGGTTTGAGATGTAAGAAGAAACATTTGCCTGATTGTTTCAGTCCAATTAGTATCTTACTGTTTCTCAATGGAGTACAAGGTGCCTAACAGCTTTCATCAAAATGTGTAAAATCACAAATACCTTATCAAATACAATGAAACCAGTTAAAAACAACAAGAACAGAAAATGGCATTGTTTAGACTTACAAAGTCCATACAAATATATGTATGTCTTGAGTTGACTTCTGAATGACAACAATGTGGGTTACAGCTTCAGAACTTCTGGACTTCCAGATTTTGAACTTCTGTCCTCAGTTGGCTATGCTGTCTTGGATTTGCTGTCTCCCAAAATGTGGAAGGCCACATGTGGCCCAGTTCTCTTTCATCAGAAAGAAATTCTAAACCCAGGGAATCACAACTACTTAAACTCTACCACTAAGGCCTATGTTACAAGCAGAACCTCCATGGCCAGTCTCAAATTCCAAGCAGGTCAGGTACATGAGAAGGCAGTCCTCTAAGTGCCTAGATCCTGAAGCGTTTAGGATACAAATAGGAATCATGTATCCCTGCTGACCTGTTTAAGAATGGCAAGTGTCAAGGTGAGTGCACCTATAGTCCATGGAAATAGTTGGTGGAGACATCAAACCAGTCTAGGATCATATAGAGAGTCAGTGGAAAAAGAAATGTGACCAAGGAAGTTCAAGGTTTTAAAAAAAGCAGTTTTGAACATGGTCCAACACCAGTCAGGGAGGTCAAGGTGCAAAAATCCAGAGCCAGAAACTTCAGACAAGGTAGCATTGGATCTGTTGTTTGCAGCAAAATAATGGCTTGGTTGTGCTAATTTATAGGTGGCTGCAAATCAGCACAGCTGTCTTTATTAGCTGTGTTTTCATTTTAAGATAGACCAAGGCATTTCCTGTACCTTTGCAACAGATGTTTCAGTGAACAATACTCTACGGAATGAAATGTCTCTTAGAACTACTCCATGATCTTTAGGAGCTTTAAGGGATGATCTAGGCTGCACTTCTGGCAATTCCTTTTGCTCCGGCTAAGGCATGTGATCTTAGCAATCCTCTTCTTAATTTGAGGAGGCCTTCCCCAGGCAAGACATATCACCGTAAGATGTTATTGGACTGTAATTCCCAGCATTTTTCACTACTGGTCATACTGGCCAGAGCACTAGGAGTTGCAGCCCAACATCCAGAAGACATATCATTTCCCACCCATTGGTTTAGTGCTTCTGCATAAGGATAAAGATAAAGCTCATATATTCTTGCAGCACTGTGTTGTGGAGTGGTCTGTGTAAGATGAGTCTGTTTGCTTTGCCTGAATGTGGGTAACATGTTTGGCACTGTTGCAAAACAACAGTTTCGCAGCTGAACCACCAACCCCAAAGGGAATTCCTATAGCAACAGGCAGAGTCCTCCTCTTCTCCCTTTGTTTGGCCAATAGCAGGCAGCATCTTTCATCCATACACAAACACTTTGCATATCTCCAAACAAGTTGCTTTTCAAGCCAGGCAGGCATTAAGGTTTATCCTCCAGCGTGGCACGTTTGTGTTAAGGTGAATGGGAATTAGATGTACGAATACTTCAAGGGGACGGCGAGGCCCTTGTGTTGACTGCATTATCATTTATACTAACAAAAAGAGCTTAAAACGTTAGCATATTCTTTTGAAAACAGAGCTTTGCATTCTATTAAGTGAAAGGAAATAGAAGCCACACTGCATTATGTTTCCAAGCGCCTGTCAAGAAATGCTTACGGATGACGCTTGCTTAAAAAGCATCCGACTGTAGGAAAATATTCACAATTTCCTGATCCTTCTGCTGATCCCTTGACTAAGAAGTGGCAGAGTCACTTCAATTAAAATCCCAGTCAACCTGAAACTTTTCTTCTGCAACATGCACTTTTCACAAAACTAGAAACTTCCTTCTCATTATTTCACCCTGTTCCTACTCATTGCTTCAACCTTTCTTGCTTCTTTTTTCCTAGCTGCTTTGGTTTGGACTTAAAGATTCAGCAAGGTTGGAATTAAACAGATTGGCAAAAGTTTGCAGGACAACCTATGAACTATGAATGGAACAAATATTCACCTCTATTTGTTTCCTAAAAGAATAATGACCTTCGTGAGGCATGGAAACCCCTCTGAATAGTGCTGTCATGAAATCCTTCACATTTTGTGGGCTCATTCTGCACAGAAATATACATGGTTTTTGTACACCAAAGCCATGCTTTTGTGCAGAAAATCTGTTTCCTGCAGAACAGATGGCATGTGTTCTTTGCACAAAAAGAACATGTGTATTATTCTTTACCAAATAATTCACCAAGAGACTTTGCAAAGTAAAAATACTTCTTAAGAATTGTGCGGGTATCCTCATTTTCTCCTACAATTAGCAGTCTAGCCATACTCGTATGCAAAGATGATGAATGTGGAGATTTGCATCCATACTTGTCAATAAGTCAAAAACAGGAATGGTTCAGGAGGTCGTTGTTGTTTCTTTCAATTTTGTTTGTATAAGAATTTACCATAATTTCACACATTTATTCTATTGTGAATCTTTTAGCTACAGTGAGGTCATACTGAAGCCAATCTTACTGATAGTTTCAAGTGACTGAAAAGTGGTTTAATCATGCACATACACACAGAATGAATAAACTATGTTGCATCCAGGGATGGAAAGAATATTTTAAAATATTTTTAAAATGTTTCTTCAGTATTGAGAAACCTGGACAAGAAGAATCCTGGATTGACAAGAATTTTTGCAGTTCAGGACTTACTCTGTGCAAAATTTCCATGTAGCATTTTTTACAGGCATTGGCATTTTCTGTGTAGGAAACAGCATTTTCTGTGAAAAACAAATAACATTTCTCTAAAATGCTGTTTTCTGTGCAAAAATACTACACATGAATTTCATGCAGAATAAGACCTCGCCTGTAGAATTCTGTGTGCAGGAAACTGGAATGTTATTTCCTTTACATAAAATGCTCTTTCCTATGTAGAGAATACTGTTTCCTTTGCAAAAAAAATGCCACATGTGAATTTTGCACAGAATAAGTCCCACATGGAGAAATGTATCTGGAAAATGTGCAGTTTTTGCAGACTTTCTCCCAGTGGGAGGAAAATTACTAAAATTACTTGTTGCTTTCTTTGAGAACAACATTAGCACAGAAATAGATCCCTGGTCATAAAGAAGCCATCACGGACCATGCCCTCAACAAATGCTACAAGGAAGGAATTCCACAGATACACCTGTTGATTAATTTCATGCAGTTGTGGTTTGTTTTATTTTTTTAAATTAAGTTGGTGAGCATCTTTGTCTAATTTGTACCAGCACATCTACATTACAAATCCATGTTGATATCCTGTATCAACCCTGGAAAACTTTTTGTAGTTTTAGGAGCTCTTTTACACAATCAGGACTAAGGGTATCATTTTTCTGTACTTTTCATTTAAAAGGAAAAAATGTCTTCAAAAGTGTTGTGTTTTTTGAAGACTTCCCAATGTAAGACCTCTCTGAAAATAAATCACATGTGGTTATTTTACATAGAAAACAGTGTTTTCTGTGCAGAAATAGGCCTGTTTTCTTATGTGTAGAATAAATATTTGCACAGAAAACCAGCTTCCTGCACAAAAGATATAAGTTGTATTAGTATAATAATAAAAAGACATTATTTGCTGTACATAAAAAAATATTTTTTTCTATGCAAAGCAGCCTTGTGTTAATTTTGCATAGAATAAGAATAAGTCCACAACTTAAAAACGGTTGTTTTTCCAGGATTCTTCTTCTCAGGGTTTCTCAGCACTCAAGAAACACAATTTTAAATGATTTTTAAAATAGTTTTGAATATTCCCCTCATTTCTAATCAGAACCATTTAGCTTGTTATTTATAATTGCTAAGCCAAAGCATCAACAAAGAATCTTAGAAAAGAGAATTGGTTCTACTGTGGCTGACTTTTGCTTTAGGTCAGTACCTTAAATTGTTGCAGATTTCATGTGGAATGGGCCATCAGCCAGAAGCAGAGGCAGAAATAGGGATAACACAATCCAAAGAAGGCCATTGTCCAGGTGCTACAGATAGTATATGAGGAAGAATGGAGGGCAGAAGTTCCATCTGGAATGATCTTCTCATTCACACCTGAATTGTCCAGACAAAATATTATGCTGAGGGAGGGAGGACTGATTTCAGATTCAGAAAAAAATATTGTATGTGGGCCACATGATTTTTGCTGGCCTGCCCCCAATTTGCTCTTCCCATGCCCAATTTTGACATCATAATGCTGGAAAAATCTCCCACAGACTTTCTGCTTTAGAAGAAAATGTATAGAGAGCACTCACTGTGGTTTGAAACTGAAGCATCCAGAGTTGAAACAGTGCATGCAGTTTGGGCATTCCTTGTTTTAAAACAAAAGATTCTCTCTCTCTTTCATTCTCTCTCTCTCTGTCTCTCTCTCTCTATCCCTCCCTCTCTTTCTCTTTCTCTCAATCTCTCTTTTGTTGATACCACATGACCAAAACACAGTGGCAGGGTAGGATTTAGCCTCTAGTACTCAGAAGTTGTCCACCCTGCTTTATATGAGCAAGGAGATGTTTATATACGAGAATACGCCTATTGAGGGAGGATGCCAGGGTTTGCACTTTTTCCAAGGTCACACAGAAATGGAGAGGGAAGGCAGACAGGACCTGTAGGCTCCAAGCAATCTAGTTCACCAACATCTTACTTCCTTCTCAGCTGCTGTGCTCCCACACGTTTTTCTCCTGACACCCCTGCCTATACTTGTATGTTTATACCAATGCAATACATCAAAAAACCCTGGGACCCCACCGTATGGTCCCATTAAGTCAGAAACAGTTTGAAGGCACGCAGCAAAAACAAAATGCACCAATGTGTTGCTGACCAGAGAACTGCGTTGTTAAGAGCTAAGCACTCAAAGCCCTTTGCCTAAATAGGCAAATCTGTCAGCTTTGCTTTCCTCTACATTTGTTTTTATTTTAAAGCTCTTCCCTTTGAATTTATGAAGAAATGTACAGATTTAGACAGTATTATTTTTTTAAAAAAACAAACAAACTGTTTGAACTGAAAGAGAATCTTAACCAATCCCTATCATATACATGTTGCTGCTGTTTTATTAATTTATATCCTACTTTTCCACTCCAAATGGCACTCTATATGGCTGGCAAATTATTGACAATTGTAGGGACTGAAAACATACAAGAACATCAGTAAAATATACTTGAAAAAAAGTTAATCTGTAGAGTTAAACCTATTTGAAATTCCTGACAAAACACTACCTCCAAGCCCCATCCCAAGTGAGTGAACCTACAAGGATATTATGGTTGACAGTACAGAAGAACTAACAGGGACACATTCCCCCTGCCCATTTCCCAGCGTGAGTTGTCCACCAACATGAATGACCAAAGCCATCTCCATCCCATAACCCCTGGAACTGAGAGGTCACCAAACGTTCCATGACATGCAAAAGATGACTACTGCAGCATGAAAAGGGTGTCATTGGTAAACTGGATTTATCCAAGGATCGTTATTATTTCTGATGCCAATGCAGTCTCTTTTCAGGTTCACACATCCATAGTATGGTAACAGTTCACATGAAGAGACCTGTGTGGTCTGATTTAGGCAATATCTGCACTAGACTGTTATAATGCTATTATTCCACTTTCAACATCCTATGGACTCCTAGGGTTTGCACTGTTGAAAATGGAATAATAGCACTATAATAGTCTAGTGCGGAAATAGCCTTAGATGGGATCTCAGCTTGAATATTTCACATTGCTGATTTTCTGTGCACATGCAGTAACATATTCAGACCAGGTCCTAGCCTGTTCTGTTTTGTTTTTATGTGGGTGCAGAATCTGTCGCCATTATATGACCTCCACTGCCATTCATTATAATGTGATGCGGTCTAGGGAACAGATTTACTGGCTGTTTGTGCATAAACCAGTTTGGGCTCCAGTTTTCACAGAACTGTCTTGTTGTGTCAAATCTCTCCACTTCTGGAGATGCAGTGGGAATTACTGTGCTTTAGGAGTGTGTCAGAGAAAAGGGAAATGTCCTTGCCCATTCTTCAGCTGCTCAGCTGAGAAAGAGAAAATGACAATCTTCAAGGAAATCTTTGTAGGGCCTTTTAGCAATAGTAAATTAGCATAGGAGAAAACGTTTTGATGATCGGCTGTTTGATACCATGGGATATCTACAGCCCCTTACTCAACCAATTGAACCTAATGCCTTCTATCCTTTTCTCTTTTTTTTAATCTTAAATCCTCCAACTGGGATGTAAATCATTCCTGTCCTCTCCACCCTGCTTCCTGTCTCTGCAGAGTTGCACAGAGAAGCTGCATAAAGCTCCAGTAACAAGTACATTTGAAATGCTAGAAACCCTTTCCCCCAGCCCCAACATAAAATGGATGTTTTCATTTTAAGCCCTTTGGAATTACTGAAACATGGTGTTTATGAAGGATAACCTGATTGCCAAGTTTCACACAAACCATAAATGTCATGGCTAGGATGATTATCATGAATATAAACTGTGATTGGTCACACATTTGGAGGAAATGAGGTGGTGATTATTGCCATAGGTTCCCAATGAGAAAAGCTTCCCGTTCTTGCCAGTGGCTTCCACATCAGTGGGGCAGTAAATCTGGCCCATATTTTGAACTGTATTTTTAAAGGATCTGTCCAAAGTGCTGAACTGCATCCACCTTGGAAAGCTTTTGTAAACTCTAATCTAAAATCCGGATCAAAATTGACTGCCATTAGCAGTAGTGGTAGTGATGATAGTGGTATAAATGTTTTAGGCAGTACTGAAAGTTACATCCCTATTGGGGTCTTTTTTTGATGGGGAGAACTTCCCTTTTACATATTCATATATTTATGTTGCATTCACTCATCCCAGTGATATTGTCATGTAACTGGATCATATCATTACTGTGCAAAATCTGATTGCTGCACTCAGATAACTTATTCAGAAAGGAGGAAGCAGCTACAGCCATGAGAAAAAAAATGGTGCTGCAGCACCAACAGTGAAAAGGAACAGCACCGACAAGATGATGGTAAGGATTGCGAATATTCTTTTATGTGTGGATTGGGAAAATGACTATATTTTAGAGATAGATAAGAGCTAGATAATATTCAGTGCAGCTCAAAATGCAGGTACTGATTTTTATTTGCTGTATCATTTCTCTTACTCCTGTGCAGTTAAGAATCATGGCAGATCAGACTAAAGATCTGACCACTCCAGTGACGGATAAGAAACTTGTTGCATTCATACTTTAATAAGAGATTATCCGATTCATGTATCCTAGAACTGAACACAAAGTGTAATACAATTTGCATTTCCAAGCTTGAAAGGGGAACATCGATGAAAGGGGAACAATTTTAAGGCATTTTTGATTAGAAAAAAAAAAAAAAGGGTTCATGAACAGTAGATTCAACTGAAAAATATACACAGACACAATTAAACAATGGAGGAATACTGTGAAAAAATGCAGCCTCATCTATTTTGGAAACCATGCATGGGAATATGTACACATTTCTGTTCAGGAAGGAAAAGGTCCATAATCCACATCAGAATGAGGCAAGTATTAGAAAACAACAAAAACCTTAATGAGCTTGTAAGATCTGCACATTTCCAATATAGCCCAACACTTTGGCCATTTCCGCACTTCACTCTTATAGCACCATTATTCCACTTTCAACATCCTATAGAATCCTGGGATTTGCAGCTGGCCCCTCTCTAAACTGCAAACCCCAGGATTCCATAGGATGTTGAAAGTGGAATAATCACGCTATAAGAGTGTAGTGTGGAAATGGCCTTTGTTTGCACAGTGCAGAGAAGTCTTGTAGGACCTTAGGCACTGAAAGAAAGAAGTGGGTAGCGTAAACTTTTGTAGGCTTAAGGATGTATTTGAAGTAGACTTAAGTGTACGAAAGCATGTGTTACCAACTTCTTTCACTCAGTCTCAAAGGTGCTACAATAGCCAGACTGACAGGGCTATTGTTGCACAGTCGACAATCAAATGCCCATAGGAAGCCCACAAATGCACTAGGATCTTCCCACTCATGTTCCCTGAGAAGAAATGAATAGAGGCAGGTAGCCTCTGGCACTGGAGTAACATGTAGTTATCATGACTAGTAGCCATTGATAGCCACAATTTTTCAGTCTCTCTGCCTTTTTTGCAAATAGTAAGTTTGATCTTTGTGTGCAAATGAGAGAAATATCTGATTTCTTTTTTTTTTGCCTGTAATTGTTACAAAACTGTATAACCAGAGTCTTTATCATACATGGAAAGGCTTTTCTCTACTCTGATTAGTTTGTTCTCTCAAATTCAGCAGCACAAATTTGCCACTTTACTTTCTGAAGTTTTCTCAGTCTCTCTCTCTCCCTCTCTCCCCCACCCCCCATATCTTGGAACCTTCTTTTTTCCTTAACAGCCATCTTTGGAGATGAAGTTAATATTCCTTTAGGTGGCAGGGCTGCTTTAATGTTCTGCCTGAAATCCCATGCTAAGACCTAGAGTACACTGGGGCAGGGAAACTGCTGTTCTTTCTCAATCCCGAATCCCATTTTACAAGGCTTTGATGGCTACTTAGCTTCAATCCACCAGCCAAAGAAATGGCAGAAAATACTGCAAGCTGTAGACACTTCAAAACCTGAGTTATCTGAGAAGGCTGCTTGGGCTTTGAGCTTAGAAAGAAAGGAGGAAAAAATGAAAATATTTCCTGCCTTAACACTAGGGAGGAGTAAAGTCAGGCCCAGCAACAATGAAGTCCACTGGCATGACTTTCAGCATATGCAATAAGATAATATATGGTAATGAGGACGGGCCAGTGACTGCTAGAAGTGAACGTTGCTGTAACAAGAACTTATCACCACTTTGGCTGTTTCTGTCTCTTTCTGGGATTCAGTCTTGCCAGAGTGGCATGAATAGAAGATTTATATTGCATTGTTAGACTGTCAAGCTACTGCACAGCAACAATTTCCAAATGATAACTTCTCCAGCTTACAGAAGTTGTGAATTACATGCTTTTAGATGCCAGCAAGCAGAGCTGACAGCTGCTCAGCACACAAATCTTCTCTTTCCCTGCCTGTCCCCTTGCTAGTCCAGTATGGCTAGTGGCTCAACATCCTGCCCAGATCCTTCTTAATACTGTTATTTCAACTGTCAGGAAACTACATGTATTGTAGATAGAAAATAGAAGCAAAGAATATGTAGGAAATGCACTTTCTCCAATACAAAGTCAGATACATACATTTCACAGATGAAAACTTGGAACACAGGTGGCCAAGCAACATCAGAGTGTGGTCAAGAAAGCAAAAGTTATTAAGGGGAAGGACAGACAAGCTAGGAGAGGCTGCAGTATTCCATCTTTTCTTTTCATTAGTCCCTGTTGAGTTGAATACAAACTACATTTGCACTTTGAACTCAGGCCATTTCCGCATGTGGCGATGGAATCGCCCTGGTCCGGTACTTACCAGACTTCTTGGCTCGATGCTCGGGTCCAGGCTGCTCTGGAACAGTGTGTGGCCGCTGCTCCACACTGCTCTGGGGACAAAAATGGCAGCTTCCGGTTGGTGGAGGCTCTCCACCAACCACTGAAGCTCGCCAGCCTAAAGCCCGCTCACTGGTGCGAGCCTGCAAATCTGCACCAGAGTGCAGGAACGGAGTGGCACGGAGTGGCACACTCTGTGCTTTTTAAAAACCTGAAGAAATAGGTTTTTACAAAACATGCTGCACAACCACTTTGGGTCGTTCCGGAGTGGACTGAAGTGCGAAACTACGTAAAGTAGTCTGACCCAGTCTGCTCCCAGGTGCAGACATCCTCTCTGGAGGATGCTCTGCACCAGTTTTTTAAGTCCGTGTGGAAATGGCCTCAGTTTGCAGCAACTGAAGTGAGCTGAGGGCAAAGGGAGATGTGGGAAAAGGAGAGAGAAACTGGCACACTTTAAAGCACCAGAAAAAGAGGGATGATGAAGACCTAATTGGGACTGTCCTTGCCAAAAAGGGACAGCACACAGATGTGTTGGAAGAGAGAAGTGGGAACTGCTTACACTCAAGACCACAAAGTCATACCTGGAATAATGAATGTATTAAAGAAAGAAAAAACCAAACCGTTTAAGGGAAAGTAAAGAGAGCCTGTTGAGTGTAGCGTAGGAAGACTCTCCTGAGCATGTCCAGAGTGTCAGGCTACACTGTAATGCTAAGCTCATGCTAATTGTCCCATGCTGATTGTCCCACAAACAGACACATTGTGTCTATACTAATCAACTATTTTACCTGAACAAAGGAGAGTACATGGTACAAGCAGTGAGTCAAAAGCAAGCATGTGTATGCATATATGCGTACATACACACATAGCAGAGTACACCTCCCAGCCTACATCTCACACCAGCATCACACATAGCAGTCAACACAGAAAACACAGAGACCATAGGAAATTTGCAGCCTTAGACCACTCCCATGTAACGTGATGTAATATAAACATTCACAGGGAACGAACTGTAGCTGTCCTTCTCATCACAATAGCACACAGAGCTGTGCTGTAAGGGCATTGTGACCTTGTTACTACTCATAGCTTCCTTCGTGGGAAAATACCTGCTACAGTTTAACCCTTGCATTCACTTTGCATCACGTAACAGAGCCAGCATAGTGCAGTGATTTGAGTGCTAGACAGAGTTTGAATCCCCACTCAGAGTCTGGGTAGAGTTTGAATCCCCACTCAGTCATGGAAACCCACTGGGTGACCTTGGGTAAGTCACGTTCTCTCAGCCTCTGAGGAAGGCAATGGCAAACCCCCTCTGAACAAATCTTGCCATGAAAATCCTGCAGTAGGTTCACATTAGGATTGTCATATATTGAAAAGTTGAAGACACACAACAACAAAGAAATAATCTTAATTTCAAACTGAATGAGATAACAAGATCCATGAAGGAAACAGCTGATTACAGATGAGTTGAATATTATATTTTCTTAAATATCAAATTTTGGTACTCCATCATTGAATGCAAATGTTCAGTTCAAACTCCACACTTTTCCAGTGGGAGTCTTTAGTTCAAAATGTAATATTTGGACTTGATGTCATCTCTGTATTGCTCTGGCTCATATGAAATCTTATGAGTTTTTCCACCTAACATATACCAAATGCCACTTCATATTCATCAAATTATGTCAGATATTAAACATGGTATCCCGTCAGCGATAATATGCAATCAAATGCTTAAAAAGTGTTCTTGCATGCCAGTTGCCATTAATACAAATACCTAATAAATATTCAGAAAATCATCGAGCATTCAGAGAATATCCACAGATACTTAGTTGCAAGAATTGCAGGGGAAAATTTAGGGAGCAAATTCACTTTAGTTTCAAAATGGCATTTGTTTGAGGGGATCAGATGGATTTCATGAATACATTTGAACTTAGTAATCAGTCTCTGAAGTTTCTGTGATCAACCACTTGACTACCGTGGCTAACAAAGTCTTTATAGTATTCCTACATAGGCAGGATATGTGGATAAGTACTCATTTTAAGTACTCATGCTGCATTTGTGGCTAATGGTGCCACATGCATGTTTTGTTCTGAAAGTATTGCTGTGTTTGGTGCCTACATTTCTGGAGTGACTCAGCTGTAAAGTAGCCAGTTGTTTAGATGTAAGCAGGTATACAAATTATCCCATATATTTCCCTAGAACTTTTTACTATGCCATCCACCGGTATCAGATACACCATAATATTTATGGCTTATCTAATATCCATAGCTTCCAAACACCTTCCATGCATGTGTTTTGTTTTCCAATAGAAACTGTTATTCTTTCTCTCTGCTTGCTCATGCAAAAGCTTATGAATCAAAACACTGTGCAACCTGAGCACTATTTTCATAGCTGCTAGCTATGAAAAGAAAAGTGGTAAAAGTATAACAAATCCCCCAATTTTAGATTAAGCAGAAGGAAGGCAACACCATGGTAAAACTGAGAGGGGCTTTTGTAACTCTTGTCAATTTTCCATCTGACTTTCTTCAAGCTCATTGCAGGAGCAGGACAAAAACGTGTCCATTTCACTGTTGCTCTTTTGTACTGATTTTGCATATCGCAGTTCACATATGACTGCATCTATGACAGCATAAGTACTTTGAAAGATATTGTGAAAGGAGGTGTCATATACCTCCTTGTGCATTGCCTATGCACCAAATGCAGGAGAGCAATTGGAGGCTCATAAGTGCAGATCCTCCTCTCAGGCACTGATAGTCCACAGTGGCTTTCACATGTTTCCGAGGAGGACAACTGTTGCTTCTTTTTCAGGTGTGCACAGGCAGATGGAAAGTGACACCCAACCAATTTATGACATAAGAGCCTCCTGCTGCACTTCTACATTTTGAAAAAAAAAAGCAAGTCCTCCTCATCTACTCCCAAAGTACCATCCTACCTACACTAGGGGAGATTCACTTTCTCCTACTGCTACTATTGGATGTTGGTTACAACCTCATTGGCATATCTGGGCAGCACGTGCAAAAGTTTGTAAATCCATCAACTATCCATTTTTCATGGTAGAGTTTAAAATGGGTCAGGAAACTGCAGCCTTTGGACCTTGTGGGGTCCCCAGACACCATATTTGTGGCCCCTAAAACTCCCCAACAGTTTCCAAGATTCTCCAAAGTCTCACAACATCCAATTCTTTAAAAAAAATCAGAATGATTTTCAGGCAATTTTTGCCCCCGAATCACACAGAAACCCCCAAACACATGCAAACATGCAATAAATTTACCCACAAGGACCCCCAAATCCCTTGTACCCCAAATGACTCTGTTCTCTTTTGCAGTCACCCTCAAAATGGCAACAGTAAGAGATGTGCTTTTACTTCCTGTCTCCATTTTGATAAGATCTTCAGAGAAAATTCCTCAATTTTCATCTTCAGCACCTTTTAAAATGGTGACAGGAAGAAATGCACATTTACTTCCTCTCACCATTTTTCATAAGGTCTACAAAGGAAAATGAAGGTGTTTGAGGGGGATGCAGCTCACAGAGAAGTCTGGGACAAGAAGATTGCCCCCTGTTTCCAATGCAGTTGCCCACCTGTTCTATAAAAGGATAGACCTAGAAATGTAAAAAAATAAACAAAATAGAAATCCTTGTATTTCTCATTATGTCACATGAAAATAAAATAGAAACAAAATGTAATTGTTTCCCCTTCTTACCTGAAAGCTATTTTCTGTTTATCCTAACTGGTTTCGTATTTATGAGAACAATTTTTTATGGAAATTGTGCAAAGTATTGAAATGGTTCAAGTCAGTGGTTCTCAACCTTCCTAACGCCACGACCCCTTAATACAGTACCTCCTGTTGTGGTGACCCCCAACCATAAAATTATTTTCGTTGCTACTTCATAACTGTAATTTTGCTACTGTTATGAATCGTAATGTAAATATCTGATATGCAGGATGTATTTTCATTGTTACAGATTGAACATAATTAAAGCATAGTGATTAATCACAAAAACAATATGTAATTATATATTGTGAAATATTTATTTCTAATTACATGCCTCCTCTCCCCTCCTCCCAGCGCGGGGTCTCCTCTCCCCACCTCCACCTTCACACTCCGGCTCCATGCTCTCTCCTCTCACTCTCTCCGCTTCCGGCTCCACCAACGCCTCCCCACCCGGCAGGAAAAGATGGGGAAACATCCCCACACATGCCCAGCATGCCTCTTCTCCCCTCCTCCCAGCGCAGGGTCTCAGAAACAGCACTCCCATTGGCTGTGAGGCCACCTTCTTTCAAAAGGGGGCGGGGCGGGATAGAGGAGCGGCGAAATGGTCATTCGACCCCCAAAGGGCTCATGACCCACAGGTTGAGAACCACTGGTTTAAGTTATATAATGATACTTGCTGCCCTATTACATGAACTTTTTCAAATTAGAAGCCATTGCATGGGTTATTTGAATCTTTTTGATACATCAGCGGCTCCTGTTCTCTCTTTCTCTCTCTGTAATTTCCATCACAAAGTGAAAAGGCAAGTTTTGTACGGAGACTTTTTTCCACAGACTATTGAATCTTTGGTGAAAAGCAAAGCATTCCTCATTGCTAGAGGTTGGACAGAGGTTGCCAATTAGTTGTCAGTCTGTCTTAATGAAAACAAATAATTTCAGTGGATATTTTCAATAGCACCAGATGGGAACAGATATAAGTAGGTTCTGGAATACTATTTTCACCAGAATAATAATTTCATCTTTACACATGCTTAGACAATAATTAAAAAGATAATTTTTGAAAAGAAGATGAAAACGGAAAAAAGATAAATCAGACATGATGCATCATTTTAGCTTTTTCATTCAGAGGGAATTTTGATTCGGGTCATATTAGTTAACAACTCCAGTGAATAATTTGGTCTAGGTGAGTTTTCATCTTATTTTAATTTGGAGCATGCAACTTGACTTGTTCCCTTAAGTCCAAAGGAACTGTTTACAGACCCCTTGGACGAAATTCATTCTCCTGTACGTTACTCTGGAACGTGTAGCTTGACCTTAGAGTTCTTCTATGTGGTTAGCTTTCTTGGGGTAGACAGCTTGATTTAGAAGAGTTTTCAGCGGAGAAAGTCTTTGTGACATGAGCAGCTTCAACAGAAATAGGTGCCCCGTTAGCGTATTTTGGATGTTGTACAACTAACTTTGAGCCAGGACGCAGCACAGAGAAGAGTCAAACTCAGTAGTATTTAAAATGAGATTGGAATGGAGAGAGGCCAAACTTCAATGTTCTTACTGCCCATTCAGTCTGTCTGCAGTATATTACAGGGTCACTTATGGAGTGCTTCTGATTCAAGTCCAGGAAAAGACACTCAGACGGTTTCTCGTATTTCTTCCCAATTATGAATTCAGTATTTAAGTCTGCATTCAGCAGTCCCCATTTATAGGTTCTTGTCATGCTCTGCCCTGTCTCAGTTCTTCCATTTCTATATACAAATTTTGGATGAGAGGCAGCATTTGATGCTTTGGCATTCTTTGCCTGCCTATCTGCCAGCAAAGTCATTTAATTTTTTTTTTAAAAAAACTTAGTTAAATATTTTCAGATACATAGTATAACAATAATGACTGAAGTACTGTACAAATAAATTCATTAAAAGTACACTCCCACACCTTGAATTAACATTTTCTGTTGGGATCTGTAGGGAATCCATCCCTACTTTGTCAGTGAAATAAATGAATGGTTACCAGATGGAAACAAAGTTCTGTTCCTCTAATCACTGTGACATTGCAAATTAATTTCTCTGATAGCATATTGTTCCCAAGCCTTGTTCATCCATTTCAGACCCTTCCATCCTTTCTAGCATGGACTGCAACCAAAAGCATGGTATGGGCAGCAAACAAAAGCATTATAATTAATTTCTTAAAAAGAGATTGTTGGATTTTCCTCCTGGAAGACTGACAAAAGAAACAGAGCTCCTAATTCTTTCATACTCTGCCCTGTGATTTCCTTGATTAAACTTACTACTTGGTCCCAACAGTATGTTCCTCTGTGACAAAAGAGCCACATGTGCAACAAGGGGTAATGTTCCCTGTGATTCCTCCAACATGCAGGAGAAATTGTGAATACAGGCTAGTGTGTGAGAAAACATACTAGGCTACTATTGAACATTCAGAAAACAGACATTTTCTGCCACAGGTTAATGGAAACACTTGCATCCACTATAAAATGTTTTTCAAGAGGTAGACATGGAGCCATTTCAACCTGCCAAAATTCTGGAATGGTTTACAGAATCTAGATATATGTAGAGAGGTTTCCTGCTTGTTGTTCTTGTTTCTGTGTACCTTTAAGTTGTTTTCAACTTATGTTGACCCCTAAGGCAACTCTAGTATGGGTTTACTTGGCAAAATTTGTTCAGAGGGGCTTTGGCTTTGCCCCCCTCTGAAGTTGACAGACTTTGACTTGTTCAAGGTCACCCGGTGGGCTTCCATGGCCAAACAAAGATTCAAACCCATTTCTCTGGAGTCATAGTCCAATGTGCATGCCAGCAACATGCTGGCTCTCCTGCGCACTTAGGGGTTAATGATATCATGAATATCTTACTAGCAATAGAGGCCTCTAAGAATAAATAGGAAGTGAGACCTAGTGTGGTCTGGGACCAACCCCAAGTCAGGATAGACTTAATTTATGTGTTATTTCTTGAAGAGATACAGATGTTGTTGGAAATGCAATGGCTCCTAAGTCCATTCTTCAGTTTGTGCTACTATGCTGGGTCCTAAGTTTCTGTCCCACACAATATGGAGGAATAATTCAACCCCATCTCTATTTTGACCACCACAATTGATGTCCTTATCCTATGCCCTCACAGCTAGTAGGAGTACAGTTTAAGGAAGAAGTTATGAAGTCCTGGTATTTCACAATAGTGAAGTGTGAACTTTGAAGAGAAGCTCTCATCTTCAGTGAGGTGGTCTACAAGAGTGGAGTAATTAGTGAAGCTACACCTCTGGAAGTAATAAGGTATGCTTTGTAGCTTCAACCACATCATCATGGCACTAAGGCTGAGTAAGTCTTTCTTGGAAGTAAAATAAAAAGGAAAGGCAGAAAACTAAAAACTGTGAAGATAAAGCATTTGAGAAGAATAGGAGGAGTGTCTTTATATCTGTCTTGAGGTATCTAAGGTTTGATTTAAGTTCTTAAGATATAAAAATAGTCTGAGGAACTTGAAAAGTACAGTAGTCAAAAGAAACGTCTCTATGTTGATCTGTAGACCTCTTTCACTATGAAAGGAATGCTGTTGGCATGTTGTCTTGGAAACCTATATTGTGCACCCATGTTGTTCAAATCCCACTCTGAACTGCCCATATTTTTTATGACCCCCACAGTGTGTCACTGAAAAGATCTAGGTAAATAAGATTGTCTTGTGAGGATTTTCATGTAATTTTGTTCACAATGAGATGGTTTGGGGCCCAGTCAAAGGTGGTTTTATTTTCAAGATCCCTTGGCAGAAATCTTTCTTGAGACAGTTTTAAGAAGACTTGTTAAGCCACAAGACCTGGTTGCATGGACAAATTCTGCCATGGCCTTGCTGCTCACCAAAGTAGACAAGCAAAACATATATCCTTTGCTTTCCCTTTATTGGCTTTATCATCTCTTCTCCTCTCCTGATACTTTGCCTTCCTAGAGGGCAAGAACCTTCTATAAAATGGACTCAGGAAAAAGTACAATGGCCTCTCCATATTCACAAGGGCTTGGGTGCAGAACTCTCACAAAAGTGGAAAAAATGCTAAACCTCTCTCCCTATGACCCCCCTTCCATTCCTTTCCAGAGCTTCCCCTACCATTCCCTTGCCTCTGGCCCCAGCGCAACTGGAGGGAAGAAAAAAGACAACGTAAAGGGCTTTGTTAATATTGTATCCTCAGATAGAGAAAAATGGAACACTGAGTTCTGGCATTCTAGCTACTTCTTGTTGCCATCTTGTGAAAGGAGATTCCTCCCAGAGGGGAGAAGTGGAGCAAAGACAGCACCTGGCCAATCAGTGACCATTATGTAGCAAACTGTGCAGCCACCTGCAGTCATGTAGGGAATGCTTTGCTCACCCAAAAGGAAAAAAAAATGTTGATTTAAAACACAAGCTTTGTAAACCTGGAGAGAAGAATGCGAGGGAACAGGGGGAGGTGAATAGCAAGGGAGGGTAAGGCAAGCATGTTTCTCATGAATAATCAAATTTGTGAAGATCAAACTCAACGAATATGGAGGGAGAACTGTACTGTACTCAGGCATCCTGGAATAGCTTTTCTCACCCTGATGTGCTCTAGATATGTGGGACTAGCATGGTGCTTTGGAGAGATGATAAGAGGTGTAGACCAACACAGCTGGAGGGAACTAACTTGGGGTGCTGTAAAATCTTGGTCCATTGTTTAATATTAGTTAGCAAATTAATATTAATATTTTCTTCTGTGATTGTATACTAGTGGGACAATTTAAACTGTGGGTTTTAGTGATTGTTGAACTACTTTGGAAGTATTGTTTTGTATTATATAATCTTTTTTAATGTGCTGTAACCCACTTCAAGCATGGTTTTGCCACAGAAAAGTGTGATCTAGTGATGATGATGTAGTGTGGTGATGGTGATGATGATCTCTAAAATGATGATCAAAAGGAAACAAGATCTCTTTGCAACTACTTGGTTGATGTTGAGGTTTATTTTTAACTGCTTTTCTTTAAATGCTTTTAGTTTATGAAAAGAGTCAAATCTTCCTGCTGTTATAGTATCTATATTCATCTGCTAGAGGAGACCCCCACTTATTGCCCGTAGCCACAGATTAATGGCTGTGAAAGTGAGCTTAGAAAATGTGCGTGAAGCACCTCATGAAATCACTGAAAGCAAAGATGAAAAAAAGCCAGTGTAGTTCCATTTTTAAAGTTTTAGTCCCAGACTAGAAAAAGTAGGGTATGGATCCCAAATACCAAGCTTAGTGGATGACTTTGGGCCAGTCACTCATTCTCACATTAAGGGCTTTTTTGTGGATGAAAGGTGGGTATTCCACCTTTAGCTATTTGGAGGAGAGTGGGGGAGAAATCTGATAAAACCTATAGCTGCATAAGATCTGTAAGGATAGGAGACATCCTCTTCTCCATCTCCTTTATCATGCCTGTAATTACACCAAACCCCACCTTTGCATATGGTGCACACTTGCAGAAGATGGATTTTCCTTGACCAAAATTTGAATTAACCTTGAGCAGATCTTTTGACTTTTTTTTTTTTTTTTGGATTTATGGTGACCCTAAGAGGACCCTACCACAGAGTTTTCTTGCCATGATTTGTTCAGAGGGGGTTTGCCATTGCCTACCTGTGAGGCTATGAGTGTGTGACTTGCCCAAGGCTGCCCAGTGGGTTTCTATGGCTCAGCAGAGATTCAAACCCTGGTGTCATGTAGTCCTAACCCAAAAATCCAGCCACCACACCAGCTCTCAGAAAATCCTAGGGTATTTCAGTGGTGCAACTATACGCAACCTGGTTATATGCCTGTCCTGTCAAAAGTACTCTAGATATAGTATTGCAGCCCAAGGTTATGCATGTTTACTGAGATTTCAGTATGGCTCACTTCCAAAAAGGCTGTAGTTCTAAGGACACTTAGGTGAATATTGCTGGACTGTAATCTTTAGTTTGCAAATCCTAGATTGTACCAGTAGAGTCAGAGAGAAAAGTTGCTCTTGGTACTCTGAAAATGCTAAGCGTGGTGTTTCGAACCAGAGGATAGACACAATGAATGTGAATATATGGCATAAGAAAGAAAATAATGCTGATTAAATTCTCTGTTTGCTGACCTTGCTATTTTAACTCCTAAATTTATTTAAGCATTTGGTGAGGTGTGTGTGTCTGTGTAAACAACAAGCCTGTTTACAAATTGCAGAACTTGTGCAATCCTTCTTATCTCTCTTGCAGAACCACTGAGATGGCAAAACATATTCTCTGTCTCAACAATGCAGTCTCTATTTGCATGAGAAAATTGGAAAGGAAGTTGTTTTTCTTCGTTTGCATGACAATACCCCTGCTGCAGTACAATTCGCCATTTAATTTGAGATAGTTAGTGGGTGAGGAAAGGAAAGGCTACACAGATTGGGATCCATTTGGCTGCCAGCACTATTGTGGGAAGGCTTTGTTGTAATTAAAATTGATTTGTACCTAGGAAAAGTCTTGGAATACCTGTTTGCTCAG
Source organism: Ctenosaura bakeri (assembly GCA_948474755.1). Lineage (NCBI taxonomy): Eukaryota > Metazoa > Chordata > Lepidosauria > Squamata > Iguanidae > Ctenosaura > Ctenosaura bakeri. The sequence goes on from CAOLHI010001675.1 coordinate 296,062, forward strand.
CAAACTGTCTGTGCAGTGCCTGAGGTCACGAAAGTTAAAGAGAGTAGAGAGGCAGCCTCATAGGATCAATCTTGTTCAATTCCACTGGGTTTTTATTCACACAAAACTCCAGATGATGTGAGGAATAAGTTGACTGCACCAGAGTGTTTCAGCCTGGGCCTTTTCTGAACTCTGTAGAGCAGTGGACTGTGGTTTTATTGACAGATTGCATGCTTTGGAATGAAGGTAGGAACAAGCAGGTCTCCCATATTCTCCTCTTTCACTGCAGGAGTGGGGCAACATTTGCCTACCAAGGACCACTGACTGACAGGGGAAACTATATAGGGGTACTGCTAATGGCAAGTAGGACCACAGCTAAAATAGGATGAAGTGTGCATTACTGCAGGCTTGCACAGCATCTTTCTGAATGCCAGCTGCTTCCTTCTCTCTTTCTCTAGCATGTTCTCTCTGTCTGTCTCACTCACTCGCATACACACAGAGAGAGGCATTTTATATGCATGTGCATTGGTAACATGTAAGTAAACTATGGTGAATATTTGGGAAACATTCACTGGCAGAGCTTGGAGTGTGTGGAGGGGGGCAAGAGGGGGCAGGGCTACAATGTGAGGGGCATGGCCACTGTGCATGAGACATGGCCAGGGTGCGTGGGGGCATGTCCAGAGTGCGCAGGTATGTGGCTACGGGCCAGGATGCCCCCAAAACATTGCCACCTGGGGTGAACCCCCCCCCGTCCCTATGCGACTGGAAACATTTTTTAGTCAGAGATACCAGCAGTAGTCAGTGAGGTAAAAGTAACAAGAGAGGAGAAGCCAGAAGTCCCATGTTTTCTTTGAACTGTCCAAGTACCTTTATATCGTTAAATATTTGAAGGGGTGTCATGTAGAAGATGGAGGGGACTTACTTTCTGCCGCTCCAGAAACTAGGATGTGAACCAATGGGATTCAAGTGCAAGAAGAAAAAAATTCCACTAGAACGTTGAAATGAACTTCTGATGATAGAATTCAACAGTGGAATCAACTGTCCTAGGAGGTGATAGAGTCTCCTTCTTCAGGACTCTTTAAGCAGAATCTAGATGCTCATCCTTCAGATGTGTGTTACCTGTAGAAGCTTGCACTGGCAGGGGGTTGGACTAGATGGCCCTTGCAGCCCCTTCCAGCTCTATTATTTCATGGTCATGGACTGGATTGTTACCACACTCAACACCCCCACTTTGAGGAGTGTGCTATTTTTCATAAATTAGAATGACGGCTGAAAGCACATTTGGAGAATGTGTTGACTGTAAACACATAGCCAGATCAGGATGACCTCCACATAGCCAGGTGATAAATCAGAGAGGATTAGGTGGGAAAATCTGGCACAAATGGGCTTGTGATAATCCTTTCAAAAGTGCAGGCAACAAAGACAATGGAAGACAAAACTGCCCAGGTGAAGCAATCAGGAACCCTACTGTAAGCATATCTTGTGGAGGCCTCCCCTATTCACTTTACCTGGCGAAAACATTAAGAGATTGTTATGACTCCCACCAAAGTTTTGTCACCTAAAATTAAGACAATCAGCCCTTCCCAAACTGCTTTGTTAGCTTTGTGGGAAAGCCATTATCACTTTATCCACACACCTTCCTTCATAATAGGAAATAGGGTATAAAAAACCCAGCTCCAACCTCTACAATTTGTAGTATGTTAGGTGTTATGCTGCATGTGGTCCCCTGGGGGGACCTGCTTCAGGACTAGTAAATATCACCCCTTCCACCCAAAACCTGTCTCTATCCAATCTTTTTCACCTCTCCCTTCAGTAGCCTCATATGGTTCATGAGATTGCTTGATTTCTTGTATGTGTCTATTAATTTCCAGTAAAATACTCTGCTTAACTTTCAGATGGAGTCCTCTCTCCAGTTAGTACTCGTATACACAAGTGAAAAGGTCCTGCCATTACCCTCCTCTCATAGTCCTACTCTGAGCTAGTAATACCCCATATCCTAAGGAGCCACTGGCAGTGCTGGTGGACCTCAAGGTCACTCACCTTTTGGAGTATCAGGATTCATATTGTCACCTCCAGCACCCTAGGGAGAGCCAGCTTTTTCTGAGAAACAGGCAAATGAACAAGACGTTTCTTGGTCCAAAAGGCTGGGCCCGTAGGCCAGGTTTATTTAGTACAAAAATACAAAAATACAAACAGCTGCAGCTGGGTGGCGATCAAGAGATCAGATCGCAACAAAGCATGGAGGCCTGACCAGGCCTTATATGCAGGTAGCAACATACACTCCCACTTCAACATTTTCCACCAATGAGGAAGTGCCACAGTTGAGGAAGGTGCTGGGACCCCTTGTGGTATGTGACCTCCTGCTAATATGTAATGGCGGCTGGTTTTTTTCCACCCACAGTATAGTGAGGTAGTCATCATGTGACATGGCAGACATGGGAGGGGGCTAGAATACATGGGACGGGACTAGGACTTCCTGTGTTTGGTTTTACTCCACTCACAATATAGCCCTCAAGATGTGGATGGAGTACAACTCCCACCACCTCTCACCATTGGCTGTGTTGGCTAGAGCAGCTAGGGAGGGCCACATAATTCTAACCTTTTCTTTATGTGTGTCTCTCTCTCTTTCTTTAGTACACTGAATCACAAAGAAAGGTGACTAAGTCTGCAGAGGAAAAGAGTTTGCCATTTACAGGCCAGTTACCATATCTAAGATTTGGTCAAGGACTACAAGATCCTTACTATAGCTCCTTAATAGAGATGTCAAAGCTCCATATCTTAGATTTTCAGAATCATGTCATATTAAGGAAACCTAAACAGTACTTGGGCTTATAAGTGAACAGAATCTGGAGATGGCTGATTATGAGAGAAATCTAGCTTTATGAGGAAGCATGCTACCTCTGCCACAGCTTGCCAGATTTTGCTCTGGCTCTCCACCTTTAATCCATCAGATTCTGGTTTCTCCACTGTTGGCCGCTCCCTTCAACAATTCACTGTCTGAAATTGAAAAGTGGTAGTTCTTTCTCTGTATGCTCCATTTAACTGGATCAAAACAGGCTATTAAATGTAGGTCCATGAGGTATTGTTTCCTGAATCAGTGACTTAAGAAAGCAGATTTTTCTTCTGGTCTTCAGTAAGGGAGGTTAGAGACCAAACCTCTCTGGTAACACCTCATTGTCAGTGAATAGAGTTCACAGGCCACATACAGAAGAGTAGCCAAATCCTCTTGCTGCCTTAAACCTATATAAATGGCAATGTGTTTTTTTAAGGATGTAGCACAAAGGTGGCACCCTCATCAGGGAAGTGCAGGCTGTGTTATGCTGGCTTGAACATTGCACAACTGTACTATTTAGGACATTGTGCAAGGAGAGTCCCCGGTAAAGATAAGCAGTCCAACATGGAACAATGGTACAATGACTTTGCACAACCATTTGCACAAAGATGTACTTTAGCACAAGCGCACCAGTGGAGATTTTCACTGTGATAGTGTTCTTCTGGATTACATCCCAAGATACCATGGAAGATGCAGAGACTGGGTTCTTCTTCTCGTATTCAGATGCCTATTCCACATGTTTAGTCTCCTCTGGGAACTTGAAGATTTACTGTTGTAGAGCTGGAAAATGCACATAATGAAGTTTTGCTGGTGATGACAGAAACCCAGTAGTGTCTCAAACCCAATCTATGTGACCAACACAATCACTATGTCACAGCACAGTGAGCCACACATAATTACTCTGTGACATTCAGATATTCACTGAAACTCTCTTCTAGCAAAAAGCTTTCTTGTGTTGGATGGAGAAGCTCCCAACAGATTTGTAGTCTGAGCTGATGCTACCTAACAGTGTGGACATCTATCAGTCCATCAGTAAGAGAGACAGAGATATACTCTTGTTCCTACCTCCACATCTGGTACGTCCCCATTTCCATTTTTTCCCCATCCTTTCTTTAGAGGATGAGAGTTATCCTTTTTTTTTCTTTTTCTTATTTTAACTCGTAAACATACATGCCTTTCTGTGCAGTTTTAAGTTGCACACCTTCCCTCAACACATCACCCACCAATATGAAATGTATTTAGGGAGTATTTAATGCATGTTTGAAATGTGTGCATTATTCTGTGTGTACATTTTTGAGACAGTGTGTTCACCGCTGCCCATCAAGGTATAAATTGCATCAGTTCCATGGGCAGTCTGGGAATAAAAACCAGTTGAATATTTATCTTATATGAATTGCAAATGGTGCACATTTTTCCTGTCTGCTTTGCAAATGTTCACATTACTTTTAGATGTGTACACAGCTTAACTAGCATGTGAGAATTCCAGACTGCAAATTGCATCTATCCCATGGATGGTTTATGAGACAAGACAAGCCTATCAGATCTGGAACTGCAGTCATATTCCTAGTACTTCCCTTAAAGATGTGATGCAAATTTAAAATAGCTGAATATCTCCAACTGTCCCACTTTGAAAGGAACAGTCACAGTTAATCCTCTGTCAGCCTACTTTTTCAACTGTTTTTAAAATGTTCCAGATTTTTTCTCCTCCTCCTGCATTGTACTGAGCTTCTTTAAGTTGCTGCAAATTGACTGCAAAGTGCAAAGATAGTTTGAACTCAATCGATTTGGGAAGCGGGGAAGAAGAGGAGCGGATGGAATTTTGCCCATCACAATAGGCTTATGCGAAAGGAAACAGTTGCAGCCTCTCCTAGCTTATATGTTTTTTCTCATTAAATTTTGCCACATTTTGATGTTGATAAGGCACACATGTCCTGGTTTTCACCTATGAAATGCTGGAGGGAATGTAGTTGTGATGGAAGAGACTGGGCCTGGCAGCACATAGGATGCATTTTTATTATTATTATTATTAGCTTTAACCTGCAAATCCACAGAAAGAAATAATTCTGGCTGGGAGAAGCCCTTCGGAATGAAGAGGTTCAGCTCTGGAGCTCAGCATGTTCTTTAATGAGCAGAAACGACACAATCAAAAGCAAAATGGGGGAGGGTGGCTGATTAAATTCTGTGCACTGCAGTGCATTTTCTGCTGTGCTTTTTTTGGTACTTTTATTTGGGTAGAAGTTGCTGAAGGCGGGACTAGCTAATCTGATTCCAGACGGGTGCCATCCAGGACATAAGAGATCCCCATGGTTCCACTTTGAAAAAGGTGCTTTTATAATTAAGGAATTATAATCAGAAAATGGAGTCTCCATCAGGGCAGCAGGTCTCCATTCACGTAGCTCACCCACACAGAGCAAGGATGGTGATGGAATTTTCACATCTCTTTGTCACTAATCCTGCTAATTGCCGCAGAACAGCGTGTGGGATGAGACAGCAGCCTATGAAATGACCCACAGAGGGTGGATGGAAGCTTCTACTCAGTGAAAGCTCATTTGTGAACAGGTATCCAGGTTTCAAGTATGGAAGCTGGAGAACTTTTAAAGCAGCCAAACCAATTTGTGCTTCTCATGCAGATTGGCGACTAAGGTCATCTTCTGATCACTTACTTCTCTAAATGTCGCAATACCGTCCCTGACTCAAAAAATTACATACCGCACTCTGTGTATTAAAGAAAATAGATTAAAGAAATGATCTCTATCTATAGCTATACATCTCAACAACTATTCTTCAACGTGTCCAAGATTAAAGCAGAAATGTACCTATTCTCCCACAAGAAGAACCATTGACTGACCTTGAGCAAATTATTATGTGACTACATCATATTATAAGTTGCTCAAGGCTCTTTCTCTGTTATATTATGTGTTTACTATGATATTTCTAGTCAGTAAGGCTCTGCAAAACTGAGTTTCTCAAAAGCAAGATTCCATCTCCTCCTTTTTTTCCCTGACCAATTAATTGCATGCAGATTTCTTTTGCATTTGGAACACTGTTTGCAGCAATTGATGTAACCCAAGGAAAAGGTGGAAAACAGGAGGACAAGGGAGAAATTGGGACATTTTAAAAGCAGCTGAAAAGTGGGACAAGAGAACATCTTCTTGCCAAATCAGAACAGTTGGAGATATGCAAGTCCCACCTATCCACCCCGAGCCACTCCTGATGATGTAAAGACCCTCCAGAACAATATGGGATGTGGCACATATGTCTATGGTAGGTTGGGTGGAGATAGATCAAGCAAATGCCCTACCTTGTATATCCTGTGACCATTAAACATAATCTTTCATTCTTAAGCTTTGCTTTGAAGTTGAAATGATCCATCTTGTTTGTTAGTTAATTTATTATCCTGCCTTTCGCCCAACATGGGACCTAAGGCAAATCACCATATAGGCCAACACAAAGTACAGCTAAAACAATGTCTACTACGAAAGTTAACAAAAAGGATAAATAAATAGTCATGTTAATTTAAACCAGTTTAAAAAGCATTTAAAATAGAATGAAGATAAAAGCACAGTTTTGTTGTTCTATACCTTCAAGTTGTTTCTGACTTATAGTGACCTAAGGCAAACCAGGTTTTCTGGGGCCGAGAGCATGCAAGATGCAACCAAGGTCAACCAATAGGTTTCCAAGGCTGAGCAGGGACTCAAACCCCCTGGCCTCCAGGGTCATAGCCCATTGCTCAAGCTGCTGCACCATACTGATTCTCTAAAAGCACAGTACTTCCCAGGAAAAGACACTTCTACAGCAGCCAGTTAATAGCCAAAGGACCATCTAAATGAAAACTTCTTTGTCTTCTGGAGGAAAGAGAACAAGGAGATGGCCCACCTCATCACCTATGGCAGAGCTTTCCAAACTTTTCATGTTGGTGACACACTTTTTTAGACATGCGTCATTTCATGACACAGTAATTCAGTTTTACTAGCAAACCAGAGATTAAACTAACCCCTTACAAGAGCTACAGACACATGCATAAATTGTAATAACAAAATGTATGGGGGCACAACATATCTCATGAAAACTTTCCCTTTATATTTTTAAGAATATGTGATTTATAAATACTGGCATACATTTCCAGGATTGTTGTCATTAAAAATATGTAAGTATGTGCAAGAATTTAAAAAATTGAATAAAACCAATAACTACTTACCATTTTAATGAGATGTATGAGGTTGATAGGATGAACACAGCTTTTGAATATTTGGTGGAATATTAGATAAAGACACTTACATTTTGTCATCAAGCATGTTTAAGCTTCCACATTTCAGTGTCTTTAAGTCTGTTCGTGCCACACACCTACACACTGCAACTGATACATTAATGTGTTGCAACACACAGTTTTGAAACCTCTGTCCTATAGGATGGAGTTTCACAGTATGGGACCAGCCACTGAAAAAGACTTTTTCTGTGTCCTCACCTGTGATGGTGGTAAGAAAGCCCTCCACTTGAGAATCTTAAACTTCAGGAAGGCTCATATAGGGTGATACAGTTTTTCAAATAGACTGAACCCAATCTGTACCTTTACAGGCCAATCTGGTGATGGAGGATGCTATAAACTCCCATCTATGACTATATGTCCAGTAAAGACAAATACAGACATGCAGAATGGACTCCTTTAGCCTACAACTCCATGTCTGAGGGAGATAAAATGTGTATGTTGCAGGTTCCTATTAGAGAGCCAGCATAGTGTAGTGGTTTGAGCTTTTAGCTACAACCCTGGAGACCAGAGTTCCATCGCCTGCTTGGCCATAGAAATCTATCAGGTGACTTTGGGCACATCACAGACTCTCAACCCCAGAAAACCTTGAGATAGGTTCACCTTAGGTTCGCTGTGAGTCAAAAACAATTTGAAGATACACAACAGCAAGATCCCTATTGCTTGTCACCTATAGAGCATAAGCAGAAAGAGATATACTGAATCATATGCTCTCAGGTTGGTGATGTAGCCGTGATGCTTTATTGACCTATTTTAAGAATCTCCATTTCCGAGTGTGTTGTGCTAATGAAAAGCTGGTCTTCATTTCTATTTCTTGTTAAAAGAGCTTCAGCTCTGTGCTATATCTTCTTACAAACACCCCTCCTCCATTTTTTTTTTAAATTACACATGCATGGTACTACATCAATAAAGAAATGTACCACATCCCACATCAATGACCCTCAAAGCTCTTCTCCTAGGAAGAGCGCATTAAGGTGATGCCCTATAAACGGTGCTCTAAGATATCGTTTGAGAGCGAGAGAAGAAAGCACAACTTTCTGTTTATAGCCATTTACCTTTCACAGTAATGTATTTAAGGAGGGAAATTGCCACTTACACTTACCTAGCAAATTGGGTTATTCACAGTAATAGGTTTCTCAACTCTCACTCCTGTCTGCAAAAGGTCACTGTAGAAACTTCTGCACTCCATAGAACTTAAGATGATTTTGACAGGTAGTGGAAAAATCATACTGTCTTGAGCTGTAATTTCCTCCTTCTATTGAGACCTCAGCGGGCTGTGCTTCTGTCTTGCCTGGTTTAACTCTTATCACTGACGTCTGCAGTCAGGTTGGGGATGGGTGTGAATCTAATCCAAGGGGGAAAAATGCACGTGTGCCCATAAAGCCCACCAGTTTCAACTGGGAGGGTACATTTACTCTTCCTTACAGGTCAGTCTAGACGGAACCTCACAAGCCAATCATGGAGTCTTGTATTTTGGCATTGTTAGCCTTTGCCTTAGCAACAAATCTGTCTCTCTTATTGCACTTACAGGGGGAGTTATCTGTGGTCCTCAAGGAGTCCTTACACTAGAGTGTATTCAGTTAGGTAGCAAAACCAGAAAAGAATATAAACACAAGAAAATTGACAAAATAATACTAGTATGTTGCAACATTTAAAAAAAAAAAAAGTCCAAAGAGATCTCCGGCTTGCAAAGGTTCAGCTAAGACCATACTGCTAACTTCAGTGATGAAAAAGACATGGCATGGATAACTTCTAGATAGATTTGCCCAGCGAGTGGCAAATTGCAGTCTAAATTTCTTCCCCGAAGATGACTGTGTATGTCTCTCTGCCTATTATATGTGTATACAACCACAAATAACAGGGTTTTCATAAATTTCTTACTTAAGTGATGTTTTTATATATTGCAATATCTAGCTTTTATAAATCTCTGGCAACAGAATTCCACACTTTATTTAATATGTCCCAGGCACTGTGGTATTTTCATCCATTTATCTAGTCACTGCACTGTAATTTTTTCTGCAGAAAAAAATAATGACTTTGCACACGCAGGAACATGTGCTATAGGTGCAATTCAATGATGTGCAGCTGAAGCATGCATACTTGATAGAATGGAATGCTCTTCTTGGATGGATTTCTGTGTGCTAATTTAACATCATTGTTTGTTTATCAGAGTTCCTGGACTGAAGGAATCTGAACACCTGTACAAACTATGATAGGATTCTCATAATTTCCATGCACAATTATCACCTATCATACCTCTTAGCCACTGACTGAACTTCTGTGATATCACAGAGTATTCGCTTGATCATTTTGCCTGTTCGAGATATTTTTCTACATTATAGAAATGTGGTTTTTTTGTTGATTTGACCATAGAAAACCAGACATATTTGCAGAATTAAACTAGCTAAAACAACAGACAGACTAAATTTCTGATTCTCCTTCCGAAAGTCATCCCAGTGGAGAAAAAGAAAGTCTTCTAAGAGATGCTTGAGTTTTCTTTAAAATGTTATTCACTTAGCATATCAGTGAATCTTGTAAAAGGTCAGCTTTGAAGATGAGCTTTGTGAGCGGTTTCCTGTCCCTACACTATCAGATAGGTGTTTTGCTGAATGCCCAATGACTGAGTCTTTGAGGGTAGTGGAATACTAATGGAGAGTTCTGAAACATATTGCTGTTCAGAGAGTGGGGGAGCACCGCACTCAAAATTTACCCATAGACCCTGATGAAAAGGTTCCTTTTTCTGGAAATCTGAAGGTCACAATGCTATCAAGGAGAACCAAGGAAATAAATGGAGGAAACAGCAGCCAGGAGTGTGAATTCCTGATGTTCAAAAGTCCTAGTGCACTAAGTGTGGAATTCAGTCCTCGAGAGCTACCAAAGCAATGGACTTTCTGAAGCTCCATAGCAGCTGAGTCTTTTGTACCTCTAGTACAAGAAAATTATACAGATATCCTAACATTTGTTCTTCTTTTTCTTACCTTAGTCATTCAGTCATACAGTGCCCTCAAAGTCCATGGCAATTCTGCCCTGTTTGTGGCCCTCTAGCTTTTATTGGACTGCAGCTCTCAGTATCCCTAACGATTTGCTCTGTTGGCTATTGCTGATGAGCTGATGGTCATAACAACACCTGCAGAGTAGTCAAAGCTGCAGGAAAACCTCCCTGCAGTGGTATTGCTAGACCTGGCCAATCAAAAAGCCTCACTTTGTCTACTTGTCACAGAAGTCATTAGTTCACCCTTGATGCATGTTTGTTTCTGAAGATTCTGCTGGGCCTATACATATCTAGTGTTAGCCTACCCAGGTTTTAAGATTGTCAGTAGAGGACCTTCTCTCTGGCCACACTATGAAAACACATTCAAACAAGAGACCACAAGAGAGGGCCTTCTCAGTAGTTGCTCTCAGGTTCTGAAACTACCTGCCAGATGTGGTCTGATATGTTCCATCTTTGTTATTCTCCTCTTTAAAAAAACAAAAAACAAAAACAAAGATGGGGAAGTATTTTAAACTGGCTTGTTCACTGATATTGGTTTTAACCAGTACATATTTTTTCATTTCATACATCTCTATCTGTCTATCTAACTATTGATTTTCTTTTACATATAAATTATAATTTTATAATTTATCTTGCACATCGCTGCTGTTACCTGCCTTGAGCTACATAATAATAGAGAATCTTCGCCAGCTCATGGAGTTAGGTCTCAGCTTCGAAAACTTTCCAACCTTTGAGGTCTTGACCATTGCTCTTGAACTGCTGCCAGAACCCTAGATCATACCTTTAGTCCTATGTCTGCTCTCATCCCATTACAAGCATTACACAACCTCCGTTTCTTTCCAGAGGAAAACCAGGACTTGTGTTGCCCAGGAACATCAGAGCATGTTCCAGATGGCAAAGGTTATTCACGAGGGAAACACACACACACACGCACACACACACACACAAGCTAGGAGAATCCGCAGCAGTTTGCTTTTTCCTGAGCCTAGAGGGAAGGACAAGATTCGACCCCACTCTTCCCTCCTTCCCACTGACTTAATGGAGTGCAGACTATTTCTGCACTTCGAACTCAATTTGCAGTGAATGAAGTAAGCTGAGGATGAAGAGACGATGAAGAGACAAGTGGGAGAAGGAGAGAGATACTGGGCATTAAAAAAAACCAGCTGAAGGGCGGCGTAACAGAAGATTAACTGGGACTGCCCTTGCCAAATTAGGACAGTTACAGGAATATGATATTGAGAATATGTCATTTCTTTTTCTTTACCACCTCAAATAAACAGTGATTTACAGGGGTCAGGAGAGGTGTGTAGTATTTGTGGGGTGATTTCCAATGGTAATATACTGTTGGTGGGGCGCTGAAGGAAAATCCAACTCTCTGAATGAGTCAGCAAGTGGATGTTCAATTAGTAGCTGGATGTTGTAGAAAAGGTCCTCAGCCTTGAACTTTGATTAGCAAGCTTGTATTTTTTTTTCAGTTTCCTCTTGTCTTCTAGTCATTCACTTACTCCCATTTTAATGATACTGCCTTGTTGCCAAGCAAGGCCTGCTGTGTTGTCAAGAGACTCTTTTAGCATGACTGTGAGTGCCTGTATGTATGTTGGTTGCTTGTACTTGCTGCCCGGTGGGAGGTGCGTGTACACAGTCTCAACGTTGTGAGCAGAACTCCAGTTTAGCGTGGACCTAATGCAAATGTCGGTCAACTCTGCTTTCTTTAAACAGCATAGTAAATGGCAACATCTTGGCTGATGTGATTTATTATTGTCAGTGTGCATAGAAAAATAATAAACCAATATAATGGTTCTGCAGGAGGAAAATGAGCTTGTTTTTTTTAAAAAAAAAGAAAAGAAAATTATTATTCATACATCTATTGCTTGTTTACAGGGCAGAAATGAGGTTGGCTTTTTGAGCAGAATGGCTGATGACACCTGATGCATAGCTTCCTACGTGATCTGAAATTTATTCACTCCCTATGGGAAACCAGAACTCACAGTTTAATTAGTCTTAGCGGGTTACTTACATGCCAGGTGTCTCGATATATTAAACTGAGATTCTCAGACTATGCATTTAATAATCTTAAATTTAGACCACATGACTTTTTGTCAATAGACAGTGAAGTCAACAAGATGTTATTTTCATGTTTTGCATGTTCAGGGTCTTCTGAACACATCTCTGTATGTTGACCAGCAGTATATTATACCTTGGTAAAAATCTTGGCAAGCTAGATATTGCAATTATACCTAATAAATTACCAGGGACTGTGAATATAGCTAATGAATTATTATACTTAGGCCATTTCTGCATGAGGGACTTAAAACGGCGCAGTGCATTTTCTCATGGAGGTTGTCTGTGCCTTGGAGTGGACTAAGTCCGGACTACTTACCTCAGATCCGCACCTCAGTCTGCTCCAAAACGCCCCCAACTGGTCCTCCAGCATGCTTTCTAAAGAACGGTAGAAAACCGTTCTTTAATTTTTCAGAGCGCACCATTGCGTTCCTGCTCCCTTGTGCACATTCGCAGGCTCACACCAATGCAAGCCTGTGATCTGCGGAGGGCAGGCTTTAGGCGTGGCGAGCTTCGCAGTTGGTCGGGACCCACGAACAACCAGAAGCCACCATTTTGGAAGCCAGAGCAGTGAGGATCTAAGACCTCGCACTGCTCTAGTTCACCATGGACAAGACGAGGAGCCCTGTGGAAGGGCTTCAGGGACAGTTCGTGTTGGTCCATGCCCAGAAGATCCGGTAAGTACTGGCACGGAGCGATTCCCTCACCTCATGTGGAAATGGCCTTAGTCTAACAGAATTTTTGCAAAGCTTAGCATGTCAGACTAGACAGGTGAGACTCAGGTTCAAATTTCCACTGGCTATGAATATCTATAGGTGACCTAGAACCACTCAGTATCCTCTATCATCATCAACATCAACATCCTACTTTTCTCCCAATAATGGAACTCAAGGCAGCTTGTAATTTATTTAAAAACTATCTTGCTGTTGTGTGGCTTCAAGTCATTTCTGACTTATGGCAACCCTAAGGGAAACCTATCATGGGGTTTTGTGGGAGTCTGCATCATTGAAAAACTATACAGATTAAAAACTATACAGATTAAAACTTCAATGAATTTAACTTGAAAAATTAATTAAAAGACAAATAATTCATCAGGTTAAAAGCATTAAAATTCATTAAAAGACTATATACACACTTTAAAAGAGTGCAGCCCACCATTAAAAGGCCATCCAAGACAGTTTTATTTTGCCGGAGGAAGGGAAGCAATGATGGAACCAGCGTGGGAGGGAGTTTCAAAGTCTGCGAGCTGCCACCAAGAAGGCGTTCTTCCCTGTTCCTACCAAATGAGTCCAAGAAGTTGAAGTAGAAAGAGAAACCTCTCCCAAAGATGTTGGACTTCTAATGGATCCATAAAGGGAGATTTATTTCAAATAGCCTGGACTCAAACTACATAGGGCTTTATAGGTCATTATCAGCACCTTGAATTATGCCTGGAAATGGAATGGCACCCAATGGAGCTGTTGCAGCAAGAAAGTTGTGTGCTTCCAGTTAACAATCTGGTTGCTGTTCTTTGTGCCAATAGAAGTTTTTGACCACTGTGCAAAGGTAGCCCCATGTAGAGCACATTGCGGTAACCTGAGGGATGTAAATCAAGTCAGCCAAACTTCCCTCACAGAGTGATTGTGAAAATGGCTATCATGAGTAAGCCTGAGTTTCTTGGTGAAAAGATGGCTTGAAGGAATGCACAAAGAAGATTGAAATCATTGGCAACATCTCCTGTGGATTCCAACAATCCATGTTTTCCTGAAAGTTTACAGTTGTAATCAGCTAGTGATAGGAATCTGGAAGAAATCAATATGTACACACAGAGTCATTTCAGCTTGGTATTAGATAGAATAATTAGGGGAAAATGTAAAGGAATGGCAAATGATCCTACAGAGCCTTAGCCAGATTTCTGTCCAGAGGCTTGACTTTCAGCAGTGCCTGAAGAGTCACATTAATAAAATACAGCACAGAGGTTGGCAGAAGCAACTATATGTCAAGCTACTTTCTTTCTCTCTCTTTCTCCCCCCCACCCAAATTCACTTATTTACTGTCCTGGTGTCAATGAAATTCTGATTGATTTACATCAGGCAATCTGAATTTTCATGCTCCACCTGATATGAACTCTCCTAACAACTTGCATATTTTAATAAGAAGAAAGGGAAGAAATTGTTTTTGATTCTGTTCCTGCAAACAACAATAACAACAGAATTTGACATATGAAAATATCCTTATCTTGCTTCTGCTTATTATACCAAGGGTGATAGATCAGGTTGGTCATTATCCTGGCAGGTGTCTGCTGTGTTCTGGTAATTTTTTTAATGGACCTCTGTCAGTATTTTTTTTTTTTTTGAAGATGTTGGCAACCCAGGCAAGCAGTGTCTGTTGGGTAAATTGTGCTTCCTCTACAGATGTAGAGATTAATTGAGTATGAGAAGTTCTATGGCATGCTTGAATAGAAGCTGCTGTGCAGTGGGAAATTACAATTTGTAGACTGAAAGATTCCACTGAGAAGGGAGGGACTTTCTCCTGAGTTAGACATTTGAAAGGCACGAGTCAACCACAATCCAAAATACTGTTCACCATTAACAGAACAGATGACAATTGCATAATCTGATTTGCCCCTGAAGTTCATAAGCCGATACAGATGTGCAATTGATTGCAAGAGAAGTTGTTCATAGGTAAGGGAGACAAACTTACACAGATGAATTTTGTTTTGTTTTAGACAAATAGGCTCTTTCTCACTCGCATTACCAACAACCAAGACTACCACAACATGAACAAACCAACTTCAGGAAAGGGTTAGGAAAAGTATGTTCCTTAGGCAAGGTTTTCCTGAAAGAGGAAATCATATGTGTGTGTTGTGTGTGTGCATAGATACACACATACACACACAGAGTGCATAAGTATGAGAGACATATACATGTATTTGTGTGCATACATAAATATACACACCCATGTACATGCACACACGCACAGGTTTAGAAGGCACCAATGGTCTTCCTGCATAGGTATTGTCAGTCTGGGATTTAAAGCAAGGGAAGAGCCAGCATGGTTAGTGGTTTGAGCTCTGGACTAGGACCCTGGAGACCAGTGCCATTTCTGCACTGTGCTGTTATAGTGCTATTATTCCACTTTCAACATCCTATGGAATCCTGGGCTTTGTAGTTTAGGGAGGGGCACTTAGAATTCTCATTCAGAGAGCTCTTTGGCCTCAGTAAACTACAAACCCCAGAATTCCACAAGATGTTGAAAGTGGAATAATAGCACTATAAGTGTGTAGTGCAGAAATGGCCCAGGATTCAAGTACCTGCCCAGTCATGGAAACCCATTGGGTGACCTTGTGTACATCACACATTCTCAGACCCCAAAAACCCTGAGATAGGTTTGCCTGAGGGTCACCATAACTTGGAAACAAATTGAAGGCAAATAAGAAGAACAGGAAGAAAAGTGTGGACTTCTAGATGTTGTATGACTAGCACTTCCATCATTTCTCATCATTGGCTCTGTGGCTTAGGGCTGGTGGGAACCTGGATTACCAGGAAAAAACAGCATGGGGCTCTTATAATTTTATTGGCTGTGCCAAACAGGGAGTTTCAGCAGGAGTTTGTGTGACAGGCAGAACCTGCTGAAATCCCCCCTTCTACATGACTATTAAAAGTATAGGAGCACTGTTCTTAAAAAAAAAAAAAAAAAATGCAACCATAATGCAAATTGGAGGTCAACAACATCTAAAGGGCTGTAAGCTGCCTCTCTTCTTCTAAAGAAAACCTAAAGAGAACCTTTCATTAGAGAAAACTTCAACAGACATTGTGCCAGACATAGGCACAAATCAGTGATTTACATCATGTTCATTTACCACTCAACAATTTGTTCAGTAGATCTTCTGTACTTGAGAAGGGACTAGAAACTGAATTTAGGTTCCTCAGATTCAGTCAGGAAATGCAAAAAGAAGTTTGCTGTTCAAAAACAAAACAAAACAAAAAAATACAACAAAACCTGAGTTTCTTGGGGAATCAAATTTTGTGACAAGAACATTGTGTTCCCCCAAAGAATCAAAAAGAATACTCAGTGCTACAATTAATAAGCAGTTGTGAACTTTAGCAGTTGCTATTTTCTCATTAGTAAGTGTACCATATCTTTTTATGTTTCAGTCTCTCACTGCTATTGGTGTAGTACTACAAATACAAGGGGAGCCAGTGTGGTGTTGTGGAGTACCAGACTATGACACTAGGAGACCAGGATTTGAATTCCTGTTCAGCTGTGGAAGCCTACTGGGCTACCTTGGGCAAGCCACATTCTCTCTGCCAAACACATCTGAACAAATTTTTCCAAGGAAACTATGATGGGTTTGCCTTAGGGTCACCAGAAGTCAGAAATGACTTGAAGACACACAGCAACAAACAATACAAAGTCATATAAGGTCACGTGATGGAGCTCAAGAGCACATAAACAGCTTAAGTCTTCAGCATCCTTATTGAGTGCCCTTTTGACTGGGTTTTTCTTCTCCAGAGTCTCAAATATTCAAATAGAATACTACTTGGAGCCTAGGAGCAGCATATGACCTATATCAGCTGATCTTGCTTGAATAGAGTTACTAATCCTGCACAAACTAAGAAAACTGTTAAGATGCCAGAGTTCTCTCATGTTATGGGAAGTATGTTCTAGCCTTGGATCTTTTGAATGGTAGAGCATGCAGAGCACTGCAAGATTCAGTGCACTGATGGATGAAATAGATGGTGGATGAAAGAAAGTACCTGCATGCAAAATGAATGTTTTCTCATTCCCAAAGAAGGGGGTAGCTTGTTTTGCTAGTCCTGGAATTAAACCTCATCAAGTTGCAAAGAAGCCACTTGATTGCATTATGCCAAGAAGCCTCTTAGAAGTGGCTGAGACCTGTTTCTTTATTACAGCTGTTGACAGCCAATCCATGCTGATTGTGCTCCGGGGTGTTAGGGGATAATACAGCCCTTCGTGTTTTCTATCTTTTTTTGCAACTCTGTGAAAGAGGCCGTGGAGATTGTAGAACATAGGTGGCAAAACAGGCACAGAAACAACAAACAGCACAACTAACAAGTCTTTGGAATATTTTAAAAGAAGTAGGAAGGTCTGTGGGTTTCACTGTGGCACAGAGACAGGCCAAAACTTCTGCCTTTCTTCCAATACTCCATAACCATGCTCCTTCAGAATATTTTGGCCAATTGAGTAGGGACCTCTACAAAAATGCACTTTCCAGCTCTCGTTTTCTGCCACTCAGCCTAATGATGCCACAAAGACTAACAACCTTGAGAAGGAAAAGCCTAGCTTGCTTGCCAGGACAGGCTCTGACAGTGCCAGGGCCAGGCATGTAATTCGTCAATAGTTTTGTTCTTGAAGGAAGCAACAAGTGATTTTAGCAATTTCCTTCTGACTGTAAGAAAGATTATTCTCAGTTCAGGACACCTTCTGTGCAAAATTCACACTTTTTTTGCACATGTAATAGCATTTTCTATTTAGGAAAAAAATCTGCAAAGAAAATAATACTTGATAGAATATATTTCTGGGCTTGAGGATCTGCTTTGTGTAAAACTTGCACTTTTGTGCAGAAAAGAACATTTTATGTACAGCAAATATTTTTGTATAGAAATATTATTTTCTGCACAGAAAATACTGTTTTCTGTGCATAAAATACTTTTCTGTCCAAGAAAACACGTGGACATTTTGGCTAGAATAAGTTCTAAGCTGTGATGACTCATCAGTCCAGGTTTCCCCTTATCAGGGTTTTCTGTCATTCAGGTAAACACCTTTTTTCTTTTCTTTTACATTTTCCTAAAGTTCTTTCCATCCCTGTTCCCCTCTTTCCATCCCTGTTTCCACTTCAGAAACTGCCTGCAGCACACTGAGAGACTATTTTCACTTGGGATTATGGTAAGTTATTTACAACTGCCATGCCCAGGAATGTTACCATTCCCACACCTCAAGGCACAATCAACTGGGAAAAAGTTGTCATGCCTTCCAGATACCTGTTATGTCATACTTTGAACTTGGCTGATGGTACACTAGATTGGATGCAAATTTAGTCATGCTTAGAGTAGACACAGTTTTATCAGTGGGATAATACTATTCCCTGTTTCAAGGGGTGGATGTCAGTAATGGCTAAGATGGGATATAAGTGCTATATACATCCTATAGAATCCTAGGGTTTGTGGTTTGATGAGGTATTTGGAATTCTCTTCAGGGTTCAAGGAGTCTAAGAACCTTACCAAACTGCAAATCATAGAAGCCCATAGGATGGAGCCATGATGCTTGAAGCAGTATCATACTGCTATAATTGTGCAGTGTGGATAAACCTCTTGCCTTAGACTGCAGAACTGAAGATGAAACACCTTTAGAGCAAGGACAGAAAGCAGACTCTCAGCCATTGCCTAGGAAACTAATGGCCTCCATTTTGTCTGTGCCTGTGCCTGTCTGATTTTGGTAGGTGTATCACAGGTATTACATTAAAGAAAGATTTTAAAAAGTCACTGTTTGGACAAAATTTCCCCAAATCCCTACTCACAGTATGGCTGGAAGATTCTAGGAGCTGTAGTCTGAAGAAGTAACTTGTCCATGCTCTGATTAGAAATATTACACGACCTGTAATAGTGTGGTTACCTTGGGAATCATTTGATAGAAAGTTAGGGAACATAAACCTTCTAAATAAAAGTACTAGTAAATATCTTTTGATTAATGTTTTAGATTTCAAGCTTTCCCCTTTAAAGGACTGAACAAGCTCTGTTGCTTTATTCAGTTCCACTCTTAAGTAAAAGGTTAAATTGGATTCTAACTGAATTCATCCAGAGCTTTCTTTACAGCTGATTAACTCCTGTTGAGAAACACACTGAGGGGTCATTGACAAGATGGGATGTGAGGGCTGCAATACCACAATGCACTTACTCTTGAGCAGCCTAATTGACTTTAATAGGATGACTGTGGAGCAGCAAACAACTCGCAGATTGTAATCAGGGACTTTCACTTGCTGTTTCCAGTGGGTTCCCCTCCCCTTTCTCTTTTATATTGAAATTAATTACACCAAATATCCAGTGAAGTCAGAACTTAACAAAGAAAAAGGAGAAAGTTGTAATGGGGGGAAATAAGGCTTTAGTGTGTTGTGTTCTGTGGCCAGTTCTGTCTAGGTCAGCACCAAAATTGTTTAGCGCATAGACGAGAGAAGGCTCATTAACACTTGCAGCACTTTTGCAAGGGAGAATGAATTCCTCTATGCCTGCAAATAGTTCACTTTGGATTCATTTTTCTTCTTATAATGAATAAGGAACAGATAGGAGTTTTTAGCTGAGAGGGGCTTGTGTTATTAGTTGGCTGTGCATACCAGAACATAAAATGGTTACCTCCCAGAAAGGCAAAGTCTAATAATTGCAAAGGTAAATGCCATACTCAAATTTTTAAAAAAATCTGGATATACCTCCTACTGTATGTTTGCTAAGACTCAGTTATGTGTTAGGTACACGGGGCGGTCATATGTCTTGCTTTATCGGCTTCTCTTTCGGGAGATCTTCCATTTGAAAAACCATAGAATTGAAATCCGGTATAAAACAAGAGGATCTTTACAAAGGAAGAACAGAAGCCTTGAAGTGGTTTGTCATCATCTGGACAGCCAGCCTCAGCAGGCACACTTGGTCACAGTCGTTCCTCATCACAGTGAGGTCTGCACTGCATTTCTGTTTAAATCACTGCCATTTTCCCTACATTTGCATCACTATACTGGCCATTTTTTTTTTTTTTGTGAAAATCTGGGACTTCCCTCTTTTGAGATGTTTTGGGTGGGGGATACACACTATAGTACCCTAATAGCAGTAATGGACATAGTATGAGCTACACACAGCTTCTGCGCCCCACTTTTGTGGCCCCGAAGCACCCTCCATCAGTCCCCAAAGCCCACTAAATTACCAGGTTTTTTAAAGTTACATTGGGGAAAAGATGTGTCCCCAAACCATGCAGAAAGCACCCCAAAACATGTAAAAACACTTGAAAATACCCCCACCCTATCTCACAAGCACCCTACAGCTCTGTACTACCTTCAAATACCTCCCATTTTCCTCTGCAATTCCTCTCAAAATTGCAACAGGAAGTGACAAAATGTTACTTCCTGTCGCCATTTTGAGAGGGACTGCAGAGGAAAATTTGCTGTGGGGGTGTGTGGTCTGGGGGAGAATCTCTTAAGGGCACACTATATCAAACACAGAACACTACCTTTACTGGCCACATTCACCAGCCAAGAAAAGAGCAGAGGATGATGTAGAGTAATTTAAGAGAAGGTTAAGGTAGAAAGCACAATGTTTTAGGAAGGATTTGTTGGAGTCCAGACAGGGATGTGGACAACATATGAATGACCTCTCCCAAAGGGATGCTACATGGTTGCTGGGATCTTTTAACATCTTTGCCTCATAATGTTTTGAGAGTTTTCTGTCAAGGTCATGCAATATGGCTTATCTTGAAGTTGAATAGACTCCCCCTCACCCGCCAAGAAAAATAAACATTATGGGGCAAAGGAGGTTATATTAGCCCACAAAGATCAAAGCAAGCGGCTTATTTTTGGTTAGTCTCAGTAGAATGAAGCCTTCTCTGCCTCCAGGGCCAGATAGTGATCCAAGACTCCTCCCTTTCCTTGGAGAGTTAGATATTTATTTACCTATTGGATTTACAGCCCACCTCTCTTCCAATATGGGATCCAAGGCAACTTCCAAAAGTTCAAAGCAGGATTAAATTATTTTACAAAAGTCGATAAACAAATAAGTAACAATATAGTAAAATAAAACATACATAAAACCACTAAAAACACTTTAAAAAAACAGTTACAACAACAGATTAAAATAAAATAAGAGACAGCACACCACTTCGCACATACTTCTTGCTGTGTGCCTTCAAGTCATTTCAGACTTATGGTGACCCTAAAGCAAACCTATAATGGAGTTTTCTGAGGCTGAGAATGTGTGATATACTGAAAGTCACCCAGTGGTTTCCATGGCTGAGCAGGGAAGCAATCCCTGGTCTCCAGGATGGTATTCCAGTGCTCAAACCACTATATCACATGCCAGTGCTGTATCCTTTGCAACTCAACGCCCTGCACAAATAAAAATGTCTTCCCTGCCAAAGAAAAGAGAGCAGGGAGGGGGCCAGATGGACTTCCCATTGGGAGGGTGTTCCACAGCTGGGAAACAGCCATGGAAAAGGCTTTCTTGGAAACTTTAATGCAACAGGTGTCTCATTAAAGAACTTTGCTTCATTTATGCCCAACAATTCCAGGGTTGTTGCTTCTGCTGCTGAATTGGCAGGGGAATGCAGCTTCATCATATGATATATGTTATTCCATGGGGGCATGGAATGTTAGCACCCAGGAGACCAACTCCAGAGGCTCCTATTCATAGGACCCCGCCTCAGGATCAGCTCATAATTTTAGGGCTTAGATTGCTTTGCCTCCAGCACTGCTGATTTCAGTGTGACCATGTTCTCATTGTGGGCCACTTAGCCTAAGCTGATGTACAGGGTGAGAGTCCTGACACAGCATCAGAAAAGAAAAGGGCTGAGAGGTCAGGATGCTGAAGAAGTCCTGGTCCAGGAAAGCTCAGCCAAAGAAATCAGCAGAAATCGCCAGGAGCTTTAAGAGTTCAAGGGAGCTCAAATGTGACCTGTGACCAGCCTGCATTCATTATCTTGCTGCTGTTATGCATAGCGCTTCTGAAAGCCAAGGAAAATTACAAGTTGAACTCATCTAAATTTTCTTTCTAGGGCAGGATTGAAGAGAAAATGCATCCCTTACTTGATCTTAGAGATGATACCCAACGATTTTGTACTGCAAAATCTTTTTCATTGGCTCTGTATGATCTCTTGAAGAACATTACTGTTTCACAATATGTTAACAAGGACTGTTGTTATTTTTCTTTTAATTATTTTCTGGCATGCCTCAGTAATGAGAGAATAATCAAATGCACAATCTACAACATTTCCAGTTTTTTTTTTTTTTGAAGGGAAGAATGTACTCCCAAATGGGACACATAGAGCTCCCCCTAACATCATCAGGTCCATCCAGTGCAGATGCTGGAAAATGAGCCATTTCAGTGGGGGACAATAAACCTGTTCTATTGTTTATTGATTGGTTTCATTAATCAGCTCGTAGTTCCCTCAGCTGCACATTTCCATAAACACAGATTGCCACTGTTGTTGGGATGGATTCATCTCTCCATCTGCTTTTGTTATACAAAACTTTAAAAATATATACACCATGGGCCAAAATCTTGTCTCAAATGAGATGAGAATACTTTGCAAAAAAGCAAAAATAAAAAAAAAACAACAACATAGGAGGCCAAAATGCAAAATAAAAACAACAAGCCCTGCTTCATTTTCAGAAAACAAAAGCTGTAATAGCAGCTGTTACTTACTGCATGTCTCATTGTTAAGCTTTGACCTAAATTTGTTCTTCCTTCCTTTTGTTTTCAACACCTGGAGGTTCTGAAGCTCACTCATTGTAAGTGGATTGTTTCAATGAGGAATGCTCCTTGAGGAGGATGGATTGCTGCTTGAATAGAGTGAGCCAAAGAAGGGCTTTTAAACAAGTTAAGAATGAGCACAGGTGAGTTTAAGTGTCAGGGAAGTGCTCCAGCAGGCTTCTAAAACAGGTGGAGTATCAGTTGCCTATGGGCTGCTGGGTTGGCTCATAATGCTCTAGCATGATAAGGTGCACGAAGGTATTGACAATGATGGGTCAAGATGCAGGGCATGTAAGGGACATGGATTGCTATGAAAGGGGAAACAGTGGGAGTGGTGGAACTTGATTTGGAAGACTAATAGGAAGATCAAGAATAAGAGGATCAAGAATAGGCAAGAGCAGCAAAGGTGCGTAGGACTTGTACATGACAATCCTTTCTTGGGCTTGTGGATATCCTAGAAATACCTACTTGGCAAGAGCAGAATGTTGAACTAAATTGGTCTTTGTTCTTATCTAGTATGAATCTTGCATTCTCAGTCTCCATTAGTTCAGTTTGAGTTGTATAACACACTAGCATATATACCGGGATTTTATTTTCTCATAGGTAATACTTGTTAGAAATACCTTAGGAATTACCTTACCTTAGAAATTAGATGCTGTTGAAATACACAGATTTGAGATTCTGTGTCTCTAATTGCACAAACTGTCTTGTCCAGTTCCCCATATTCCCCAATCCAATCTGTATTCAGAGTTGTTAACACACAGAGGTTTGGTTTCTGAGGAAATACACTGGCCTCTTCCTTTCTGCTAGGTCTCATCTCCATAGCAACCAGCCAGGCCCAAGATCTCTCTAGCTGAGAATTCTAAAGCCCCCTCCCTAAACTGCAAAACCCAGGATTCTATAGAATCTTCTCAGGCAGCCAATCCTATGAGGTCTTCTCACCTGACACAGCCAAACATATGAAGTCTTCTCTGCCTGACATGGACAAACAGGCAAACTTTGATTTCTGTATTTTAGATTGAGAGAATTTATACATAGAGATTAATTATGTGGGGCTGTTGTTGATCCCTGGACAATGTATATGTGTATTTCCTCCCCAAGGTGTCCTTTT
The DNA here is from genome assembly GCA_948474755.1 of Ctenosaura bakeri. NCBI lineage: Eukaryota > Metazoa > Chordata > Lepidosauria > Squamata > Iguanidae > Ctenosaura > Ctenosaura bakeri. The sequence goes on from CAOLHI010001675.1 coordinate 319,747, forward strand.
CAAAATTAGTTAGCACTGGAACTAGTTCTCAGAAATCTGAAAGATAGGGTTTTTACTGCAATCATTGTATTGGGAGTTTTGATACAAGGATTGGTCCAGATGAGGTTAGATGGGAAGATTTTTTTTTTATTTATAATTTTAATGGGCTACCCTAAAACAAAAGTTTCTCATGAGAGAATGTGTTCCCATTAAAAGATGAGTTGAGTATATACTCCAGCCTATCAGAAGATGAAATCATCCATTTGGCTTGGATTCACCTCTTCAAATAGTCAATTAGGTTCCTATTAAGTGCAATCAAAGCAAATCTCCTAATGACAGAAAGAACAGAGTATAATTGACTGTGCTATAAATAACAGAATCTTCTAAAGGATTGTTCTATAACTCTACTATTGAACCTTTGCCAAAAAGTGATCGCCAGCTCTCTAGGTCTAATACATGCATTCTAAAGCATCTGAGATCCTGGCAATCCAGTCTTTTAGATCAGCTATCCCTTCAGAAGTTAACGGACTGAATTTTCCACCAGCATAGCCCAAAGTTAGGCATGTTCCAAAGGTGAGAGGGTGTGGAATCTGCCCAAACGCTCTGGGATTTCAGCTCTTTTGGAGAGCTGCAGCCACATTGTTGTGGTCTCCAATCTCAGTAAACAGATGTTACACATTCACTTCCAGACATCTCTCGGACCATTTTATATTGACTGTTATGGAGTAAAGAGCCCCAAAAACATTGTAAAAAGGGGGTTAGGCTTTTGTACTTTACGTTTTTTTTTTCAGAGAAAAACCAAAGCTCTTTTGTTTTCACTCAAAAATTGTGCAGAGGTGTGGGGCCTTTAGGAAGCTGGTGAAGGTCTAGCCACCTGCAGGGCTAAATGTGGTCCACAAGCCACACAGTTCTGATCCCTGACATAGCTGGTGCTGAGAAGTTATGGGAGTTGTAACCCAACAACATCTGGATGGCCACATGTTCCTGATCCCTGCATTACATGATCCAGCTGATTTTGAGATTATAACTAACTAGCGGATATATACAGCGTTGCCTGGGATTTTATTTCCTCATAGGTAATACTTGTTAGAAATACCTTAGGTATTACCATACCTTACCTTAGGAATTAGATGCAGTTGAAATACATATGCAGTTGAAATACATATGGATTTAGATCTTGTGTCTCTAATTCCCCAAACTGTGTTGTCCAGTACCTGTAACTTTTGCCGATATTCCCCAATCCAATATATATTCAGAGTTGTTAACATACAGAGGTTGGTTTCCTGAAGGAATACACTAACTTTCTCCTTGCTGCTGGGCCTCATCTCCATAGCAACTGGCCTGAGGTCCAAGAGCTCTCCCGCTGATAATTCTAAAGGCCCCTCCCTAAATTACCAGCTCCAGTTTGCAAGGAGGGGCCTTTAGAAGGCAACCAATCGTATAAGGTCTTCTTGCCTGACATAGCCAATCATATGAGCTCTTTGCCTGCCTGACAGACAAACTCACAAACTTTGACTTTTATATATTAGATTAAAATAAAAGTGGACTTAACAGGGAGGAGAACAATCTGGACTCCATCAATCTTGAGGAGCTAGGAAACAGCTACGGCAGTCAAAAGTCACTGTATTGGTTCTGAATTCTACAATAGCTTGGCTTCCCATCTATGACCACTTCTGTCATATGCAAAACTATATTCAGCTCTGAGAAAAAGTCTCAGGAATGGGTGGCTTGATGTAGGCTATGAGATGCCTAGTGCTAGATAAGGAAGCAAGAAAGAGGGGTTTATGGCTAAAGGAACCCCTTGGAGAAATCCAAGTGTTATACAACATCTGAGCAGAAAGTGTTTAAAAAAAAAACTAGGGAAAATAATTTTAATTTAAAAGAGCTCTGGGGAGATACAGAAAAAGCTGGAAGAGATAAAGGCTTAGCTTTGTTTTGGAAATTAATCACTGCTAAGGATAATTGCTTGATATGTAATTGCTCCCCCTCCTTCAGAATGTATGGGGGAAGTATTTCTGTACTTTAGGGCAATATGGCATCCTATACGGAGAGCTGATGCCAGTATCTTTTCTGATCTTGCTGACAACTCAGCTTGGTCCCCAGTTTCAGAAGAAAAAAATTAGAAAACCAAATTGTAACCTGCTCAAAATGTCTGAAGAAGATGTTTTGCTATGCAAACTTCTCAAAGTGGAGTCTAAAAGATAGACCCCAATTTGGCCAACTTGATTTAATGATTTAGCTCAAAATGTCCAATATTTCTGCTTCTCTTTCTTCATAATAATGCTTGTGTTTAACAAAGGAAGGTCAGCCAAAGTGGCTGTTAGCCCTTTGGTTTCTGTATTATCAGTGCTAAAAATAATGGCAAGGCAGCATACTATCCAATTGTCCTGGCTTGACAGGGGTAGCCCATGTTAACTGCTTGCAATCCCACTTTCTCAGCTGCTTTCCGAATGTCCCACATTATCTTTTGTCAACCCAATTTTCCCCTCTGTTGTTGTCCCTCAATCATCTAATCTAACGAAGCTGCTGAGGAGAGTCGCAGTAAAAATATCAACTGAATATCTTGTATCATATCACTGTGCATCCAAGCATTGCCACTTATGCATATCTTCATGAAACAACAACTTTTAAAAACAGACAATTGGTAAAATCTATCATATTAAACCAAATATTATTTGCAGTTCCACCAATGTCATGTATATGGCTGACTATCAGCACCCTGGATTCAACCAACAATATATAAGAAAAAAACCACAAGATTCAAAAACCCTAAGTCCATGATCACCACCAAAAAGCTAGAACAACCTATTGCCAAATCTCTTAATTCTGAGGGGCACAGTCATTCTAGCTAAATTTCAAATACAAAGACCTCCTGGTCTAAGTATGGTGGAGAAGAGAGAAAACTTCTGGACCTACAGACTTGATACCTTGATACTAGGTGGCTATAATTTAGAGGACGAGACTACTGTTTCTTCCAGCACCATCCTCTAAATTCCATGATCAGACCCAGGAAATTCTAAAACTGCTACTAAATGCTGTTTGTTGCATGATCGTGGAAAGTAGAAGCGAAAACATTTGTTGCTTTATACAAACAACTTTTTTCAGTATTTTTGTTAAATATATATTAAATCAGCTTCAAAATGATAGTATCCTTCTGAGATCCAGATTCCTTCTGAAAACAGTGCTGTTAGTTGCTTGTTTTTCAACTAATAAGCACACACACACACACACTCTCAGATACACACATATAGTTGTTTTCTGTCTCGATCATTGCTATTTGCTGTGTTTCCAACTTATAGTGACCCTAAGGCAAGTACTGTGGTATTTTCTTGATGAGATTTATTCAGGGAGGCTTGTCATCACTCTCCTCTGAGGCTGAGAGAATATGACTTGCCCAAGATCACCCAGTGGGCAAGGATTTGAACTGTGCTTTCCCAGAGTCCTAGTCTAACAGTCAAACCACTAAACCACATTGGCTCACTCTCGCATATTTCCTGGCATCTTTATTTCCTGACTCTACTGAGATTTTTGGTCTTGGGCCCATCCTATTGTTTGGAGCAAGGCAGGGAATAGAGTGCCACCATTAAGGCACATGAGGCTTTTCTTTTGTGTGTTTGTGTGAGCTCTAAAATTTGTAATTCAGGACCTGGAACAAAAGTTCCCCTATGGCTGTCAGGAAACCTTTCACAAATTCTAGCAGCATATAGGATCTGGAAAATCTCCCCACGTGGGATGTGTATTGTAGGTGAGGCTATATGTAGTACAAGCATTGGGTGGTACAACAACTGAGCACATTGGATTGTATGCCCGGGTGATGAGTACTCTCCCCCTGCCCAACAAGCTGTAGGTTACCATATTACCTTCTTAGCTGGGTATTGTTCAGGTTTGGGGCCCATTTACCTGGATCATCCTCAAGCTCTTTTCCAATCTGACCCAGAAACAGTTCTGAATTACCTCTCAAACTTTACATGCCTTGCTTTTGTGATACTTTAATAGTGCTATTATTTCACTTTCAACATCCTGTGGAATTCTGGGGTTTGTAGTTCACTGAGGCCAAAGAAGTCTCTGGCTGAGAATTCTAAATGCACCTCCCTCAACTGCAAGTCCGAGGATTCCACAGGATGCTACAAGTAGAATATAACAGTGCAGTGTGGAAATGGTCCTATGTTTAAATGAGATCTCTGGGATCAGAAATAAAATCTCCCCAAAGTTCATTTTTTAAAAAATGAGTACTATCTTCAGCTAATGAGCAAATAATATAATTTGGATTATACAGTATCATTTCAAAGGAAGAATAGCTATACGCTTGTGGGCTGGAAAAAGTACATCTTACCTATTATGTACTCTGTTGTGCCTTGATTAAATCTCCATATGAGGCACTTATACAACCAAAAGGGACAGGTGGGTGGTCAATAAAATATAAACTTGGTTGTCCCTCTGAATGATCCTAATGAGAAAGTAATTTGTAAAGTGGCATTATTAGCAGTGGATGTGATTAAGATTAGATTGCATATGGTAAGCAACAGGGTATTAGACTGTAGAAGCAATTATCATTGCAATAATTCTACAAATGCCCAGTAGTGTAGTGGTTGGGAATTTTATTAAAGTTAAGTCAAGTTTTATGGGTTACCTGCCTAGATATAACTTACTATTTTTAGTAAACAAAATGAAACTATGCTAAAGCAACTGTAGTTTCTCCTAAGGAGCTGTACAAAAATTACTGAAATCTATAATTAGAGGAACTTCTCAAACACCAGCAGATCTCCTTCGTAATATAATAATCATAACTGAAAGTTCTAATACTTTTTTGTGTGTCAATGGAGTCCATTTTCTGGTGTTTTCGTATGAACGATTTTGACATATTGTAAGGGAATTTGCTTGTAATGAAGAAAAAATTAAGTCTTGATTGCCTAGTAATGGAGCTTGCAAACTTTTGTGATCCTGTGCCTTTTATGCCTGTGGATCACATTTAGTCTGGCCCTTGTCGCCAAGGAGTTGCTAAAATCTTGTGGGGGTTGACAAGTGAGCCGATTTTCACAGCCAGTTGGGTGAGTCTCCCAATCATGATTGGCACTAATTGGGCCCCTTCTTGTCAGTCCTGGGAAGGGAGATGAAGGCTTTATCAAGCTGATTCTTTTTTTCTCCAGTTCTTTTTCACCTTCTGTGCATAGCAAAGGTACGTAGGAGGCTAGCAGCAATGCTGCTGCAGTTGTAAGGGCCTTGGGATAAAAGAAGTTCTGGACATCCTTCATTTTTGAATTTCTCACCGGATTTCATGTTATTCAAGGACAACTTGAGTCTCTTCTTCTTGTGATGAAGCAATTGTTGTGCATTGTAGCCACAATGTGTCTTTTGCTTTGCTGCATGGTGTCTTCTCTACCTTCCAAGGATCTGGGAAGATCTAATGCTGGAAATAAAAGCATGCTTCTGTGAAGAAGGGGAGCGAAACTTGGCCTGCCTACATCCTTAACAAGAGAGAAGAGAGAAATTGTTCACACCTTCTTCCTTTTCCTCTGTAGCGCCCAGCTGTTCCCTGTCTGACCTCCAATGCTTACACACAGCTTTCCAAGTGCATCAATTTCTTGGTTCCTTTGATTTGTTCTTGGGTAAGCTGAGAACCAATGTTCAGTTCCCTGCTTGTCCATTGAAAGGAGCCCTGGCGGCACAGTGGTTAAATGCCAGTACTGCAAGCCACAAGGTTGTGAGTTCGATCCTGCCGGGCTCCAAGGTTGGCTCAGCCTTCTGTTCTTCCGCAGGTCAGTAAAATGAGTACCCAGCTTGTTGGGGGCATGTATAGAAATGTATCGAAATACATGCTATTTGTAAGTTGTTCGCCGCCTCGATCCATATGGAGAGGCGGGATCAAATAAATAAATAATAATATAATAATAATAATAATAATAATAATAATAATAATAATAATAATAATAATAGAAGCAAGCTACAGGGTGACCTTGAGTGCATCACACACTCTCAGCCACAGAAAATCCCATGATAAGTTCACCTTAGGGTCACCATAAGACAGACATGAATTAAAGACATGCAACAACAACAAGGCTGACTGGAGAGAAGCAGCATGGTAGAGTGGTTTGAGCATTGGACTACAGTTCTGGAGTCCATGGTTTGAATCCCTTCTTAGCTGTAGAAATCCAGTGGGTGACCTTGGACTGATCATCTTCACTTATCCTCAAAGGAAGGTAATGACAAACTCCCTCTGAAGAAAACTGGCCAAGAGAACCCTATGATAGCTTATTCCTAGCGTTACCATAGGTCAGAAACAACTGGAAGGCACACTACAACAGTAAAGGCTGACTTGAGCAGGCTCTTGCTCATGGGAAGAATTTCTTCTGACTCCAGAAAGTGGAGCTTGGAAAACTTATTTTGGGGACTACAGTTTCCATAGTTGTGCTAGCTGGGGGATTTTAGGAGTTGCAGTCTGAAAAGTGACGTTTCTGCATTCAGCTCCTTCCATCTCTTCTATTGATATCTAGTGTTCTGGATCCTAGTTTCAAATAAAGTTATGCCTTTTTCCTTTTCTTGGTGACTTTTGGAACTTCTCACAAAAATGTGTGCTTAACCATTTCAAATGTCTTTACTGTCAGTGCTCATGCACGTAATCCTTTAGCCAAATCTACGTAGTGTTAAGATGTCTTCCTGCCTATGGAAATATGATCCCATATTTCACGAATGGAGAGCAAGTGGCCCTTCACTTCTTCTTTGACCACAAAGAAGATGGACCACATCCAACCTTGCCAGTATAGCAGTTGTGTGGCATCACAGAAGTTGTGGTCCAGCAATATCTGGTAGGCAACGTATTCTCCATTGCTGCCTTTATTAGCTAGAATCTAATGCAAGAAATAAGCAGCTGTATTCAAGGGAAAGAGTGGTACAGAAGGAGAAGGGAAAAGTTGTAAGAGCAGAAGATTAAACATGACCTGTAGTGGTTGGAGGAGAAATTTCCACTGTACCAAAAGCACTAGTTTGCACTTCAAAATCAAAACAGGGAGAGATTAATCCCCTGGATGTACTGTATTAAAGATTAGATGTTTCTGTCTCTCAGGCCAGTATATTTTAGTGTTGGGAAAAGTAATTCCTATGGATGAATTGGTGATACTCCATAAATGGAAAGCAGCTATATAAATGCAAGCAGTTTACTTGGCATTTAAATACAAGGTGATGATTCCATTAATGGTTCCCTCAAAATAGATAGAAGTAGTTCATTCAATTGCTCAGTTTAATTGTCAAGATTATTTTAGGAGTCATTTTTCTCCCTCTCCAAAAAATGTCTTCCAGATGTCCCCCTGAATGACAGCATAGTCTAGCATCAAGGAGTGCTTTAATGCTTACTTTAATGAAAACATGCCATACAGTATTAAGGCAAAAATCAACTCTGAAGCAAGATTGGTAGGATATCCCTATTTGCTACTGAGTCTTATTTCATATGAGCAAATAATGATGGATTGCCCGCATTTTTCCCCTCTGTAGATGCAATGAATAGGGAATTTTCAACACAACCCTTTCAATAGATATCCAGCTGCAGAAACAAGATTCTTAGCCTGGACATCCAGCACAAGTAAAAAGTAATGAAGCATATTGATTTGAATAGAACATCCTTCTAGGTCATAATGCTTGGGAGCCCTGTTCCAGCAACCGGCTTGATGCACGATGGAAGATAAATGTGGAAAGGGCAAGGTCAAGGTCATGCACTGCAGTGAAATAGCATCCACCACTACTGTGGCAATGCATGATAGTAAAAATGCATCACAGTTTAAGAAGGATATTTTTCCCCAATATTTTTATTAAAAAATAGTAAAAATTAGTGAATTATTTACACAGATATTAAAATTCATACTAAATTCAAAAAAAGAAAATGTATAAAAAGAAAGGCCAGGTAATCAGTATAAAACACTGCTGCATTATTAGTTAAATTCTCCATCACATTTCTCTTGTATTAGCATATATACCCGATGTTGCCTGGGATTTTATTTTCTTATAGGTAATACTTGTTAGAAAGTATGTGTCTCTAATTCCCCAAACTGTCTTGTCCAGTACCTGTGATTTTTCCCCATATCCCCCAATCCAATCTGTGTTCAGAGTTGTTAATATACAGAGGTTGGGTTCCTGAGGGAAGCACAAGACCTTCTTCCTTGCTGATAGACCTCGTCTCCATAGCAACCATCCAGGCCCAAGAGTTCTCTGGCTGAGAATTCTAAAGACTCCTCCCTAAACTGCAAACCTCAGGATTCCATAGAGTCTTCTCAGGTAGCCAATCATATATGAGGTCTCCGCCTCACACAGCAAATCATATATTCACCTGACACAGCCGATCACATGAGGTTTTCACCTGGCACAGACAAACAAATATACAAACTTTGACTTTTATATATTAGATTATAAATGCTGTTTTAACATAAACACGCTCATTATTGCTAATATTACTAATCCCTTCAATGCATCCATGTTCTTCTCATTTTTTTAAAAAAATTCCCTAACCAAATTCCTTTTCTAAAGTTATGGGTGCTCATCTATATTTCTACCATCCTTCAGATTTAATTAATATTACACATTTGTTAAATCATAGAATCATAGAAATTCAGAGTTGGAAGAGACCCCAGGGGCCATCCAGTCCAACCCCCTGCCATGCAGGAACACCCTCAAAGCACTCCCGACAGATGGCCATCCAGCCTCTGCTTAAAAACCTCCAAAGAAGGAGACTCCACTACTCTCCGAGGCAGCATATTCCACTACCAGACAGCCCTGACTGTCAGGAAGTTCTTCCTGAGGTTCAGGTGGAATCTCCTTTCCTGCAGCTTGAATCCATTGCTCCTTGTCCTAGTCTCTAGAACAGCAGAAAACAAGCCCTTTCCTTCCTCTACGTGGCATCCCTTCAGATATTTAAACGTGGCTATCATGTCCCCTCTTAACCTTCTCTTCTGCAGACTAAACATACCCAGCTCTCTAAGTCTATCCTCATAGGGCATGGCTTCCAGGCCTCTCACCATTTTGGTCACCCTCCTCTGGACTTGCTCCAGCTTGTCAATATTTCTCTACTGATTCTTTCATTTATTTTCTTAATATACTTTCAACTAGATGCATGTTATTAGTATTTATAAGTATTTAATTCTTTAAGCTTTTCATTTATTTGCACCAATTCAATCATAATCTTTCTGAGATTCTTTATCAATTAATAGTTTAGTCCATCATTCCTGAACTAGCTAATTTTTCCCATAAAGGGGATATTATCTTCCATGTATCTTGAAAGTGAATTGTTTTCTTGTCTGATATCATCATTGTTAATTTATTCAACTTGGCCACAGTTTAAGAAGGGTATTGACAAGCTGTATTGTGTCCAGAAGGAGTGACCAAGCTTGTAAAAATTCTAGGACCAAAATCCTATAATGAATGGTTGAGAAAGTTGGGTGTGCTTTGTCAGAGAAGACTGGGAAATTATCTGTTTTTCTGCTATTGGTTGCCAACAAGTCAGCTTCAACTTACAGTGATCTCATGAGACACAGTTATCAACAATCTTGGTAAGTCAGAGTTGTGGCTTCCTTTCTTGATTCAATCCATCTGCAATGTTGTCTTCTTCTTTTCCCACTGCCTCCCATTTTATGGTGTATTATCATCTTTTCCAATAAGTCATACTGTTTCATGATATATTCAAAGTATGTTAGCCTCGTTTTGACTTCTAGAGAGAGTTCAGGCTTGGTCTGGCCATACTGCAATATCTGCAAGGCTATTCTGAAGGTGGAATGAGCTTGTTTTCTGCTTCTCCAGAGGATAAGACCCAAACCAGTTGATTCAAATTACAGGAAAAGAGATTCTAAGAAGAAAAACTTTCTAACAGTAATACCTTTTTGATTGTGTAGTAGCCTACAGTTGCCTTGGAAGCTACTAGACTGTCCTTCATTGCAAGCTTTTAAATAGTGGTTAGACAACAGTAACCTATCAGGGGTTCTTTAGGAGTAGATTCCTGGATAACAAGAGTTAAACTAGATGGCCCTTGGGGTCACTTCAGTTTCACAGTTCTGTGATTCTATGTATGTATGTCAGTATAACTTGAGCATTCATGGTGATCTTCACAAGTGGGAACCATACATTCTGCAGTCACAGGCTCAACCAGGACCAAAAGATGCCACATCTCCCCAGTGATGTAGACTATCTGTTTTATTGCTACTGTACTGTAAACTGTCAAGTGCTTCTCACACAGCAATATAGGCCATGTCCACACTACTCCGTTATAGTGCTGTTATTCTACTTTCTACATCCTGTGTAATTCTGGGGTTGGTAGTTTACTGAGACCAAAGAGCTCTTTGACTGCAAATTCTAAAGGCCCATTCCTAAATTGCCAACCCCAGGATTCCATAGGAGATTGAAAGTGGAATAATAGCAGTGTAGTGTGGAAATGGCCATAGATATGAATTCTATTTGAAATATTTATTGTCCTTGATAAGAGAGGCTCTCTTGATATATCAAGACAAGACATCCTCCTGAAAAATTGCCAGCTTCTCCCAGAGTTCTTACCTACACTGCATCAATGAGATAAGGAATAGGTGGTTTGTGTGTGTGTGTGTGTGTGTGTAGAGAGAGAGAGAGAGAGAGAGAGAGATTTCTGTAGCTTACACAAAAACATCTTTGTGAAAAACTACTAAATTCCCCCCTTGTAAATCAACGAACGTGGACACACCAAGCATAGAAGGTCAGGTTGATTGATGAAAAAGATGCAAACCTCCAATCCAGCATTTCTCATTTTTAATGCACAAGCTATTGTGGTGTTGTACAGCTGCACAGTTGCACTATTTTTGCAAAATCGTTCTTGCAAATGGGTCAGCTCTGTCCAAAGCTGGCCAGAAATAGGCCATCATATCTCTGGCAAGGTTATATGGTTTCTTGTCCCCATAGTGGGAATAAAACAAGTTAGGGTTTACATCTCTAAATCAACATTAGGCTCCTGTTGTTCATCCTTCCAACTTTCAGAAACCAGTGACATTTTTTTTCAGGCCTAGCTACTAGCTCCTTAAAATGCAGTAAGGTCACATGTTTTTGGTTGCTTCCAGAGGTGAGATGCTTAGCAGTCTACTGAGCTCGGTCCATGGCCAGCATCCCTGATGCAAACCGTTCATTAGAAGTAGTCTGTAATTTTAAGAATTGGTGAGTTTGCTTGTTTTTCCTCTTTCCTCCCCATTCCCTTTTTTACTATTGTGTCATATCAATTATATTGTAAGCCTGAAGCCTGTCTTGTTACTGATTTTCAGCAAGCCTTTCCAGTTGAGGAATGAAGTTTAAAAATGCTTCAGATAAGTAAAACGACCGAATGGCAATAGTGCATTTGATAGAACATGCCAAATACTTGCATTTTAAAATCTATTTTTTTTTATTAGAAATCAACATCATTTTAGTGAGTGACAAAATGATGTAGGTAAGAGTGTAGGTAAAAGCTTAATTTGGATGTGCAGTCAAGGGAATTGAAGATGTCAGGCTGTTCAGAGCTGGTTGGAATGAACTAGCTAAATAGTCACTTGCAAAGAGCATGATACATCGTGTTCCCTCTTTTTTATATATAAATATTGTTGAAAATTTTCTAAAAGGTTCATCTAATTGAAGCTTTAGAAAATTACACCTGTTCCAGTTTCTTTTTAGTGATGAGTCATGTGTCAGGTTCTGCTGTACTCAGAGCTGGTTCATGCGATATGGATTGGCTCTCATGCGAAGGAACATCTGCTCACACAAGCAGTCAAATTGCATGAGCAGAACAATATAGCAGAAGCATCTTTATGAAAGGTGCAGATTCTGGGAGCAAGACACCTTGGGGAGAATGGAAATCTCTGCTCAGAATGATGTGTCGAAAGTAACTGCTGCATCTTCTGTAAGTGAGGGTCACACTGCTTACACAACAGGTTGAAGGGTGTTCCCCCCACCTCATGTATATATCACCCTTTCTCTAGGTAACTCAATTTGTCATTCATATTCTCCTCCTTGAACTGGCACAATGTGACTCAGTGAGTTTTGTGATGGCATGGGGGGACCGAAACCTGAAACTCTCAATTCCAGCGTTTCTCTACATTTGACCCTCAACTTGTGTTGGCTTTCCAGAATCCTTGATCATTAATGGTGCCATTAATTTTCAGCTTTTGTGAGTTATTTCAGATACTCTGAATAATCATAGAGAGGGGATTTGAATTCAAGGTGATTGGCACATATGTTTGCACCACTACATTCCCTTGCTGATGTGTTATGGTGGTAAACTTGGAGAATATGCTTCACTTGGCAACCTTGAGATCCTGGTCATTTCTGCTATCTATAGTGTAGAATTCTGGGGCTTGTAGTTTGCTGAGGCCAAAGAGCTCTCTGGCTGAGAACTCTATGCCCCTCCCTAAACTGCAAACCCGAGGATTCCATAGAAGGTTGCAAATGGAATAATAGCATTATAACAGTGTAGTACGAAAATGACCCTAGTCTTTGTCATCACACATAGACCCTTATTTTTGAGCAAATGGGATAGTTTTGAAGTTCTGCTTTACTTTTAGGGAAGTTTTTAAAAAGTATCACTGCTCAAATGGGGAGCTATAGCCAAATCTGCATATAAAGCATGTAGTTTGGAAATTGTGATCTTTCACAATGGGAACACACGTTGGAAGGTTAAGATGGAAGCAAGGTTGAGACATCTCATAGACCTGACGTGCTCAATTAAATTTTAAAGAAGTTCTTGGGATCCACCATCCAATGGTGTACAGAGCTATAGGCAAAGGGATGGGACTAAAAATGTTGCTATATTTTAAATTATAGTTCATCCTGCTGATAATAAAGCTACAGTAGAAGCATGTCAACCTTACTATATTGGGAGAGCTTCATGAAAAAGCTGGAAAGAGTGAGACAATTGTACCATGGAGAAGTGGGCCTGGCCATTTGGGAAGCCCAAGGGACAAGACTGGGATGCCAGAGGTGGGAATCAGCCCCCAGACCAGGTGAATTAGCAATGGTTCACTTGGCTCAATGGCTGATTGTTTGATTTTATACTTGTTTATATGGTGATTTTAATTGTTTTAATTCATTGTTAAGTTTTTAAATTGATTCTCTTTGAGAGCTGCTTTGGGTCTTACACTGGGAGAAAAGATGGCCTACAAGTGAAGCACAATCAGCCCTTCACATTCACTAGGGTTAGAGGAGTAGGACCTCCCACAAAATGGAAAAAACACAAATATTAAAATGTGTGTGTATGTGTTTGTGTGTCTGTGGGAAGAGGGCTGAGGCATGCTGGTGAGAAGACCCACTCAGGGTCCAAACCATGTCAGCAAAAGGAGAGGAAAAGGGTGATGGCTCTATACTTCCTCTCTCAGGCTCTTTCCGCACCTTACTTTCTTCTGTCTCTGGGGTGCGGGGATTGCATGAGCAGCCTCTGGCGAGAGGCTCTCAGGTCCAGGGTCCTTCAGCTCTGCACGAGCTGCCTGCTCACGCAAGAGCCCCACCTCTTCCTTCTGCAGCACAGCCTGGGAGTTTCCCAGGCTGCGCTGGGACAGGAAGTGTGACTGGTGCGATCCCAGAGGCACTGCATGCCAGGTAAGTGTGCATGGGGCTGGGGAGCAATGCACAATCGCACACCATTTTTGACTTCTAGCCAAAAAATGAAAAGGCGCACGATTGGCGCCTGCCGGCCCGTGGAGCATCATGTGATTGTGAGTGCATCGTACAGATCCCTCCTCAGTATCGCACAATGCTCGAGATGCCCTTTTGCATGGAAAATGCCATGCAAAAAGGGCCTCGGTCAACTTGTTCCTTGGGTGTGAGAAGACACTGGGAGAAGGCTTGTGGATCTGAGAAAATGGGCTGCAAGCCATTCTTAGCTAGCCAAGCAGTGTCCAGTGGAGGAGAAGGAAGAGAACCATAGGTGGATTTTTAAAGGGTGCATGGCCTGATCAGAGCTGTCAGGAGGGGAAGTGCCCCCAGAAAAGAAGTGCTGTGAGGGCAGCGATTGGAGAAATTCACAGATAATCAAATCTGTGAAAGTGAAAACTGCAAATGTGGAGCATTGACTCTACATGCATACATAAAGTTGAGTAATTGAGAGTAAGCATGCATGGGATTAGGCTGTTAGTTGCACTGAAGTCACAGGATTGCAAATAGGTTTTCACATGACAATTTTTATGCTGATGTCTACTATACTTTATTTTTTGGTCTTATTTATTTATCCATTGATTTAATTAATGTTTACTTCCACAACTCATAGAATGGGACACTGCCTTTGGAACTGCTCCAGGCCCTAACTATCTTAATCTGGCCTTTGCTTCAGTCCTGAGGTTTCCCACTCCTGCTTCAGTGTAACAGGCAGATGGCATGGCTCAGTTGATTACCTAGGGATAGAACGTCAAGCTCCTGCACAGTTATAGCAGGCTCAGCCAATAAAGCGGTTCAATCATATTGCCTGCCAAACAGACTGATGTGATATCCTCCTATTACCTTCAGTAACTATGTTGGCCTGGAATTCATGCATTTCCAGGTGGTTCATTGACCATTAGCCTGAGTTATTGGCAGATGTTGGATATGAGCCGGGAAGTAAGAGCAAAGGGGCAAAGCCAGGGTTTTGGAAGCAAAGAGGTCAGAGCCATATCAGAGCCAAGAAGATCTGTTTCCTAGCTGAAACAAGAAATTGTGTGTAGCCCTTCCTGTCCAGGAGGATCCAATGGTCATCACCTGAGTGGGTGCAGCTACTCTAGAGCATGAAATATTTCAGTGGCTGTAGAATGTTCTAAGCTGTCATTTTATCGGCTCACAACATGGCAGCTGTACATGAAAATGAAGAGACCTACTTTTGTCTCTGACTGCTTCGTACATTAGCTGCAGGCAACAAATCTCGTCGTTTAGGGTTGAGAGTTTCCAAGAGAAAAAAGTACTAAAAAAAAAAAAAAGAGTTTCAACATCCCACCAAGAGAGTGCTGAGGCACAGACCATTCTAATGATTATGCCATACAAATGGGAAGAGGTTTTTCATGCAGAAGCTGAGCATTTGCTAGTTTTCAACCTTGGTGTTCCTCCTTGATGTGACTGGGCTGACATGCATAACAACATTTTGACATGCATCTCCCCTGATATCCCTTTCACAGTTCAGGAGAGAGCTATGGCCAGTACCTACTATTAACAGTGTGCAAACACATCCTGTTCTCTGGGTGCCTGCATGTGAACTTCAGACGAGTCCTTTAAATAAATAAATGTTCCATTATCAAGAGCCAAGGTGTTGGTGGCAAGTCTAAATCGGTTTTCCCTACAGAGGACATTTGAGCAAGTGTGTTGGAGGCTGCTGACTAATTTATTGATTGGGCAGACAACCAGTTCTAAACAGGAGATTGTTGTCAGTTTTAAGGAAATAAAATCCCCCATTGCTTGCAAAGTGTTTCTGTGATCTCCAGATGTTATGTCTATTACATTAACAGTGCTTGTGCTTGAATGGGGCCCATATTATAAAAGGAGGGGAGACGTTGATGCCTTGCAGATATTTTAACAACAGCTCCCATGAACCCCAGCCAGCATGGTCAATGGCCAGGAGTTATGGGAGATGCAGACCACAACATCAGAAAAGCCTTAATTGTCTACCCCTTGTAGAGGTGATGAGTGGGAGCCACAGTTATCGTAGAATCACAGAGCTGGAAAAGACCACAGTGGCCATCTATTCCAACTCCATGCCATGCAGAAATACACAACCAAAGCACCTCTGAAAGATAGCCATCCAATCTCTGTTTAAACACACCTGAAGAAAGTAAGTTTACCACAACCACACTTTGAGTTCTTGCTAATGTTAAGGACTTTTGTACATGCAATTAAGATTTTCATCTCATGACAGGCTGTGCAGGTCAAATTAATATTGTATGCATTGGAGCATAATAGTAGAAGCCCCTGTGATTATTGCAGGAATTATTTCTGTGCAAAATATGCATGGGACTGTGTAACAGATAAAGCTGGCTTCTAGGGATGTAAAGACCAAAATTTTGGCTTTCCTTCAGTTTTTTGATAAGAATTTACTAAAATCTGGATTTTTTTTTAATATTCAGGCCTGAAGAAAAGAGGTCTTTTGTTTTTAAAAAAATGATAAATGCATGCTGAGGAGAAAATGGTAGCCTCTACCCTTGTTGTTCTGTTTAGATGTCATCCAGTTGGCTTCAGTTTATGGTGGCCCTATGAATGAGAGACCTCCAAGGAACCCCAGTATTAACAATGAAACTCTGATATTGAGAAGTCAGGGATGTAGCTACCTTGACTGAGTCAATGCACCCATAATGTGGTCTTCCTCTGTTCTACATATGTTATAATGCTTGCGTTGAATATACCCATGTGTTTGTAGTAATCTCTTCCTGTACCAGCAACTTTAGTTTAATATGAAGGGAGGATCTCTGATCATGTACAATGCAGCTGTAAAAGCACATTACAGATGTTCATTGGCACAGGGGCACATCTTGGGCGCCATGATGCTACTCTTGAACTATGCTATTGTTCAGGCTACAGTTCTGAAAGACATTTGCCTGTGATCTCAGAATTAGGAATAGGGCAGCTGGGAGCTTCCATGCCACTAGGACACACTACGTTTTAGTCTGAACTTTAAAGGAGCTATGTAAATTGCTGAAACTACTTGAAGATAAGTTCAGCACCTTGGATTGCTCCTTGAATGTTGAGACAGAATCTGTCACACTAATATGGAAGCCACCAGCCATCACTGATATGGGGAAATTTATCAGTTTGCTCATCACTGCATTTAGTTTTTCCACACACACACCCAAAACAAACCCCCTGCCAGTTCTTTCTCTTCTAAATATGACACAATGTATGCAATTTAGATAACTTTTCCAAAAATGAATTGAAATTCTCCCATCAGCATTAAATGTGAGGATCTTTGCAGAAAAAGCAGCTCTAATTTATCACCACAAATATGACTGAATGCAGAGGGATTCCAGTCCAGATTTTAGAGTTAGGCATTCAGAGTTATCTTTCTTTCCTACATTTGAATGGTTTTCATTTTAAACTCTTTTCACCCTAGATATAAAGAAATTTACAAGTGTTTGGTTAATTCTTCTAAGAAAACCACCAGAAGCACAACTCTCATCCATCTCTGCTCGAAACATGAAAGAAGCAAGTGAAAAACTGCACAGGAGCAGACAACTTTGTGTATTAGCATGTAACTTCCAGTTCCTTGCAAGAAACGGGGGTTCTGAAGTAAATGCTCAGACGTTTCCTTCACAGGCATGTCAGTACAGAAAGTATTCCTGAAGGCAGCAATGGAAATTTTGTGGTCTTCCAGATCCGGTGGACTACATCTCCCATTGGCCTCAGAGTGCATAGACAATAATGAGGATTGCAGTTCAATGAGATCTGAAGGACCTAACAATTCCCACCCACCTAGGGAAATAAAAACAAACACACTCTCATTTAGAGCAATGATCCCAGCCCAAAAAAGGAGAAGAGGGAGAAAATCCCTTCCTTCTGTAACACTGTTAGAGTACCCTGGCTATTTGCTGCATCACAAAATTTCATAATCTGATTTTAATGGCTCCATCACAAAACCACGAGTGCTCAAGTGATGCTGTACACACAGGCCGTGAAGCTTCTATTCGGTTTTTCGTTTTTGTTTTGTTTTCTCAATCTCTCTGCCACTTCCTTGCTTGTTCCTAAAGAAAAGGAAAAGGAAAAGAAAAGAAAAAGAGATGAATTTGCTTGGTTCTACCTTGTAAGGATGGAAGTTTTAGGGCAGGGGCAGAATAACCCTCCTGAGTGCCAGATCTTTCTCTTCTCAAATCTTGAGCTATTTACATAGGAGTGAGTAAACAATGATCGAAGCTGTCATTACTGGAGCGGTTCTGGCAGGTCCACATTGATAAAGCTGGAGTTGTCAGGAGCAACTCATAGGTTGCCTTTCATGGAATCCCCACCACTTATGGCAGCATAGTAAGAATCTATGATAGAAAAAAGGAAGACAAAAAGCAATAAGAGGGAGAGTGGGGTCGTGGTTAGAGTGTTGGACTTGTTAATTGTTTTCTAGTTGACTTTCACTTATGATAGCCATATGAATGAAACACCACAAAGTCTAATCCACCCATGAAGGTTCCCTATTACACTTGGGAAACTTTTCCTGCCCATATTTTTGATCAGTGATTTGGAGATGACTTGTAAGGTTTGGGAAAGTTTCACACTATAATGATAGTCTGTTTTGCAGGCCTAGGAAGTCTTTAATGAAATAGAAGCTGCAGACTGGGAAAGCTTTGGACGACTGAAAGCTGTTGCACTGAAGATTTTCATCACTTCATACCATTAGCCACTTGGAATTTGGTCTTTAGCACCTTTCTCAAATTGCAGTTCCTTCCCTATGCCCAAAAGGATCTTGTATCTCTCTGCTACAACTAACACATGTGTTTTATTGTAATTCTTTAGAAGCAACTGGTATCCCCCTTGCCATAAAGGTCAATAACACTGTTTCTAGTGTTAGTAGACACTGGTTGGTGTTAGTGGACACTGAAAAGAGCAGGCAGAAACCTATATCCAGAAAGACCAGTGGAGGCAAATTCTCTTATCCAAAGAGGGTGTAAGCATCACAGTAATGTATGTGGCTTTTGGTTGTAAGAATGTAAGTCAATTCTTTTCAAAACATTTTTAAGCATAATCAGAGAGATTTGTTCCTGAAAAACAAACAGTACCCTTGTCCTGAAATAACAGGAAACTCATGCTAACCCATGGCTGGTTCTACCATTTGGTAGAATGAGGCAACTGCTTCAAATAGGAAATGCTAGGAACCAGAAAAGACAGCTTTCCATGTGTTCCTTGAGAGCCCCTGGCCATTCCTTTCTTAGAAGGTAGAACTGTATTGCCACAGAGCCATAGACCATTTCCGCACTAGACTGTTATAACACTATTATTCCACTTTCAACATCCTATGGAACCCCAGGATTCCTTGGGATGTTGAAAGTGGAATAAGAGCACTTTAACAGTCTAGTGCAGAAATGACCATAAACTTGCCCCCCCCGACCTCAAGTGAAGTGACCATTTTGAAGAACACTGGCCAAAGAAAAGCACAACTAGATGAACCACTTCCTGGCACTGATAGATTACTGCAAGTCAGGTCTCCTTTGGATTCTCTTACAAAGCTTTTCAGGTCATCACTACCTTGAGCCTCTATTTGTCTGAGCAACTAGGGACCTTGTTCACGATATACAGACTGCTGTCGCTATGTCCTCTTTTCTTTACTGCTCTGTGGTTGCTGGACAGACAATGGTTTTAGAAAGAAAGAGATAAAGGTCTTATTGGCCTTGCCTTCACACACAATCCCTGTGACACCAAGTAGCCCCATTCTACAACTCTGTTGTCTGAGGTCAATGTATGACTGTGAATGCATGAGCTGAGGAGAAGCCTATAATGTGGCATTGCTGGAGTTAAACTGGATTGTGAGTACACCCTATTTAAAAACTAGATGTGCCACAAAAAAGATGTCAAAAAGTGATTTTTTTTTCTCTCTCTCCTCTATTTAAAATGGAGATGCTGTCTTTTTCAGCGGACTGATTTTCTTCCTCCCTTTGCCCTTCCCACATTACTGTGTCTTTGTCTAGCCTCAAAGTGAAATGACAGTTAATGACACATTAATGAAAGCACATTAACTAATAGCACATTTTTAGGATATTTCATTATTATTTTTCCTTTCTCGATCCAACAAAAGCCTCAAGGTATGTGTTAGAAAACAATAAGTAAACCCTTCTCTTTCAGCTATTCACATTGCCACCTTATGTTAATATTTTGCTTGGGTTTTTTCCCCACTTTAGACACACCTTAGCTAGAGACCCAGCATGGTGTAGTGGTTTGAACATTGGGCCAGGAACCTGGAGACCGGGGTTTGATTCCCCACTCATCCATGTAAACCCACTGGGCGCCTTGGGTGCATCACACACTTTCCGCCCCAGAAAATCCTGTGTCAGGGTCACCTTAGGATCACCGCAAGTCAGAAACAGCTGAAGTCAAACAAAACAACAACAACAACATACCTTAGCTAATCCTCATTGCCCTCAAACACCTCTTGTAGTCAGGTGTGCACATGAGCATAAAAAGCACATTTAAAAAAAAAACCAATTTAGCAAAACATATGAGCATAAGAACATAACCTGAATTTGATCAAAGGTCCACAAATCCCCCTTTTCTTTGAAAAATGGGCCAATTGTCTGACACTTTTTGCCTGAAAACAGCACATACAAAAAACAAAATCCCAATGCATTAAACTCCATGAAAACTTCCCCTCCCCTTCCCACCCCCAGAACACTCCAGAACCCCTCAGTATCCCCTAAATACTTCTATTTTCTTCTATAATTTCTTTCAAAATGGTGTTAATGCAATACCACATCTGGTCACCATTTTGAGAGAGACCTCAGAGGGAATCAGAGGTATTTAGGCTTGCGATCTGTGTCATGGGGAATACAGCCCACTGAGAGATGTTGTGAGAGGACATTTGTGCCTACCTCACCATGAAGGTGTCTACCCAGTCTGTGTAATCCAACATTTTATTCAAAGATATCAGGCAGGTACCTGTGGAAAGCTCACAAGCAGGATATAACAACCTCTTTCTTCTTGTTTATCCGAGCAATTGATATTCAGTGTAGGCACTGGTGACAATTTCCTTTCAGTTTTTCTTTAATGAGAATTTATGTAATTTCACGGAATTTGTGAACATATCAAAACTGACAGTTGCATCCTATTGGTTAGTCCTTGGTCCTTTCCGCATGTGGAGGGGGAAACGGGTGAAAACGTGCTAAAACAGAGCTTACCGGCAGCTGGGTAAGTCCGTTGCCATGTGGAGCTGCGCAAACTCGCTGATCCGCAGTCCTCCGGCATCCAAAATGGCGGCTTTGGCATCAAATAGGTGGCTTCCGGCTGGCGGAGGCTCTCCACCAACCGGAGAAGCTCGCCAGCCGGAAGCCCACCCCTGGCAGATCTGCAGGCATGCACTAGTGCGCACCTGCAAATCTGCACTGGAGCACAGTGACGGAGATGCATGGGGCTGCACACTCCATGCTTTTTAAAAACCTCTGAAAAGAGGTTTTTAAAAAACACGCGGCACCACCAGTTCCGGTTGCTTCAGAGCAGATTGAGGTGCGGAACTACGATACAGTAGTCCACCCCAATCCACTCCATGGTGCAGACAACCTCCATCGGAGATTGCTCTGCACCGTTTTAATACCGCAGTGCGGAAATGGCCCTTAACTAGAGTTTATTCATTAAATTGATTGTTGACTGGTGAGTGGACACATACATCGGTCCCACTGATTCTGTGGGTCTGGTCTTGTTCTAACTGAAAATAGAATTCAGGCCATAGTAATCCTGACATTATGTTCCACGCATCTCTCTAATATCTTTTTAAATCCTTACATGTAGATGGGGATCCCTGTGACTGGCATCCTGTATTTCATTTACAGATTCAGAACACAGAGTAAAAGATCCATAAGTGCTCCCTGTTCAGGAACCCTGTGTAGTCATGATTGTGGCCCAACAGCCAGGAGCTGCAGTGAGTGAAGGAGGCCTGTTCAGGTGCTGATTGGGGTGCAAGGAAGATGACATTTCCAGTACCCCCCCCCACTAGTAGATGAGGCTGCAACAATCAAAAGCAGGACATCCTGTCACATTTCCTTGTTGTGGCCCCTCTTTCTGGTAGGAGGGGGCTGGAAACTGCCTCCTCGCACCTCAGTCAGCAACTAAACAGACCTCCTTTGTTTGATGTGGCTGCTGGCAGTGATGTAGACTCAAGTCAATTGACTCTGATTCAAGTCGGACTTAAGTCACTTCACTGACTCGACTCAGCAATAGATGATGCACTGACTCGACTCAAGACGTATATATTTTTAGTGACTGACTTTCTGTCCTTGGTTCAGTAACATAATACATTCATCCAGAAGTCTTACAATTTTGAATAATGCTTCCATCTCTTTTTGCCTACTGGTCACATGGCAATCTATCTCAAGCCCAAAGTGTGGGCACATTTCTCAAAGGGGAACAGCAGACAGGTTAGGCAATGGGCTTGAGACAGGCTTGAGGTCTGCTCTGCAGCGTGTCCCTGTTGCATATCAGAGGAACCTTCTGAAACTTTTCCTAAGAGCAAAAGACAAAACTTACCCCCAGAGTGCAAGGTGAGTTTCTCAGAGGGGAACAGCAAATGTGTTAGGCAACAGGCTTGAGGAGGAAGGTTCCTTCCTTCTAAAAGTTTTGAAGCTTCAGTAATGAGGAGTAAGAAGGATCCTGTTCCCCACATCCAAAGATGCAAACCCTTTTATGCTCACTAGAAATATCTTCAAAAATTGAGACTTGAAGGTAGAGACTTGAGACTTGACTTGAGACTTGGAGTAAAAGATTCAAATATGTCACTGGTTGCTGGCTGTTCAGGTGCATTTGGAGGCGTAGGCCAAGAGACATTACTTAGCTGTGCATGTGTAACTAAGAAGTTGATGGTGTATATTTTCTTTCACCATGCTTTCTCTGAAGAATGTGTTCATTTTGCTTCCCTCCCACGCCACCCTGTAACTACATCTCTGTTTCTGCCCAGTGTCACTCCAGCCTTTGGTCTCACACCAGCATCAGAGTTCATGAAAAGGAAAAAAAAAAAAAATACAGGTTGAGTAATGAGAGGATTTCCCTTAGTGGTATTTCACTTCTGTTAGAAGCCTTTTCCTATATACCCAACAGACATTTGGACTATTGCTTGTTTCTTGTTGATCTAAGAACTAGGTATATAAAAGAGAATGTGAACCAGAAGCAATATTCCTATTGCAATATTTTTCTTCACTCTTGCCCTCTCACTGTACCATCCCTTTTTCTCTTGCCACGGGGAAAGTGGGTGATTATTAGAAGGAGGAGAGAAGCATTGCTAAATGGAACTTGTATTTGCTCTGATTTGAATACCTTTCTAAATGCTTAAATGCATGAATAATCTTTCCCATTAATTAGAGATTCTGAAATATCAGTGAGCAAATGCAGCCCCGCCTCTCCCTGCCCTCATGAAAGGGTAAAGGCAAAGAGCCACTTCAAATGAGTTGACGGGACTGGGAACACACACAAGCAGGGTTCCTTCCTCCCCTTCCTGACAATTCAGAATGTCAACTGGAAACAAAACGTTGTTGTTTAATGGCAGTTTCTCATTGCAAGGCCTAAGGTGCAGAACCAGGGCCATCCTCTGATTAGGAGGAATTTAAGAGGGGTAATATTTCTCCCCCCATACAAAGACAAATGTCTAGACAAAGAGCTGTGTTGTATCCCTCCAGTGGGCCTGCTGACTTCTGAAGGGCTGCCCACTTGAGCTAGGCAAGGACCACTTCATTTGACCTTCAGCATGAATTCAGCAAAGGCTTGAATTCTCCTGTGGCTGTTGCTATAGCAGGAGTGTGCAGATTCAGGTGGACACAGTGTGGTCGGTGGGTCACATGCTGGCCCTGGACCCCACTTATGTGGCCTCTGAAGCTTCTCATCAATCCCTCAAACCTCTATCCCCCCCTCTTTTTTTTAAAGTAGCACAATTTTGGCCATTTTTGCTGCCAAACTGTGCAGAAAAATCCCCACAAATGCACAAAGCCAGACAAAAATATCTCGCCCACTCCCAAAGGTACCCCCAAAGCACCATACTAAACCCAAATAGTTCTATTTTCCTCTGCAGTCCCTCTCAAAATGGTGACATCACTTCTTATCTCCATTTTGAGAGGGACTGGAGAAGAAAACAGAGCTATTTGGGCTTTCTTGGGGGGGGGAGTGTAGGCAGCCCACTGGGGGCTGGGGAAAATTGTCCCTTGAGTCCCACACTGTTGTCCTCCTCTGCTTTAGGTGAACTGTTGATATAACAATGTCATGCAATGCTAGGGTCAAGTATGAGATTATTTCCCGGGCCTTGATATAAAAGCATATTCTCCTATTTTACTGGCAAAAAACAGGACACATGAGGCAAAGAAAAACCAGAGTGTGATCAAGAAGGCAAAAGTTATTAGTGAGAATGAACAGACAAGCTAGGAGAGTTTATAGCCATTTCCTTTTGCCTGGGCTTACAGGAAGGAATAGACTTACCTCTGCTGAGATAATTGAGTTCAAACTACTTTTGCACTTCGAATTTAGTTTGCGGCAACTGAAATAAGCTGAGGCCCAAGGGAGAAAGGGGAAGGAGGAGAAGAGAGAGATGAGGACATTTTAAAAGCAGCTGAGAAAGTGGAATGACAAAGGATTGATTGGGACTGTCCTTGCTAAATTGAGACAGTTGTAGGGTGGGCACTCAGGTCGTTCAAGATGCTCATGTATAAGAGCTGTCTTTCTTCATCTGTAAAACTTAGGCTGGTCCTGATGACAGTTGTGACCCAATCATAGAGAGGATCCTTGGACCAAAGAAACCAAATGCTGATTCATCAATATGGCCATGTAGAGCAGCCAAAAAGATCATTCTTCTGTGCCAAATTTAGGCTAGAAAGCCCCAAAAGTCCCTGACTGGTCCTATAGGCAAAATCAGGTAGAGATGTAGGGTCATGCCTTTATGTAGGAACTTCAGTCTCTAGAAGGCAGACATGTCAGCATCTGATTTTTGAAGAAGCTGGTTTAACACATTCCTTGTACTCTGTCTTTGTAAGGGGGCATATGTAGCCGAGCAAATTACCTCAACCTCTGTATACAAGACAGGCTGAGGAGTGTCACATAAATAAAACCTAGCTAATATGTACGTAAGACCTAGCTAATGTGCATGTGTTCTGATTCTTAATACTTGCAAACATAATATCCAAGCACAATAATCTTACGGAGTAGAGCTATCTGGCTGTGAAGTTGGATTGATAGGTATGGGTCAGATAGTGTGGGGAAATTTTACCAAGTCTTTCTAAGGGGTCAAAACCTTTAGATATTTCTACTTGTCCAAGCTGCTAGCTCAGCAGCCTCATTTCACCCCTTTGCTGTATTGACTTCATGTTAAAACTGTGTGTTACATGACATAGACTAATGACAACTATGACCATTCCTATCACCTCTTGTCTGTTCTTTATTTTTCACTCTGTCATCTTGTCAGCCTGGTCATCTTCATCTCAGTTTTACTCCCAGTGCTTTTATCCTCAGTACTTCTTACTGAGCACCGAAATCTTGGCCAGATGTTACAGCAAGCCAAAAAGCAACTGGTTGTATCTTGAGTAGTACAGTGAATCTTGCACTGAGATTAGAATTCACAATATATAGGGGCAGATCCATATTTTGTCCATAAATTTCCTTCACATTGCACATCACGTAATCAGATTTCTAGGTAAGGAGGAATAAATATATCATAATGTGGCACAAATCTTCTTGGTGTTTGAGTCAAATTTAAGATCCTCATCATGTTCATTAGTATGGCATTTTCCCATGGTGAAAATTCCACTCAAGAAGGCTTACATTAATAAAAGCTTGCACAGCGTGAAACAGCTTTCCATGATAATTCACTTGCAGCAACCTTTGTACTTGGGGCTCTTCTTGCCCTCCTGGACTAAATGTAAATGGACCAGACAGAAGAACAGGAACCAGGTCTCAGATAGTCCAGCTGAGAAGTGGGCGAGTATGACTCTCCAGCCATTTTCACCCTAAAACTTCCAGTAGCCCTAGAAAGTTTTAGGATACCCAATGATCATGAATTATGGGAGCTGCAGCCCAAAAGCACAAGGATTTGAGGGGGCACATGATTCCCATGCTTGGCCTGGGGGCAACCTTGATGCATACATTTGGCGAGGGGGTGATGGATCAGGTAATATAGCAAAATCTGGAAAAGAGTAATAAGTGAAGGGTAAGATAACCTCTTTCTGCTTCACGTATTGCTTTGGGAAGTACAAAATAAATACTCCTGGATTAAAAGGTGAACCAAACAAATTCCTTCCCCCTCCCTGGGATGCACATGTTCACATAAACTTTCTTCCTGCGTAGACTGTGTGTCCATCCCCTCCGGCTAACCCCATGGTGTTCCTGAGTTAATATACTCTTAACTTCATAAATCCATA